>CM037782.1:38041479-38091479 GCA_021229015.1 Solen grandis | reverse complement strand
CTACAGTCGAGAGGGCGAGCAGTTTCTTCGCAATGTTATCACCGTAGATGAAACTTGGCTTTTTTACAACGACATTGAGACGAAGATGCAAAGTAGCCAGTGGAAACGAGACACACACCCTCCTCCAAAGAAGGCACGCGTGACCAAGGCAATCGGAAAAAACATGTTTATTGTGTTTTTCGACATGGATGGAATTATTCTCAGCCACGCCGTACCGAAAGGACAGACCGTCAACGTCACATAATATTCTAAGGTAAGCTATTTTTTTTTGGTTTGGTGTAAGACAAAAATCGCATATATCTACTAAAATAAAAGTAAAAATTAGTATTAATTCATGATTAAGGTTTAATGAATTCATTGTGTGTATTTAAAACACGCATTTTTCAAAATAAAAGTTTATCGTTTAAGGTCTTGACGCGTGATCTGCTGGCTGCGCTGCGCAAGAAGAGATACCATTTCTACACGGATTTAAACAGGTGTATACTTCACCATGACAACGCCACTCCCCATACAGCCCGACTGAACATAGATGTTCTCGGAATGCAGGCACTTTCCTATCCGGTGTACAGTCCGGACTTAACTCCTTGTGACTTTGCGCTATTTCCTTACCTGAAGGTCGAACTCAAGGGTCAGCGGTTTGAGAACCTACGTGAACTACAAACGGACAGCAACCGCATACTATCACTCCCTTCCAAGTGGTTTGCGAATGTATTCCAGAAGTGGGTTATTAAGCACAGGCAGTGTATTGAGTATGCTGGACATTACTTTGAGAAGGAGTGACGTTGCAGTATTGTGATATTTATAAGTATCGTCGTTGACGTCGTTTGTGTGCGGCGCTGGTCACTGATCTGCTTTATGTAATTATCTGTTATTTATTAACTATTTGGTTTATGTAGACCAAACTTTACCTGATATCTTGTAATACATTCATTCATATGTATACCGACTTTGTTGTAATATTACTACAAAATGTGTTATAAAGGCAGTGACAAAACCTTTGGATCACCCCTCGTATGAACTCATTTTTTAAATAATCCAAGATATGAGTAAATCAGTAACCAAACAACTGGGTTAGTTCTAAGTTTGTACTTAAATCAAATCCACATTTGAATAGAAGGTAAGACAGTACAGAAATCCGTATTCGTTCAAAGATTTTAAATATTTTGGTACTGTGTATCCCTAGTATCCGGAAATTACAATCGTTTCTTTTGCACCTTTTTTCTTTGTGTTTTGTTACATATGTGTATCGACTAGTACTTATCTTTATTAGTAACTGAAACTTCAATAAAGACCAATAACCATTAATTTCTATACTTGTTGAAGGTGGAACGGTCGACATTACAGTTCATGAAGTGAACGAAGACGGCACTTTGTCCGAAATTCATCCACCTCAAGGAGGACCATGGGGCGGAAATCTAGTAGACAGCGCCTTTACACGTCTTCTTCAGTTTTTTTTCTCAGAAGAAGTAATTGAAAAATTTGCAAAAGAAGAAAAGGAGGATGAACTTACCATTTATAGATATTTTGAATTAAATAAACGAGGATTCCAACCAAGTAAGAATGACAAGGTTCGAATGTCATTACCACTTTCCTTGGCGGAGATTTTCAGTGAGAGTAAAAAGGAAAAAATTGAAGACTCTTTGAAAAGAAGAACTTTTGAAAATTCAGTTGAATATAAAAGAGGTAAACTATCATTTGACAAGCAGTACTTACTTGATATGTTTACTGAAGTGAAGAATTCTTTGTTACCCCAGTTGTCTTCCCTTCTGAATAAAAGCACACTCCAGAAGGTGAAATTTCTGCTTATGGTTGGAGGGTTCTCCGACTCGGAGGTCATGAAAAACGCTCTCAAGGAAGCTTTCCCGGACAAGATTATCATACATCCTGACGATGGTAAACTGGCTGTTTTGAAAGGTGAAGATTTATCATCATTCAAATATCTCCCCCAGTCCTCGTCATTACCTACCAAGGGTACAGCACGTTTATTTTATATCTATCATTAGCTAACACATATTATCCCAGTTCTATCATTACTAAATTAACAGAATAGATAGTTTGATCCCTTTAAAATTTTAATGTATTCCTTTATTTTACCCGATTCATATAGAAATGTTTATTATACGTTTCAGGTGCAGTGATGTATGGCCATAATCCCGATGTAATTCGGTCACGACGTTTACCTTACACATTCGGTAGGTTAAGTTGACATTGCTCATGCGACCAAGGCCATTCGGCATCGACTGTAGACTGTATGCCTGTTGCAATAAGTATATATTCTAAATAGTTCAAGAAGGATTTTGTCACCACAGTGTTCTAAAGTATTTTATATACATGTTATTGAGTTGAGTAACTACCAGTAAGTCTGGAATCGGTAGGTCGTGGTTACTATCCCTGGCCACGACACACCAAGGTTGTAAAAATGGTACTTGTACACTTAGTTGGTCCGACTTTAGGATAGGAAACATGCAACATGTCTACGGCGTGATACTGCAGTGTAAAAGCACTATTTTTATCTTAAGTTGACATAGTCTCCAACAGACTGAAATACTGTCGGTGGAATACCATCAAATAGATAAAAAGCAAGAAGAAAAACAATCATTTTTACAAATTTTTTATGAATTGGTAGAATATTGATATTTTTCTCTTTGAGTTTGAATTTTCTTAGAAAAAAAAAAGACTTAAAAAAAGAAAAAGAATTTCTACAAGCAGTATGGGGCTGAATACAAAAACATTAGTAATTTCAATTTTGACCATGGTAATATGCACTTCTGTCTTTTTGCAGGTATTTCTGTCGCTGTTCCGTTTGAAGCAGGACGTCATCCTGTAAAATACAGTGTGAAGAGAGGGAACACACTGAAGTGTGAACAAGTTTTTCAAGTTTTTGCTTCAATCGGAACAGAAATCACTTTGGGAGAAACAACATTTGAACACAATATTACAGCCTACAACGAGAGGGCGAAAATTTATATCTATATGACAAAATCTGCCAACCCTAGATTCGTGACAGACGAAGGCTGTCGATTGTTAGGTGCTATTGAAATACCACTTACGTCAGGAACATCAATCGATAATCATGCCCTGATCAACGTAGTATTTTCTTTTGACACAATGCTGCGTGTTACTGTTGGTGAGGTTAATGACAAAGGTATAAGCGAAGTCAGAGACGCATCATTCGATGTTTTCACACGGGCACCCCAGATATAACCTTGTGTCTAAAATGTTAAACAAACTATGCGATTGCTTTAAAAGGAATCTCGCATAAAATCAAAACACAGTGATACTCTATTTTATTTATGTTTTTAATGGAATTCGTTCTGAGTTTCTCTTTATCTAGCGGCAGTTATAAAACTGCTTTATTCGGTTTTATATGAATAACTAATGTAGGGTTAGCTATGAACTATGAAATTGATCAAGATAAAAGCACAATTTCAAAAATTATCTTTAGGGTTTTATGCATTTCACAAAGTTAAATTGAAAGCCCGTTATCTTATTGCACGTAAAATTTTAAGTGAATGTCATTTATCATTAGTAGGTATTCTTGATATATTAGGCACTGAGCATGTCAAGCATGGTTAAATAACTCAAATTCTGTATTGCCTTTGTCAAGAAATTAATGCACACAATAAAAGACCTTGTAAACAGGAACAGGAAACTCTTGTAAACTCCAGTGGAAAATGTTTAGGCTCACAGAAGTTGCAATTTCCTTACTGCATGGAATTATGTTAGTTTAATTTATTTAAAACTTTTTTTAGATTATGATTTAAATTCAACCACTGTAGTAGAAAAGCTACACATTTTATAAAGTTATCCGCATGCAGGTACCGTTCTTTTTTTATAAATCCTTTTTATTTCATGGTAATTTTTAATACACACAGATAAATGCATGCATGTATATGTGCATGAGTGTCCATGCATGTATGTATCTATATGTGTATGTCCCAAAATAATGCATGCTTGGTTATATATAAAAAATGCTATGTATTAAATATTCTGTGAAATTTTGGCGCAGTAATATATGACAACGTCACCATGTGTATGTTTACATTACGCCTTACTGTTTTTGGTAAAGATGCAATAATGCAGTGTTGTTATATATATATATATATATATATATATATATATATATATATAAACAACACTGCATTATTGCATCTTGTTTGGAATAACATTTGTTTGAAATAACAAATATATATATATATATATATATATATATATATATTTGTTATTTCAAAGGTTGGTGACCCTTATATGTTTTAGCATTGTTAAGCTAAGAATAAGAGACCATTTTTTCAGAATTGAAACAGCAGATTAAATGAATCCACCAGAGCTATTTTTTACAAACATATTGCAATTTTCAGATTCGGACCCTACTTAGATAATTTACAGTTAACACGATTTAGAACTAGTATGTCACAACTACGCACATCTTCAAATAAACTTTGTATTGAAACTGGTCGATGGAATCAGCCTGTTAGCATACCTATAAATGAACGAGTTTGTTTGACCTGTAATACTTTAAAAGACGAGCTCCACTTTGTATTAGAATGCTCTTAGTATAAGTATCTACGTAAAAAGTTTATACCTATTTATTATTGGAAACGCCCTAGAATGTATAAATAATTTGAACTGATTAATTTGTGTGATAATAAGTGTACGATAAGGAAGCTCGCATTATTTATTGATAAAGCCATTACACTGAGGAACAATATATTGTACAGCTAGTTTTCATACATTTATTTTAAAGTAAAAAAAACTTTATTGTTGTTTCTATGATTTAATGCTGTTATTTAAATTGATATGTAAGTCGTATAGTCTCACTTGGCTTGCACTAGAATTGATCAATTGATTTATATCTTCAATGTTTGGATGTTCACATATAAGCCAAATGTGTATTTTGAATATCGTTATATATTCTAAACGAGTATTTTACCTATTCATTGTATTACGGATATACCGGGTTAGACCTACACGATACTGACCAAAATAATTATACGTCCGACGAAAAAAAATCATTACATTATTATCACCTTCTACTCTCTTTTTTTCACACACACACTCTCTCTCTCTTTATCTCTAATAATTTCAATTATCTGTTTGTTATGTTGTGATAAACTATAAGAATGAATTATAATTTTTATTATTTGTATGTTTGTGTACTGTCTGTCACGATGTTGTGTATGACATATCCTTTAAAAAATAAACTTTTTAATTTTTTCTACGTGATTTTTGATAAAGCCTTGCGGGCCAAAATTCATAAAAGAGTTGTTTATCAGTGTGTTTAACATTGCTCCCTATATGGAGCTTTTACAGTGGTATTTTAATACATTTAACCCATAAGGTATCATTTTGATGTAATTGTATTGTACTATTATAAGAAAAATTTACTTTCGTATGTCTTCAATAGAAAATATATTTGAAAACGTGACTGCGAGATTGGACAATTTGTTACGGGATTTTGTGATATTTAGACTATTTAAAAAAAAAATTTTTTTTTTTTTAAATCGTATTTTTTAATTACGTTTAATATTTGACATATAATGACATGTGTTGATCAGCATGTTCTACTTGGAAATAAAGTAAAAAAAGTAAGAGATGCGTTGAGGTACAGCAATATATATTCCAAATCCTTTGAGTAGGGGTGGGGGCATTTTCAATATCAAGACATTTCAGGCACAGGTCTTATGTAACACGATAGAAGGCTGAAAATATATACTAACACATGAAGTTAAATTTTAAATGATAAGATGCATTTTAAAAGAGTACGCCTTATTTGCTTATAATTAAAGGTGTTTCCTACAGTAACAGTCTTTTTCTGGACGATATATATATATATATATATATATAATGTATATACATGTATATATATATATATATATATATATATATATATATATATAATTCACTTCTGTTTGGGACCTCCGTGGCCGAGAGGGTATAGACGCTGACTTTAACACTCACTCAGCCGCTCACCCCGTGGGTTCGAATCCCGGCAGAGTCATTCGGATTTTCATGTGAGGAAGCCTTCCAGCTGGTTTGCGGTAGGTCGGTGGTTCTACCCGGATGCCTCTGTCGCTATATGACTGAAATACTGTCGAAGCGACGGTAAACTCAAATAGTCATGTCTAGTCACTTATGTTTGCTGCTTGCAATAAACTAGGTAAAGCAGTATCAAAATATGAACTGTATATCTTTACATTTATTGACAGGCCTTCGATATAGGACATTATATTCAGAGTAGGAATACTATGAAATTGAAATAAATTTTGGGGAAAAAAACCCTCAATCTTATACACGCATTTTATTGATCGTCATCATTATCATTGTTTTGTTATAAAAGTAACCGTAATGCACACAACATGGAGTCATGATTGAATAATACATAAGATTAGTTAGTTACCAAAATTCTGACTGAAATATTGCCCTCATTTTCGCGTTATTTGATAATGTCAAAATCGCCATTTATAATTGCATTCACAGACATCCCTTTAAATTTGTGCAACGAATATTTGATGCGAAAAGACTTGATTGAGGTAAGTTCTAATAGATGTCCCCGATCGATTCTACAGTGTGTAAGTCTCGCTTATTGATTTTTTCATATTAATCCCGCCGGCAGTCCCTTGGTGCAAGGAGCACTTTGATTCTTTAAAAAGGGTATGAGAAACAAAAACACGTTTCGCCTCAGCTGATCTTACATGCAATCATCTTAATACCCATGAAACATAATTAAAAATGATTAAATGACACGTTTATGTTTAATATTACATCGAAAGTCCATCAAAATGTAATATCAAATGAATTTGATATTAAAATTTAAATACAACAGGATAAAAAAATGTAGCTTAACATTTTAGGGATATGATTTTGTGGAAAAATCATCAAAAAAAAGGAAAAATTATGTTTGAAAAATTATAAAAAAACAACAATTATTATAACGACAAAAACAACAAATAAAGTCAATAAAGTCTTAAATATAAATCAAAAACCAAAAAATTCCATGAAGGAAGTAAATTATGTTTGAAAAATTATAAAAAAACAACAATTATTATAACGACAAAAACAACAAATAAAGTCAATAAAGTCTTAAAACCGCGTGGTTCTATTCTTATAAATTTGTTTTGCTTTTCAATGATATAACATACATAGAAATATAATAAAGACATCATAGGTAATACGAATTCGGATTAAGCAGATATGTGCAAATAACAGTCACTGTGCACTTCCGTTACTCATCGCGGAGTTGATCGTCACAGTTCATTGCAATAAGTACGTACATGTATGCAGCCAGCGAAGTCGGTTCAAATAACACATATACCTGGACACTATAGTACCGGTATGAATTTAAGTAAAACCCAGTTAAGTCACATACATATACGTAAACATACATAATATATGCTTAGGTCAGATCATGTCACTAATGATTACGTTTACATTAAAAGGGAGACACACAGATGCTAATGTTCATAGGTAAACATATATACCATGGTAACCTTACTGGGAATAGGAAAAAGGTAATGTTTACCTTGGGGAAAATGGTCATGTCTGTACCTTAAAGAGATAAAATCAAGTTTATCTTATAGGGATACATTGATAATTAATTTAACCTGGGGTAAACAGATGATTAAATTTACCTTATAAAGTACATAATATTACAGGGAATAGGGGATGACAAAAAAGACTATGTTCTTTTCTAGGAAAGTCACAGATACCTATTTTTATCTTATAGCAAAAAGTAAATAAAATCATGTTTACCCTATAGGAGACATGCAGATGATGAGGTTTATCTTATAGAGCATATACATGTGAAAATGTTTACCTTATAGGGGATATATGGATGCATGTGACCAAGCTTACCTTCTACGTAATATGATGATGCATGTATTAGTGTTTACCTTATAGTGTATATAAAGATGCATGTATTAGTGTTTACCTTATAGTGTATATATGGATGCATGTATTAGTGTTTACCTTATAGTGTATATATGGATGCATGTATTAGTGTTTACCTTATAGTGTATATAAAGATGCATGTATTAGTGTTTACCTTATAGTGTATATATAGATGCATGTATTAGTGTTTACCTTATAGAGTATATATGGATGCATGTATTAGTGTTTTACCTTATAGTGTATATATGGATGCGTGTATTAGTGTTTTACCTTATAGAGGATAAATGGATGCATGGGACCATGATTACCTTATAGGGGATAAACGGATGCATGTGACTAGGTTTACCTTATAGAGGATAAATGGATGCAGGTGACTAGGTTTTCCTTATAGGGGATATATGGATGCATGTGACAAGGTTAACCTAATGTGGATAAATGGATGCATGAGACAAAGTTTACCTTATAGGGGATATATGGATGCATGTGACTAGGTTTACCTTATAGAGGATAAATGGATGCATGTGACTAGGTTTACCTTATAGGGGATAAACGGGTGCATGTGACTAGGTTTACCTTATAGGGGATATATGGATGCATGTGACTAGATTTACCTTATAGGGGATATAGGGATGCATTTGACTAGGATTACCTTATAGGGGATATATGGATGTATGTGACAAGGTTTACCTTATAGTGGATAAATGGATGCATGAGACTAGGTTTACCTTATAGTGGATAAATGGATGCATGTGAATAGGTTTACCTTATAGGGGATATATGGATGCATGTGACTAGGTTTACCTTATAGTGTATATATGGATGCATGTGAATAGGTTTACCTTAAAGGGGATATATGGATGCATGTGACTAGGTTTACCTAATAGGGGATAAATGGATGCATGTTACTAGATTTACCTTATAGGGGATAAACGGGTGCATGAGACTAGGTTTACCTTATAGTGGATAAATAGATGCATGCGACTAGGTTTACCTTATAGGGGATAAACGGGTGCATGCGACTAGCTTTACCTTATAGGGGATATATGGATGCATGTGACTAGGTTTACCTTATAGCGGATATATGGATGCATGTGACAAGGTTTACCTTATAGTGGATAAACGGGTGCATGCGACTAGCTTTACCTTATAGGGGATATATGGAAGCATGTGACTAGGTTTACCTTATAGGGGATATATGGATGCATGTTAACATTTGTATGTAATTATAAAGATATTTCAAATTATGTAAACAGGAGAAAGGGAGAGTGGAGGAACAGCATGGTAAAATTCTGAAATTTTAAGAAACTAAATGGAGAGTTGATATTCACTTTTTTTTTCAGATTGAATGTTAAATGATAGGAATATGATTGACCTATGTGTGAAATAGATTTAAAAAAGATAATATTTGATAAAATTCACATGAAAAGGAGCTGCTTAATATCATCAGCAACAATATCCAGAAATTTCACTTCATAACAAGGGAGACAAATAAAATGTAAACGTATTTTTTTTTTTTTTTTTTAAATAATACATAATAATAAATAAAATAGTACATAATAACAACGAAAAACATAATGGAAGCGGCACACAAATAGTTAAGGCCATAGTCAGGTTGGTCCATCTATGAACCCAGAATATGTATGACCCCAGTTAAGGATTTGAGGGCAGCATTGGTACAGTTAAACAGGAGAATTTCACAACGCCTACAGCTACACCAGGATCAATGTCAAGGAACTATGCCATCTGTGAAATCACCGGCCACCTGGGTGGTGTTTTGCAAGAATCGCAATACAATCTCCTAATATGTTTACTTAGATCTCAGCAATTCAAAAATGTTCATCTATGATCTACAGCAATCTTCTGACATTTCCCGACCGCACGACAACGTAGCCTATTAAGAGTACAAGTGTTGCTGTTGTGCAACCAACGCTTCGTCAATATACCAGTCATGTAGTAACAGAGGCACACGGGAAGAACCTCCGACCTACCGCGTGTCAGCTAAAATACATCCTCACATTAACAATCCGCGAGACCCTGCCGGGACTCGAACCCACAGCGGAGAAAGGATTACTGGAAAGGAAAAGGATTGTTGTATACGTTCAGTCCTTAATATCCACATTAATATCATACGGAGAGATTTACAATGGACCTTCTAATACGCTGCAAAACGTTTGGAATAAAGTGGCTGATCTGTTTTTTGTTGATGAAGCGCCCGATAGGACAATAATCTCTACGGCCACTATAGATTCAACTACGTATTTTTCCACACCCTTCCAAAGATCCCAATCATGTAAGATCGCAAGTGGTCGGGAAGCCGAAACAAACAGTATATGTATGATTTTACTTGTTGATTCGATTAATAAAGTGAAATTATTTGGCCAACGCTTGTATTTCGCAAAGACGGTGCATTGTCGTTTTGTAGACTAGAGGGCAAACAATAAGATTCTGATATCAGACTGACATTTTTGTATAGGACCATAAAATTTGTGAGCATAACCTGTCCGTGCTATTTCTCGGCATACCATTGGTTAGATTTTGATTTAACGCCACACTATTTATTTGTTCCAAGTCTTATTTAGCATATTGTCGGCACATCTTGATCTGCTTTACTTTAAAGGGGTTATGGCTCTTTGTTATATTTATGAAACGTAACTTGTCAGCACTATAGCTTGGCTACCATTGGTTGGAATTCGAGTTAACTTCACAGTATTTAAATGTACAAAGACTAGTTGTGCATTTTGTTGGCATGTCATGATCAGCTTAATTTTAAAGGAGTTTTTTCTGGCCCTTTGTTTTATTTATTGAATATAAATTTTCCGCAACACTATGTACGTATATTCAAATTATCAAGAAAAAAAAGCGTCGTGACACAAATAATGCGCGTAAAACGACGTTAACGCATAATTTAGCAAAAGTGTGACATTTTTTAGTTACCTTAAATTTATAATAATTTTAGCGTTATATATCACATTTACAAAAAATTATATATATATCTACAAATTATTAGCATTTTATAAAATATACAACCTAATATGTATTTTCAATCATTATAAACATATTGAACGATTTCTAAACGTGTTGACGATTTTTTTAACGTTGTGACATTTTTTCAGTCGAAAGTATTTCAATGTCATTTTCACACAAACAGTCATTTTAAAATGTTTACTTTGTAACGGGTTCAATGTTTTTTTATTTTTTATTTATTTGTTTTTTGTCAAACTAAATCTTTCTCCCGCAAAAAAAAAATTAAAAAAAATCGTGTTTATCATATGAAATACGCTCATAACGTCATTAAAATGACGTCAGTATTTCAGTATTTTTAAAATAAGTGTTTTATGATAGTTATGCATTAGCGCATAGATCATTTTGTTACACTGGACACGTCATTTAATTTTTAAAAAAACATTTTTTTTAAAAAAAAAGTTTCTTAAAAATGGTACATGCAAAACGTGATTTTAGCTTAAAGAAATTAATTTATTGATATTAGACGGAATCCATGGACGTTTATTTGCAAACTGGCACGAATATCATGCAACATCTCAAAGTATTTCGCGCTATACACTTCTCAAAAGAAATGCGACAAGGCTACATGTATTCTTGTACTTCTTATTTGTTATGTATCATTTGGTAGTTGGCACCTAGGTCAATACCGGTACGTGGATCAGTTCTCCCGGTCATACGCTGACAACTTGACCTTCACCGTTACAGTAACTTTAAATCAGAGGTAGGTATGAAAGATATACATGTTTATATGATCAATAAACAAAAACATTGTAACAATTGAAAGGAATAAATTTTGAAACTGAGAAAGTTGGATGACAAATACTTGTGAATTATTCTTCATTTGTAAATTATAATGAATCTGGAATTGTTATCGGTCCCTCTTAAATGTTTAAGACGATGTAGATCTGATTGGTAAATATATTAAGTTAAATGTTTAATATAAATTTACATATATGTCAGAAGTGAATGAAGTAAATCCCATGAGTTTTTTTATCTATGTTAATTTCTTATTAATCATGGCGTTCAAGTCCTCTCAGTCAGATAAAAAACAACAACAACAAAAAACAACAACATAAAAACAACAACAACGAATTCAACACTTCGAGGAAATAGGACATCGCGTATCGGAGCAAGACGTCAGAAGAGACACAAAAAAGGACGTTTGACGCCGTGCTTGTCTGTACAGGCTATCATGCTTACGTTAAAATGCCGTCATTCCCTGGGATGGAGAAATTCAAAAGCCGGATGCTGCACTCCCATGATTATAAAGATTACCATGGTTCCGAAGATAAGCGTTCATAACTCGTTCATGAAATTGTTATTAAGCTCACCAGAGCCTCGCTGAATAACATTTCCATGAACTCGTTTAGTAAAATTTGATATAAAATAACAATTCATGTCAGATCCTGTATATACGATTGAGTGTATTAAGGGCGTATGCTATTTTTTTCTTCAATAGAATTTTCTGATGTTCACATGCTAAGTGAAAGATTACGAATATATATATATGTGATAGGTCACCATGATCGTTTCTAGCTACTGAACTGTTCTTATGGTAACTACAAGAAAACAAAATTTAAAATCTATCAAACACGTTTAAATTCATTTAAAATTAATAAACTTTTTGGAAAAGGAAATATTATATATACAACAGACGCCCTATAATGGCGAAACAATCCCTTTAGTATAACTGTGCTGACATTGTGCCGCTTATGTCCAAACAGCTAGTGTATCAGAAAAATATTACACTTTATGTCCGAAACAAGGCGATGCTAAATGTAAAACACGCCCTAAATATTTATCAATATGTTAACCTCAAACGGACTTTGCTATCACCTGATATATGACCGAGCAATGTACATACAACACGTAAAATAAACAGAAAAACGCCGTGTAGAGTTCATGGATAATCGGTATAATAAGAAAACGATATTTTTGTCACTTCGGGGAAAATAGTTATATATAGAATACGGTATCTCCTAAGCATGTGCTTGCGGTAGCAAATAACACGTTCTGCAACATGTTCCGGGCAACGAATTCATTTTGTGAAGTAAAGGCTTGCACAGAGAATGAATGTGATTAGTTATGTGACGGCACGCGAAAATAGAAATTCTAAATATAGGTGTTATAATTCTAAATACAGGTTCGATAGGTTCGTAATGCTATTGATTGTGATGGAGAAACCAATCATTTTAAACAATCTCGGTTGGTTGCATTGGGTGTATCTGTATACATAAAGGTAGGTATTGACAGAAATGATAAAAAGATATAATTAAAATCAAATTCTAGCTTAATGACTAAGTGTGAACGAGCTGCTTTAAAATCAAAGTTCGTTTATAGAGAAAAGAAATATTTAGAGGCCATGTTAACATAATATACTGACAAATGATACATTTACACTTTTACACTTATACACTTTTAAAGAGACAACGTATATTTTCCGGTAAGACATCTTTCTGGCGCACGCTATGCAACTTAGACACCATTTGTAAATGTAAGTTTCATTATTTCAGCCACGAATAATAAAGACGCTGTAGTGTTACCATGAATTGTCATTGGATATCTAAACAATGTAATCTTTTGCTTTTTTCTCCCGTGTTAAATGACGTAACAATTCGTCGAATTAGAGTAGGTGTTCACACCAGGAAGTAAACTGAATGTGTCTACCCGCTGAACAGGTCCTGAAAAGGATTAGCACAATTTGTTTTTTTTTCTGATCGGCGTTGACAGAAATAGATAGAGAAGATATGTATCATAGGTCGGAGAGTTGAATAAAGACAAGAAAAATGGCCGCGCAGACATTTAACACAAAATTGGTTGTAGCCGCCATTGATTTCGGGACAACTTATTCCGGGTATGCTTATTCCTTCTGGAATGATTTTAAGAAGGATCCTCTAAAGGTATGCTTTCCATGTTCTATTTTAGCACATTCACATTATTCAACTGTTCAAAGTGTCAATAAATATTTACATATCATGTGTCAGAATGACATGAGTTATTATACAACAAAAACGAAAGTAAAACCTACCAAATTTTTATAAAATGGTCACATATGTTTTCAATTCAGTTGGGTTTTACTCAGATTTTACCAGCCTTGTTTCGTTTTCATAGCAGTCAAATCTAGTAATGCAGACATGTGACAGCTAGCTCTCTCATGTTCTCATTTATATTAGATCATTTATATTTTTATTGTTACTTTGAGAACACCATGGCCGGTCTTTAACCACGGACCTACAGGTCTTTAACAACTTTATAACCTAGGTAGGCTAAATGACCCATTGGATATACTTGTACATGTAGTCTGCTTTACGAACTTTGTTTACATATTGATACCATTTGATCGTTATTCAATGGTATAGACTAGATATTGCGTTATATTTTACCGTTGTGTATCACCGTAGAACATATATTAAGGATTTCATTACACTGTGTAGATTTACATCCAACTTAATGATAACACAAAATGTCAATATGAAATGGTAGTCTAAAAAATATCGTCTGAAATGATATATTTGATTTGTCTTTACTTTATAAGAAATGACAGTTATTTCTTGTAAACAAAAGTTTCCTTTGAGATGCAACCTGTTTGACAAAAGATCAGAGATCGCTCATTAACAGGGTTTTAGTGTTTCTCTGTATGTCGATGGTGGTTTGTATACTAAACACTGTGTAAAATGGTTTGATTGAATATTGTTAGAATATTGTTAGAAGAGTTTAAGTCATTTAAAGCCATCATTACTTGTTTTTTTCACAGAAAAAACTTTAGAAAGTTGGCCAGCAGATTACATGACCATTGATCATTTAGTAAAAACATATATGAGAAGGCGACCAAATATGTATTTTATCTTTGTAAATTTATCTTCTTTTGGTGCATTTTTATTTCCACAATTAGATACTAAATATTAAGACATTTGCACGTTTGTCTGGTTACAGGTTTATTCGTATAGACATGCTTCAAACGTTAATTATCCAAACTCCAATGTAAATTAGTTCATCTCCAATCTGCTCCATACGCAGTTTCAGTGTCAACACTTCTCTGTGTTACCCCATCTATATCTTACAGCGACGTATTATTTACATTGATTACTGATTTATCATTGCGTTTTATTTTCTGCATAAAAGTTTGCGAGACCTATATTTAAACAGAAACGCACACTCCGATGGATGTTTTAGCTAATCAAAAGAAAGGTCAGAAAATAATGACAGAGCGTACAACGAATCGTTGAAAAATATAAAAGAAAGTTCCCATTCGATGTTTGATACTATAAATTACACTGTTTCTCAAAGGTGTATTCCAACGCTGCGTGGTTGACTTCGGGAGAAGGGTTAATAACAATGAAGGCACCAACAACTGTATTGTTCGACAAGAACGAAAACTTCCATTCATTCGGGTTTGAGATGAGTATTACTGTCATTAAACATCTGTAACTCAATTGCCGATTTTTATTTACATGTATATCAATATATGCAAATTTCTTCATAATATTTATAGATGCCACCGTAGCAAATGACATTTTTTCAGCCAATAGGGACAGAGATAGTTTACTAACTCGATAGTCTAACCATTAAACTTGTGCTGGACGCGCAAAGCTGTAGTTAAGTTGAACTACCCACACAGTTTGATAATGATAAGATTACATTCATACATCGTACCTTCTGTAATTTTCAGATAAACTTACTCTTTTTGTCTCGTCAAACTTCCCTCATTGATATCAAACGTCACTAAGATTTACATCAAAATTTAATTGCTCATCATTATTGGTATTGATTTTATTGTATATAAACCTAATTTATTATTTGATAAGCTGAAGAGAAGTATTCTAAATTAGCTGAAACCGAAGACCACATTGGCTGGCGCTATTTCAGAAGATTTAAAATGGAGCTACAGAGAAATAGGGTAAGCCACATTTTCTCTTAAATCAATGTTTTAGCCGCTTATATATGAGCGATATTAGCTATTTTCACTAATCCTGTTAGCGAATGGTGCCGGGATCGAATCCCGGTCTGGCTGTACATGTTTTTTTGTCCTTGTTACATATACACTCGTACTAGAGAGGACGGTATATTGTCAGTCACAAATCAAGAATGAATAAATGACTTCTCTGAAACAAGAAAATTTTAAAGTAACGAACGCGTGCCTATCATCAGTAGTATAGAGCGGCCGTTTGGGGAGATTACCTGCCGCCCTTATCTTAACAGTATGACGTCATCGTTACCTACCGCCCTGCCGCCCTTATCGTATCAGTATGACGTCATCGTCTTATCAGTTTGACGTCATCGTCTTATCTTATCAGTATGACGTCATCGTCTTATCAGTATGACGTCGAGCCATTGCCTGCCGCCCTTATCAGTAACGTCGGTCACGTTATTTAGGTCATAAGTGGTGGTGCCGCGCCTCGACATTCAAATTTTTTCTTATAATGACGTCCTTCAATTATTTCCAATCTTAATCAATTAAAGCAGGTATATACATTCCTAAGTAGAGTCGTTATCATCCTATGCAAACAATTCACCGAAGGCGTCTCTCTCTCTCTCTCTCTGACTCTCTCATCGGACGAAATAACTTTTGACCGTTCAGTTAAACAGACTGACCTTTTTTATCTCTTCAGGTGAACAGGTAAATTTTCTAGTATTCGTCTCTCTCTCTCTATCCTAACTTATCACTTCAGGTGATCGTGTAAAGGGGCAGTTGTGTTAGAAGTGTATTTCTTTTAATTGTAGTCCATACCACACGCTGTTCAGTTCTACCACTCACCACCTCTACTCGCCACTCGCTCAATTACTAACTCACTGTCCTCCTCACCCACCACACCACACTTCCTCCTCCTCCTCCCCTCTCACTCATCACTCACTCACTCACTCACTCACTCACTCACTCACTCACTCACTCACTCACTCACTCACTCACTCACTCACTCACTCACTCACTCACTCCCCCCCCACTCCCCCCTCCGTATCCCTCAATCACTCCTCCTCCTCACTCACTCCTCTTCACTCCCTTCTCATTCACTCATCATTCATTCATCATTCACTCCTCCCCACTCCCATATCTCTTCTTCTGCAATCCGCGAAGAAACTTAAAACGCAGCACCATATGAGTGACAGCGAATCCATAAGACAAGCGATTAATTTCAGGAAAGACTCGTTCGTATTTCTGTGGCCTGACCAGGTGGTCGAAGAATCTGACAAAAGTATGTCGATCGTTGACACGCAACGCCAGATATTTGAAAAATAAAAATAAATAAAGAAATGATAAGCTGTCTAGCTTAAGTCACGAATGACATCACTCTGATATTTCATTGGATAAAAAATTCCCGAATTAATAACCTCATTTACCTCGGCTCTATAAAATCTTGAGCGCGTGTCTAGCTCATTTACAAAACATGGAGAACGCAAACGGTTCTGTTCAAAAACCGGATATTTTAATATCGCTTACAGGAAAATTTCTGGTCAAAGAACCGTTTATGGAGAAATACATGAACTGGTGGCAGAAGCCTATCCCCGAGGGAGGACCACGACCAGAGCCGGTGGTAGATAATCATTTCATTAGGGATGTGCGGGTGAATGGACCGAGCGATCCAACCCAGAGATTGATGCACCCAAATATACCTAATATATACAGGCAAGAGACAGATTGGTTGTAAATAAAGTTGACCAATCAAACACTCGAATTTCCGATGCTTTAAAAAAATACGTAAGAACGACCGATGGCATTAAACTAGAAACGCGCAAAAGAATACATAATATGGGCTCCATAGAAGTGTACGATTATAAGCGACAAGAGTGGGTGCCTTACGTTACCGACTACAACAAGTGGTATCAACATTACAAGGATTTGCGGGACGGTTACGTTCAATCCGACCATCAGGGACGCTATGTCGTCGGTTCGGTAGCGAAAGCGGAAAAGTTAAACGGCTGGAAGCGGAACTAAAAGAGTCCCGGGATAAACTGAAAGAAGCGGAAGACAGATTAAGGACTTCCCAACCTCCGGTAATGAAAATGGTTACGCCGGTAGCCCAAGCCTTGGAAATAGCGAAATCGGAGCTCAGACGAAAATCGCGCGAAGTGGGTCAAGAACCTACGGAGCGTAAGAGACGGAAACGCGTCATGGACCGGAATAGTTTCAAATATTAACATGAACAATTATCAGCTGGAGGAAATACTACGGAACTATCCAGTCACAGTATGCGCTTCCAATCAGCTACGCGAAGAAAAGGGGCGTTTCGTCGTTTGTAACACAGATTCCAGCGACGGCCCTGGAGAGCATTGGACCGTGTTCTAC
Source organism: Solen grandis (assembly GCA_021229015.1). Taxonomy (NCBI): domain Eukaryota; kingdom Metazoa; phylum Mollusca; class Bivalvia; order Adapedonta; family Solenidae; genus Solen; species Solen grandis. Next base: position 38,073,307 of record CM037782.1, on the reverse strand, counting down.
TTTCCGTATAGGGGACCTTACGAGTATTTCGATTCTCTCGGAAATGAACCTAAATATTACGAAGCCGGATTCGAAAACGTTCTAGATAGAAAATACTTACGCGTAGAAGGACAGTTACAACAGTCGACGTCAACCGTTTGCGGGTTGTATTGCGTTTATTACGTTATAAAACGTTGCAGCGGACAGACCATGAAACGCATCTTGCAAGAATTTGGCCCAAATCGACGACGCAATGATCGTTTGGTAGTGACTAAAACGATGAACCTCCTACCAATGATACTATAGACACGTATTTGTATACTAGTATATTTGTAAATATATTACTCGTAACAATAAAAAATCAACAACTATATATCTGTTCGTTATTTATAAACTACCCTTTTTACAGAAAATAAAATCAATGATGTGTCCGTTGTATATAAACGTATTTCTATTGTCGATACATAATACGGTAATACTGTATGTGATAATCGATATTTAAAGCGTGCGCGTGTATATTCGAGGATTATTTTGCCCCTAGTAAGTAACATTACTACTACTACTACTTCTACTACTACTACTACTCCTGCTACTACAAATACTCTACTACATAAACAACAACTACAAAAACAAAATGCAAAGAAGCGTTGTGATAACACCCCAGAGTCTCGATTTATTCAAACGCATTAATATCAACATAACTGCAAAAACAATATCATCAACTACCACCACTTCTAATTCTACTACAACTATGTTACAGTCCATGTACAAAATCCCGATTCATTCAATCGATACTAATACTCCCGTTAATCAGCGAATATATAACTAATAATTTCATTACAACTAAGTCAAATTTCACAACAACAACAACAACAACAACTTCAACAACAACAACTATTCTATTACTACTTCAACAGCGTGATTTTGACAAAAAATAAATAAAAAGCGATTACCGCGCCTAATGAAAAAGTGCTCTCTCCCGTTTTTCGTCGCTAGACTAAGTCGGATTAACTCGTGGCGGTTCAGTGCCGCAACAGGTGTTATAAACAAATCTTTATGAAAGTCTCATCATGGTTACATATAAAATCAATATTATTTATCATGCACACACAGAAATTGAAATAATAACGCATTTATGTCTATTTATTAAATATAAATATTACAAATAAACTATAAAAATGCTGAACAAGGCTAAATTTAGTCGGGGACACTGTGTGTACAAGCCCGTCATTACCTGTTTAGCTGAAGAGATTAATTTGGTTAGTTGCCATACAATCCAACCTGTTCGGTGATAAGATATTTCGCTGGAGAGAGAGAGGCCGGGGTGTTAATACTAAAATATTTACCTGTTGCCCTGAAGCGATTACAATGGTCAGTCGGTATAGAAACCGTTGTGTTCGATAAGCTATTTAGTCTACAGTGTGCAGAGAGAGAGAGAGAGAGAATATGATAACGGGACTACGTAGGAATGTATAACCGTCTTTACCTGTTCAACTGAAGAGATTAAAATGGTCAGTCGGTATAGATTTCGTTTCGCACCTGTCCGTGGATAAGCTATTTAGCCTTAAGTGTACGAGAGAGAGAGAGAGAGAGAGAGAGAGAGAATCAGCGAATACGATAACGGGATTATTTAGGAATGTATAGCCGTCTTTACCTGTTGCCCCGAAGCGAATAAAATGTTCAGCTGGTAAAGAAACCGTTCTGTACCCTGTCCGGGGATAAGCTATTTCATTTCGCATGAAGTGTGAGAGATTATCGGAGATGAAAAAATGTTTTACACAACGACTCTAGTAAACTTATATTTATATAACGATATTCGTATAAACATTTACAAACACACGTACGCACACACGAACAGTCGATAAAATATTAAGTGGTTTCGTGAATCTCAAAGCAAGCTGACTGCGTGGTCATTGTTGACATAGGGAGATAATAAGAGATATGTCTGGATGTTACACTGAAATGTTTAGGTACGCACGGATAATGGTTTAATTTCGTATAAATACGGGTGTATGCCGATAAAATAGAAAGAAATAGAATATAGTTAGGATATGTTATAATTGCTAATTAAAAAAAAATCTTAATTTAAAATGTATCGAAATAATTATTCTTTACGCGTTGTTCATTGTTTATTCGGGTTGATAGTAACGGGTCACCGGCGTGAAGTGTGTGGTGATAAAAAATGTGGATAGAGACAATGTCATGTTTAATGACTTTAAAATGTATGAAATTCGCTTCTGAAACGCTGTATAAATTTATGAAGGAGTAAATATGAAAAAGAAACTTTTAAAATACTGATTATTTTTTAAAGATGGTCGGGAACACTGTATGTACTGTTCCATCTTTACACGATCACCTGAAGTGATAAGTTAGGATAGAGAGCGAGAGACAAATACTAGAAAATTTACCTGTTCACCTGAAGAGATAAAAAAGGTCAGTCTGTTTAACTGAACGGTCAAAAGTTATTTCGTCCGATGAGAGAGTCAGAGAGAGAGAGAGATGGGAAGGAACAATAAACATATAAGGAACTAATCGCTTGCCTTCTTCGTACGATTTATCTTGATAGACCGGTTTTAAGGGAATAAAATGTACACCGACAAAAGTGTTCTGTCGCGTAAAGTATTTGTAGGCTACTGTTATTATTTCGCCTCGGTTGGTCTTAAATATGATCTATTATAGTCAAATTTAACAATACTGTTAATATTTATACTAATATACATATACATGCAAGTAAATCTAAAAGTTAATGCATTAAATACAAATTTGTTTATGACAGAAAGTAAGACGAAACCTTAAACTAAGAGATGATCAGGGACACAAGATGAATGCATTGACGGTGTTCAAATCTGCTATTGAGGCGCTGAAGAATCACATGTTGGAAAGACTGAAACAGGGGAAGAATAGTGACGATATCGAAGACAGTGACGTACATTTCGTTATTACCGTGCCGGCCATCTGGGATGACAGGGCTAAGCAATTCATGACAGAAGCAGCTGATTTGGTATGCGTTATGTAGTTTCTCCACTGTCCCATATTCAAATTCATGGTATTATCCAAAATATTTCCTTTGTCCTCATCCTGTCGCTTCTGGTTTCTATGATAAAAAAACTGGGTGTAATTCAAATTTGTATTATTCGAAAACATGGCCACGTCCAAAATGAAATTTTAACCGTGCCATTTAATTTATATGTAAATGAATAACAATATTAGAAAGAAACAAACGAGCGCGCATCAAGTTTTCACTATCAGTTTATATATAACGTAACATAATTTCAAATCCGGAGGATAATATTTATAGGCAGGTATACCCAAAGAACGGTTGTCTCTGGCATTGGAACCCGAAGCTGCGGCAGTCTACTGCAAACATATAGCGTTATTCAAGAAGCAGGAGCAACGTGGTGGCTTTGATATAACAGCATTTAAACCGCATTCAAGTTTTGCAGTTGTTGATTTAGGAGGTAATACATATATTATAATATATATATACACACAGAAAAATCTAAATAATAAAACCACCCTTGGAGATGCTGTTAACTGGTCTTAATAATAATTCAATTATGAAATAGGAAAAGGACTCGAAATTAGTGGTTTTAATAGTGAGGTGGTATTTATATTGAGATGGTCTTTATATGAGGTTTTACTGTATTGATAATAATGAATTAAAACAACACAAATACATTAATAATTATGTAATTGATCTAAGAGTATTTGTCTATTGCTCCTTTTTACTAGATCTTGGCATGTATGTCCTGAATATGACGGTGATAAATTTCAAGTTTCCACATGAAACTAACACGATGATGGTATATGCAATGATAAACTATGCATATGCTATGAATTTATTAACAATACTAAGTTGTTCATTTTGAGTACCAGACACCTTCTTGTTAACCGGATTAAGTTTTACGCATAAAAAAACATTAATTATTAAGGTGAAGGATATTTGATATGACGTTTCATGGAAAACAAAATATTTGGATATAAACTTTGTGTTTTAGAAGACACGGCGCACTTAATTACTTTTGATGTGCAATAAGTATTATGTAACCAATTCAAAAATAACAAAAAAAGAGAGATATTGTTTGTCTTGTTAAGGTTTTGCTAAAACAACTGTTAAAAATGCAAATGCCATCATAATTTGATTGTTGTATTGTTATATAATTATACGTAATGGTCACTATACATTGCACAATAAAGTATTGCAAGTTCTTTATTTCAGGCGGCACGGTCGACATAACAGTACATAAAGTGAACGAGGACGGCACTTTATCCGAGCTGGTTCCACCACAAGGCGGCCCATGGGGCGGCACTCTCGTGGATCATGCATTTACAGAGTTTATTGAGACCGTCGTTACGGAGAATCTGCTCAAACAACTTCGAAATACATCTAAATGGGATGATCTTGAGTTCTCTAGGTTGTTGGAAGTGAAGAAGAGAAACATAAAACTGACAAACGATGCAGATGAAAAGGTCATAATAAAACTCCCGTATACGTTAATTGAACACGGGATAGAAGACTTCAATAAAAATGCTCAAGCAAATTATGGAGATAAGGTGAAGTTAGACAAGGATAAGCTAATTGTATATGAAAGCATACTAAAAGATATGTTCATTGAATCGAAAACTAATGTAATAGATCATCTGAAACAACTTTTTGAAAAACAGGAACTGAAGGACGTGAATCACCTGCTATTAGTTGGAGGATTCTCTGAGTCGTGTATCATGCAGAAAGCTGTAAAAGATACTTTTCCAAATAAAAAAGTGATAATCCCTGAAGAAGCCGGCCTAGCAATTGTGAAAGGTATTGTGTTTTTTTTAGTTTTTTTTTTCCACATACATAGACACGTTTGGGAGTTTGGGGGACAACAGTGTATTACGTCAGTCATTTTTTTTATCAATATCATTTTTATTTTGTCATAAGTATGTTGTCTTATTTATTTTTTACAGATTATAACAGCTGTTATGGTTTCTGGGTATGAAAAAAGCATAAAATTGTGTATGTTTAATGAGTAATCATTTACATAATTTCAGGTGCGGTTATGTTCGGACATGACCCTACTACGATAAGGTCAAGGAAATTGCCTTATACATTCGGTATTACTTTTTTCCCGATTTCTTATTTATATTTATGATAAACAGTATATACTGTATTTTGGGTAATGTAACAATTTAACAAGAATGATTTTAAATATTTGACAAGTTTTAGCCTACCAAAATTTCCTTCCAGGGCATTTCTAAATTATGAAGTATGAAGTGAAAGCCGTTTTTCAGCATTTGCATATGGAAGGGATAACCTTAGAGTACGAAAAGGACAAACTGTAGGTGGTTGAACATTTCTCTCCAAGTTAAAACTTTCTTATGTTTTTTTTTTCTTGAAGTCATGGTAGCACAGGAAATGAAGCAAACAATTCAAGGACTTTAATAGGGCTAAGTTCAATTTAGGCTGATATCGTGTTTTCTAAATCGGGACAACACGAAGCCGTAAGTTAAACCTGCACGCACCTGCTAGACTGACTAAAAATGGTCGATAAAATGGCGTATAAATGGCGCATATCACGTGATATCACGTTTATAGTTAATATCACCTGATCCGCCACTAATTTGCTGATAACTTAACAGAAAACCAACACGTCATCAAAAACGTTAAAATGGCGGATAAATGGCGGTTTCTGAAACACGTCACTTCCGATTGGATCCCGTCTCATCGTAGGTATCATAAGGCAAATCAGATACTAAGCGGGATAACGTCTCCGCAGGAAGCGAATCTGAAACTGTCAAGTTGAAATGTATGACTATAGATGTTCCTTCCCATGGGAAGGAACAATTACATTTACTAGATCTATATACAGGTGTATTTTGAAACAAAAACCAAAAACATCATGGGTATCATGTTTAATTCAACTTCATAAAAGTGTATTCTAACATGAGTAAATAAAGACTAGTTTGTCTAGAACAAAGTGATATGCATTTATAGATAATACAGTAACAGTAACTCATGTGCAATGAAAGAGCATATAAGCATATCGTTGTTGTCTCCCTTAACATAATAATGCTCAACACAAGTAATAACTAAAACAGATAAATAAAGACTTTAACAAAATCCAGACGTGTGTCTAAATTCGAATAAATTTTAATATCTGCTCTAGTCCCCTATCTAGTAAATGAACAACTGTTGATAAGACATCTTTCTCAAAGAAAACTAGCATGTGTATTCATAATATATTCTATTTTCAACAACTAAGACACATGTATGAAAATTGCAAGGTGTATCAACGGCAGTCCCGTTCAACCCTGACCGTCATCCAGAAAAGCACAGATACACGAGGAACGGCGAGACAGTTTGTGAGGATGTCTTTAAGATATTTTCCCCAATCGGCATCACCGTTGTCCCTGGCAGCACTGAATATGATCACACGTTTTACTCTCCTCATAATTTTGCGAGTATCGACATATTCAAAAGCAGTTCATCTAAACCAGAATACGTGACCGATGAAGGCTGCCAGTTAATCGGGACCGTAGAGCTGCCTCTGAAATCAACGGAGGGTTCTAGAAAGGTCAAAGTGAAGTTCTCGTTCGACGTCAGGCTTCGGGTGACAGCATGTGAAGTTGACAGTGGGGGAGAAAACACCGTAGAAGTTACCTTTGACTGCTTAAAGTAAACTTGTATTGTTGTTACAATATTTAATTTTTGTAACTACAATCACAATGTAAAAATCCATCACTGATATTGTTGTTACATATCCACAACCATAGATGTAAATGTTTTGTTACTCTTCCTGAGTTAATTCGTCCGTGCGCCCGAGTGTGTGTATGTGTGTTTAATATAAAAGGGTCAGTCAAAAATACTTGAGCCCTACCTCATAACTTTCATCTTTATCATCTAATGAGATTATCTCCCTTGAGAGAGTGCACTGTACGTGCATCGAGGCTATGCAGGATTAGGTTGAAGATCTCGTACTGACATAGCGCTCAGTATGCTTGATATTTTACCCCTTAAGTGTCTTATTGACCGAAGAGAACTTATATTTCTTGGTCAACTCGTCTCAATAGTAGTAACGCAATCAGAGGTATATTTCTTGTCCGCTTAACATTAAGTAAGCTCAATTCGCCTGCGATGTCCGGTTTCTTCACAATTACGGACTTTCAGATTATCTAAATGCGTTTATAAGTGATGGTAATTTTCCAAATACATACTTTTGGAAGCGCCTTGTTAAGCTTATGATTGGCTTAAAGTAATCGGGGACTGGACTGTTCAATATAATGCATTAGAATTTGATCGTGTCCGATCTGTACATACATTCTTTCAGACGTGCGAGATTTGGCAGTACTGTCAAAAGTATCCACGTCAACTTGCTAGACAAATTACACACATGTTTGGGAGATCACGTGCTATTAACCTTTCTCTCTCTCACACACACAAAAAAAAATGTAAATACTATCCTCGGAATTCGATGCCAAGCTTTATCTGTTTGCCTAAGGGAATAATACAGTGTTTTTATAGATATTGTATGTGATTGACTTATATCTTAAAAAAAAACCTGATATATAAATTTAAATTGTAAATATTACTTGCTATGTGTAATTCTTCATACACGCACATGCTTTTGTACACTAATACGCAATCATGCATGTACGCACGTGCCCACTTACGCATGCAGAAGCGAACTTTAGCGTGTTCTTTGTCAATTTGACTTTATATAAAATCTTCAATATTGTAGGAAATAAAATATATATATATATATATATATATATATATATATATATATATATATGCACTCTCTGACTGTAGCTTATACAAATTAATGTCTTTAACACTTTTAGTTAAAACACACCTGAAACAGAATCAATATCATGTTATTTTTTTTTTCCGATTTATAATAGCTGCTGTCAAAATTAAATTCCATCATTCGGCTTCCTGTAGCGTATCATTACGCTAGCGAATACTAGTGGATATGTTACGTAGATATTTTAATCATGGCCATTAATCCTGTTTATTTGTTTTGTTTACGTATTTTCTTCTACATTTATCTTGTGCTGGTGTCACAAAACTGTTTTGTGTTGCAGAATTCTTCCATAGTAACTATGATACACCAATAACAAAAAAAATAAAATAAATGTATATCATTTATTTGTTTATTTATTTACCACATCTCTTTCATATTCTTTATTCTCTCCTTTCATGGAATGTCATGTGCACATATAAAGCAACACAATATAGTTCTGATCAAGGACACAACCCTACAGGATCCACAAATGAGCTCCTCAAAACGCTCGCTACAGGGCACGATCCAGTCAAAGTTACCCGGTACGTTGCTGCTCATTAAAAAAAAAATCAATGACTTTATAATAAGAAGGTATTTTTCTTCCATTGAAAACGTATGTCATGTTTCAATTGCTGTAACTCCTTTGAAAATTGGTCTTATTTTGAGACATGCCCCTGAAAGTGAGATTGTCGTCGGGGTTATCATGAGACACATAACGATTTACTGGTAACTACAGCGGCAGATGAACGTGCTGATTTTTTTAAGTCGTTGCTTCTATTCGAGTTGAATCCTGCTGAATCGCTGGGTTAATGACTATTTCATGTAAACCAAATTTTGAAATTACTGTTATATAGGTTATCTCATACATGACTACATTTGTAATCTTCAACAAATATTGTTACGCTCCGACCTTGGTCTGCTCTGGTTTTACTTTGGGCTGGCTTGGTCTTTTGGTCCTTATGTATGTGTGCGTGATGGGTAGTTCAAGGTTGGACTCCACAATATAAGGTATAAATAAAAATAGAACAGTTGATAAAATTATTTCAATTTAATTGAGGTGTGAAAATTAATATCTATACTGCTATAAAAAAAATCATGTCACTAGAACCTGAGCAAATCTATCTGCCAACAACTCTTAAAACTAACAAGAGTGGTACTGCAAATCGGAGTTAAATTACCAGAGAACAAATTCTGTGAATCACGAATAATAGCAAACACTATGAGAAAACAAAGACTAGTACAGAGGAACTGCCTTGTAATAAGTTGTATCATGAAAATTACTGCTAAAATGAATGATTATATTTAGGGGAAAAACCCTTTTAAATCAGCAGATGCCTATTTCATTTAAAGATGTAAAGTGTTAAATAAATTAAATAAATGATACAGACTGCAGTTTTAACTAAAACACAATTTAAAACTTAGATCATGCTAAAAAAAACTATCATGCTGCAAATTATGCATACCTAACACAAAACTGACTTGTAGAAATTTAGACTAAAAGAAATGCAGTCTGTGAATAAAGGTTCACAAATGGTGGAGTCCCCGAAATGACTGTGAACACAGTATATATACTCTCCATGTGCTCACAGCACACAACCGTGGTGTTCAAAGGTCCACAGTGTGATCTGTGTGCTCACAGCTCACACTGTGGACAGTGGGCGCACACAGCTCACAGAGTGGGGTGTGGGAACATAGCCCACAGCTGCTTTAACAGGGTGGTATCTAAATATGGAACAATTTACTTAAGTTCAAAATTACTTTAAAATAACAATAACCTTAAAAGTTCTCTTTCTGCAATTCAAAAATTGAGTCATTGCTACAGGTTTAAGTTTAACAACAGTGTACTTTAAATTTGCCGCTTCTGTGGTTGCTTAGCAACTGCACTCAGTTGAAACAAAATTGGCGGATGTGTTTACACAACCAGAACATGACTTGGAATAAATCTCAAAAATATGGAATTATAACAAGTGAACATTTACAAATACTGTGCAAAACCAAATTTTAACATGGACTAGATCATACTGACTTGGAAATATTACCTAGGATTGCATAAATAACAAATAGGATGGATAGATGCTAGGTCACGAAAACTAGTGACATAAACACCAAACAGGGATTCTGCTGTGGAAAACTCGGGAACACTGAAAAATAACTTTAAGGATAGAGAAACACTGGCAAGAATACTGAATGAGGATTTGTGGTTCTGCGATTTCTACCAGAACAAGGATCTTAATCATGTCTTAGTGCCAGTAAAATCATCACATTTAAGGAAAAAAGGAATAGGCAAGCCAAAGGCCCAAGGTAAGATTTGGAAGAAACCCTGATCATTACAATATGTGTGCTAGATGATATCATTCGCTTTATGCAAATATCACGTATACATCAGAAATTATGCTTTATTGTTACGCACTGGTAAGTACGGAAGCACCGAGGGGACATGGTGTTTTTCTTAGTTATTATCTCGTGGCCACGAGATAGTAACTAAGAAAAAAACGAAAAACAAATCTTGCTAACTCGTGGCCACGAGTTAGTAACTAAAAAAAAAAAAGAAACATCGCTATCTCTTGGCCACGAGATATAACTAAAAAAAATAAAATAAATAAAAAACAGTTCGCGGCCACGTGGCCACGAGTTAGCTAGTCAAGCAGATCACGAGTATCGAGGTAATCTAACGATTTGATTGGTCAGCTAACTCGTGGCCACGATTTAGCTATCTCGTGGCCACGAGTTAGCTAGCCAATCAAATCAGCCAAGATATAGCGAGAACTGTTTTTTTAAATTTTTTTCTTACTTACTAATTCGTGGCCACGAATGAGCGATATTTGTTTTTTTTTTCTTAGTTACGTACTAACTCGTGGCCACGAGTTAGCGAGAACTAATTACAATTTCTTAATCTAGACCCAAGGTATCAATTTAAATGTTCAGTATTAACTGAATTAATCTAGGACAGATTTGTGATTCTTAATGGATGTTTTGCCAGTGCATTTTAAATTTCCGGTAAAAAGTCCTAGACTATTGTGTTCTTTTGTAACAACCTTATATTTATAAATCAATTATGCGTAAATTGCTAGATTTACACCCATGTACATATAAATGATTTAAGTAGTTTATATGCATTAAATGATGTATAATTTATATGGAACTATCAAACAAAAGAAGAAGTGTACTTAGTTTAGTTTTTAAAACTAGCAGTTGTCGGACTCAGAGTTTATATTAACAGATAGTTTCCTTTATATTTTATTATCCCATGCGCCAGTTTCTAAAAATAAGCAGACGATTTCCATATCCTAAGTATTTGTAAATTGTTTTTTACTGTGCCGGAAGTCCATTCTTCGATATCGAAAGTAGAGAAAAAGACTTTGGAGCTGACTATGTTATGGCGAAAATAAAACTTATTGACAGAGATAAACAGCAGAAATATTTATAGTGAATGGGAATGTAAAATGTCAAGTAAGCTATTTGTGGCAGCCATTGATTTTGGAACGACATATTCCGGGTATGCATATTCGGCTTCGGCGGACCCATTCAAGGTAGAGTTTAACCCACTTATTATGTAAACACATTAAATGTAAAACTACATTATAATATTCGTACATAAAGTGCTACATACAGGCATGAACAAAAATGATCTATGTACAAACAATGCGTTGTAAAATTGTACATATTTTATTGATTTATAAAGTTGTGTTATAACCATATTGGTTAAGGAACATTTATTCACACATTATAAAATTTACTAAATTGACCCTCTGTTTCTACTTTCTAGGTCAGTCAGGATAATCTGACTGCTTCAATAGTTGTATCAGAGTTGAGGGGGCAATTTAACAAGATAATTGAAGCTAGACTTTATATCTTTATTTGCCATTCTGAGATATAAACTTGACATGCGTCAACTGAAAATCATATTTCCTTAGGGAATTTCGTGTATCCATGTTCTTGAAAACGTAAAAACGAAACAGGTTTACTATTTCCCGTCAAATGTGGTTGGGGAGGGGGGTGGGGAATAAACATTTTCAGTCTGTCCGTTGTCCATCCGTTCGTTCGTTCTTTCGTTCGTCTATCATACCTCAGGTTTACTTTTGCATTAAAGCTTTTTCCCAATGAAGATGTTCAAATCTTGACGAAATTTTGTACCTTGTACGCATATACATCTAGAATTGCTCACTTGCCAGACGCTCAGCGTATATACATGTATATGCCATATATCTACAGCATGATACGTGTACTGCAGTGTGGCAGCACTATTTCTTTCTCAAGTATACATAGTATCCAAATGACTGAAATACTGTCTGCAGGACGTTAAACCCAACAAACAAACAAACAAACAAACAAACAAACAAACGAATATATGTACATCATGATATGAACATTTAAGCGTTTCATACAATATTATTTTGCGTGACCAATATTTCACGGTGAGATGAAGATGGTAAAATTGATTGTGATGCCTCAGGTTAACCTTAGAAAACTTCACATCATCAAACAACTAAGCTCACATGTACACCCTGATAAGAACTCTTTAATATTCACACAATTTAATGGCTCTGACCTATATTTCACGGTTGAATGAACATGAGGAAAGTAGTTGTTTTGCTTCCGGTTTACCGTTATGCTTAAGTTTTTTTTCTATGAAGATGACCACATCTTCATGAAACTTGATAGAAATGAACATCACTATATAAACTTTGAAAAACAAAACACAAGCACATACTTCCGTTTTACCAGCGTTTGCCAGCGTGGCATCAATGTTCCATGTGTTTGGAGACATGTGTTAAATCTGATAAACTGCCAGATTGAACTTTTGGCCATACGTGGTGACAATAACATTAAGCCTACTAGTGGACAATGGTTCTAGGGAAACCTACTGCGGTTACTGAAAATTGATTGGTGTCGTATATATAATTCAAGACTGGCAAAGCTAGGTGATGATAAATGCACATTATCGTATGAAGCTGTATACTTCCTGGCCCTTATGCGAGAAACATTTCCAAATCCGTCTTACATGCTGTCGGACACATTTTGGCGATGAGAAAGGGAACAAATTGAAAGAAAACTCACATTCTACGTATTTACATTACCATGTCACAAATTGCTCACAAACAGTGAAAATATTACTAATGGTCCTGGATTTGTTTCATAAGAACACTTAAGGTCCTAGGAGCTTCATGAACTATAAGAAATAGTTTGTTCATATATCATAGCGAAATTATGTTTTGTGTGTATGTGTGTGTGTATGAATTACTGTACCTTTCTCACAAGTTACAGCAAGTGGTGATACTGCATTATTCAGAATAAGGGCGCAAACTCATACATCAAACATGTACTGTCAATAAGGTCAGGGGATATACTTCAAAATTTAATTATGGCAAAATAGCTAACATTGCAAATTTCAGCGTGGTCATTTATTTGTATGTGATAAGATAGAGAGTAGCAAAATGTTCACCGTAAATCAAACCGTGATCCTCAACAATGTATTTTACCGATCAAAACATTTATCTGATTATCTACAATTATGTGCTTTAATAATGAACAGCACGACATTCTTTTGTGTTTACCTTGTAGTTTGCCTCGGAAAATATTTAGGAGAGATTTTTCAAGTACTATAAGCAACATGTGCGCGTTAGGAACACAAGTAAACCGAAACATAATGGCATAAAGCAAACATAAATTTGATTGATTGATAGATAACACGTATTAGAGAGAGAGAGAGAGAGAGAGAGAGAGTGGGGTTTTCTCAAATGGAAACGATCATGTGTGTGTTCTAATAGACACTGCCTCCCTTGCATAGTGGCATAGTGGTTAGAGCTTCTGCCCCGGAATCGGGAAGTCGTGGGATTGACCCCTGGCCGCTACATAACAGTCATAGAAAATGGTACTGGTATACGATGGAATTACATGTGTAATGGTAATATTTGTACTTCACTAAGAATGAAATGGTTGCGTATTTTAGATATACGCTAACAAGGCGTGGGTAGCAGAAGGGGAACTGCAGTCAGAGAAAACGCCTACTACGGTGTTATTCAAACCAGATGGATCGTTTCACTCTTTTGGTTTTGAGGTGAGTGAATCAAAAAGATATTTAATATAGCTTAAACTGTTTTAGACTGTCAGCTGAGGCCGCAATCAGGAGCGCATCCATGCAACGTGATTCTGTGCTAACGATCGAATGGGGATGAAATGTTACATAGGCGTTAATATTATAACAGCTGAATGATTTCTATTTCTGTTATTTTGTTATATGTTGATTAAATTGATTGATTGTTAATTGATAAAATATTTTCTTTTACATCCCTTTTAAATACGAGTAACAAAAAACAACAACAACAAAAAACAACAAAAACAAAAAAACAACAACAACAATGTCATCTATGTAACAGAAGCCCAATTTATAAACATGTAAATTTACTTCTTGAAAAAGTGTAGTCTCCAATGTAAATAAATTATCTAATGTAGTTCACAAGTGTTTGCATATGTATTTCTGTTGAATTTTCTGAATCTCAACTACCCAAAATATTATACTAAGGTACAACGAAAGTGAAGCATGAAGAAGGGATTAATGTGATCAAATATGTCAAACCTGCGCTGATCGGCCACAAAATTGAGCAACGAATAATGACCGCAAACCGGCTTGATTTGATGGAGTCAATCAATTAAATGTTCCCACTCAATTCAATCTTATATCGTTGTGTCATTCTCACCTATAGTTATTTCATGTTTATCACGCCAACAGTCTGTACTTTGATTCCTTTGTTTATCACATATTTTTTCTTCCATTCATTTTAGGCTACATTTAATATATAGCTTAATCATTCAGTCTTATGATACACGGTTTTGGTAGTTGTTTAAACCATGAGTTCCTAGATGTTTTCTTATTTGAATATTCCTTTTCCTGAAGACTTCGAATCCAGACATAGTAAAACTCATTTTATATTTAATTTTGTACGTTTTCCATTATTCATCTTCATGATTAAGATTAGGTCATAATTTCGTTTATTTTAGGCAGAAGCTCATTATTTTGAGCTTGCAAGCAAAAGCGAACATACAGGTTGGCGCTTCTTTCGAAGATTCAAAATGGTGCTTCAGGAAAATACGGTATGTTATTTTCTTAAAAAGAGAAGGTAATTATATACAAATAACAAAAGTGAATAAAATATCATGATAATTGGCATAGATTGATGATGATGTTGATGATGATGATGATGATGATGATGATGATAATGACAAAGTCAGTGGTGATGATGATGATGATAATGATGATGATGATGATAAAAACTTACACAACATTTGTATCAAAATTAGAATATCAATGAAAGCATGGAACTAACGGACGATCAAGGAAGGACAATGGAAGCCAAGGTTGTGTTCGGATCTGCTATTAAGTTTCTCAAGGACCACTTGAAGCAAAGAATATTTGAGAAATACGAGGGTATTCAGGAGGATGACATTCATTATGTACTAACGGTTCCTGCCATCTGGGATGATGCGGCGAAACAGTTCATGAATGAGGCTGCAAAATTGGTGCGTACCGTAAGACAAAAAGACAACATTGTGTTAAGGCTAATGATGCATAAGGAACATAATTCAACATATACGTATACAAAACTCGTTTTGAAATAGCTGAAATATAATTTAGATGACATATCCAAGTAAAAAAGAGACTAGAATCTTGCTCAATGCCAAATTCCTAAAACTAATGCATCGTAATTTGTGGTTACTATTATTTTATAATGGTAAGGCCTGAAAAAGACTATATGCTCCTATAACCCTATTTTGCAATAATGGACGTAAAATAATAGTTTTGAGGTGTACAGCAATACATAACCGTCTTATCTATCAATTGTTAGTTGTGTGTGAAGTCAGTCACACCAACTATAGTACTACGTTTTCAACCCAGGTTACCTAGATTTAAAACCGAATAATCTCTCCATAGTGAAAATATGATCGAACAATTGTATATATCTCTACGACATAAGTATACTAGAATAAGCAAAAATGCTGAAAAATCAATGCTGTGTCAAAAATTAATACTTACAGGCTGCAAAAATCGCCTTTCACATGAAAACATTATAGGACTTATTTTTCTATGCTGATGTTATTGCAGTCTGTTGCAGCTGTTTTTATCACGTGAATTCTTTACCAAGCGCACGAATATAGTTTGTTTCGATGCAAAGGTGGCTCGCAATTAAATTTGATAGTAAATGTGCAACGTACGGTCATTTAGGCTGTTACAATAACTCATGTGAAGTCCAAACATACTAATAATCACACCAATATCAGATAGTAGGGTTATTTCCCACACTATAAAATGACCGAAATCTGTATATCTACTATCCGAAATAAGTTTGGAGTGCCTGACATGTGCAGAAAATGTGCATAATTACTTCAATCTATAAATAGAGTATTTTGTAGATAAGGTTTTGCATGGATACAAATCAAAAGCTCTGATAGCGCTGAGAGAACTGTAACACCGCATTTCTTTTGTTTATCAAAATGAATTTAATTATTTGTGATAGACTTGCAACTCTTCAAACAGTCTTTCATTTGAGACACACACAACTTCAGTGCCTTCAGCGCTTTGATTTTCTACTAGGCAGGGATCCAGTCAGAGAGACTTATGTTGGCCTTGGAACCAGAAGCTGCAGCTATTTTCTGCAAAGAAATGAAGATGCAGAAAGAAATTGGCAATAACAGCAATATGGGCGCTTTAACGTCTTTAGCTCCAAAATCTCAATTCATGGTCATTGATATGGGCGGTAATCACTGTTTTCCTTTATTTAAGTTGTATAAGCATATTTAAACTATTTACGGACATAAAAGTATGAAACTTGGTAATTGTTTATGTGTACTAATTTTATTCGAAAATGGAAATCTGGAATAAGAATTATTAATTTGAATTTCTTATATTTAACATAGTGAATAATCACTGAGCGCCAGTCATATTTTGACATACATTAAATGGTAAATTAATCTTTATATTCTAGCGTTAAATTTATATTTATGATAAAAGTAGTTTCATATATCTAATTTTGATAAAGCCTGAAGTAAAATATACCTAATTAATCTCCGACGTATACACAGTGAAATATTTAATGAATAATTACCAGAGATCAGTATTTCTAGCTGTCAGGACAGGATACATATACTAATTTCTCAAACGACATCCGTGGACTGTTCGTATTCAATTTTGGTATGGTAGACAATTTAATTGTGAAGAAAAATTGTCATGCAATGTCGTGATTCCAGTCCAAAAGTTTTGTCACTGCCTCGGTTACGCAAAAAGTTGACGTCAGATTGTTTTATGATTACTATATACTGTTAAACAAACATGGTTTCAGTTATGTTAAGCAATAATATTATAAGTTCAACCATTATAGCGCTCCATGACGATGTTTCGATAAACCCGCTGTGAGCTAACCTCCCCACGCCAATTTTTCAGGTTAAGATTATTTCCCGGTTAAAATAAACTTGCTTATAATTTTCACAAAAACGCGCGAAAGAAAACGAAACATTTTTGATGTGACATCATTTCATATTGTGAGTAGCAGTTAAAGTTTAAATGACGTCATTGCACGTTTACGTTTTTCACGCACAGTTGATGAATGTTCGTTGAAACAAGAAAACGCCACAACGCTCAATATTACATTTTTGCTACAATACAAGCTCGGAAAATCACTTTAGGAACGTTGGAAGTGGTAAACTTAACATATGTTGAAATCTCTGTCAACAGAAGACTTGTCTGCAGATGGTATAATCGCTTTCGAGAGGGAGATGAGTCACTGGGTGATCGTGCAAGAACAGGAAGGCCAGCAACACGAACGGATGCGAACGCTGGAATTGTTTCCGACGCTATTGAGGAGGATCGCCGCGTTTCCATTCGGGCTCTCTCTGAACACTCATGTTTCAGTTACGGTACTGTACAGCGCATTCTTACTGAAGATTTGAAGATGAGACGTGTAAGCGCTAGGTGGGTGCCAAGACTGCTGACGGACGAACAAATGGTTTCACGCGTGAAGTGTTTAAGGCGCTACAGTCGAGAGGGCGAGCAGTTTCTTCGCAATGTTATCACCGTAGATGAAACTTGGCTTTTTTACTACGACATTGAGACGAAGATGCAAAGTAGCCAGTGGAAACGAGACACACACCCTCCTCCAAAGAAGACACGCGTGACCAAGGCAATCGGAAAAAACATGTTTATTGTGTTTTTCGACATGGATGGAATTATTCTCAGCCACGCCGTACCGAAAGGCCAGACCGTCAACGCCACATACTATTCAAAGGTAAGCTAAATTTTTTGGTTTGGTGTAAGACAAAAATCGCATATATCTACTAAAATAAAAGTAATAAATTAGTATTAAGTATCATGATTAAGGTTTAATGAATTCATTGTGTGTATTTAAAACACGCATTTTTCAAAATAAAAGTTTATCGTTTAAGGTCTTGACGCGTGATCTGCTGGCTGCGCTGCGCAAAAAGAGATACCATTTCTACACGGATTTAAACAGTTGTAAACTTCACCATGACAACGCCACTCCCCATACAGCCCGACTGAACATAGATGTCCTCGGAATGCAGACACTTTCATATCCGGCGTACAGTCCGGACTTAACTCCTTGTGACTTTGCGCTATTTCCTTACCTGAATATCGAACTCAAGGGTCAGCGGTTTGAGAACCTACGTGAACTACAAACGGACAACAACCGCATACTATCACTCCCTTCCGAGTGGTTTGCGAATGTATTCCAGAAGTGGGTTATGAAGCACAGGCAGTGTATTGAGTATGCTGGACATTATTTTAGGAAGGAGTGACGTTGCAGTATTGTGATATTTGTAAGTAACGTCGTTGACGTCGTTTGTGTGCGGCGCTGGTCACTGATCTGCTTTATGTAATTATCTGTTATTTATTAACCATTTGGTTTATGTAGACCAAACTTAACATGATATTTTGTAATACATTCATTCATATGTATACCGACTTTGTTATAATATTACTACAAAATGTGTTATAAAGGCAGTGACAAAACCTTTGGATCACCCCTCGTATGAACTCATTTTTTTAAATAATCCAATATATGAGTAAATCAGTAACCAAACAACTGGATTAGTTCTAAGTTTTTTACTTAAATCAAATCCACATTTGAATAGAAGGTAAGACAGTACAGAAATCTGTATTCGTTCAAAGATTTTAAATATTTTGGTACTGTGTACCCCTAGTATCCGGAAATTACAATCGTTTCTTTTGCACTTTTTTTCTTCGTGTTTTGTTACATATGTGTATCGACTAGTACTTATCTTTATTAGTAACTGAAACTTCAATAAAGACCAATAACCATTAATTTCTATACTTGTTGAAGGTGGAACGGTCGACATTACAGTTCATGAAGTGAACGAAGACGGCACTTTGTCCGAAATTCATCCACCTCAAGGAGGACCATGGGGCGGAAATCTAGTAGACAGCGCCTTTACACGTCTTCTTCAGTTTTTTTTCTCAGAAGAAGTAATGGAAAAATTTGCAAAAGAAGAAAAGGAGGATGAACTTACCATTTATAGATCTTTTGAATTAAATAAACGAAGGTTCCAACTAAGTAAGAATGACACAGTTCGAATGTCATTACCAATTTCCTTGGCGGAGATTTTCAGTGAGAGTAAAAAGGAAAAAATTGAAGACTCATTGAAAAGAAGAACTTTTGAAAATTCAGTTGAATATAACAGAGGTAAACTATCATTTGACAAGCAATACTTACTGGATATGTTTACTGAAGTGAAGAATTCTTTATTACCCCAGTTGTCTTCGCTTCTGAATAAAAGCACACTCCAGAAGGTGAAATTTCTGCTTATGGTTGGAGGGTTCTCTGACTCGGAGGTCATGAAAAACGCTCTCAAGGAAGCTTTCCCGGACAAGATTATCATACATCCTGAAGATGGTAATCTGGCTGTTTTGAAAGGTGAAGATTTTAACATCATTCAAATATCTCCCCCAGTCCTCGTCATTATCTTCCAAGGCTACAGCACGTTTATTTTATATCTTTCTATTAAGCTAACACATATTATCCCAGTTCTATTATTACTAAATTAACAGAATAGATAGTTTGAGCCCTTTAAAAATTAAATGTATTCCTTTATTTTACCAGATTCATATAGAAATGTTTATTATACGTTTCAGGTGCAGTGATGTATGGCCATAATCCCGATGTAATTCGGTCACGACGTTTACCTTACACATTCGGTAGGTTAAGTTGACATTGCTCATGCGACCAAGGCCATTCGACTGTATGCCTGTTGCTATAAGTATATATTCTAAATAGTTCAAGAAGGATTTTGTCACCACAGTGTTCTAAAGTATTTTATATACATGTTATTGAGTTGAGTAACTACCAGTAAGTCTGGAATCGGTAGGTCGTGGTTACTATCCCTGGCCACGACACACCAAGGTTGTAAAAATGGTACTTGTACACTTAGTTGGTCCGACTTTAGGATAGGAAACATGCAACATGTCTACGGCGTGATACTGCAGTGTGAAAGCACTATATTTTATTTTAAGTTGACATAGTCTCCAACAGACTGAAATACTGTCGGCGGAATACCATCAAATAGATAAAAAGCCAGAAGAAAAACAATCATTTTTACAAATTTTTATGAATTGGTAGAATATTGATATTTTTCTCTGAATCGAGTTTTAAAAAAAAGGAATTTCTACAAGCAGTATGGGGCTGAATACAAAAACATTAGTAATTTCAATTTTGACCATGGTAATATGCACTCCTGTCTTTTTGCAGGTATTTCTGTCGCTGTTCCGTTTGAAGCAGGACGTCATCCTGTAAAATACAGTGTGAAGAGAGGGAACACACTGAAGTGTGAACAAGTTTTTCAAGTTTTTGCTTCAATCGGAACAGAAATCACTTTGGGAGAAACAACATTTGAACACAATATTACAGCCTACAACGAGAGGGCGAAAATTTATATTTAAATGACAAAATCTGCCAACCCTAGATTCGTGACAGACGAAGGCTGTCGATTGTTAGGTGCTATTGAAATACCACTTACGTCAGGAACATCAATCGATAATCATGCCCTGATCAATGTAGTATTTTCTTTTGACACAATGCTGCGTGTTACTGTTGGTGAGGTTAATGACAAAGGTATTAGCGAAGTCAGAGACGCATCATTCGATGTTTTCACACGGGCACCCCATATATAACCTTATGTCTAAAATGTTAAACAAACTTTGCGATTGCTTTAAAAGGAATCTCGCATAAAATCAAAACACAGCGATACTCTGTTTTATTTATGTTTTTAATGGAATTCGTTCTGAGTTTCTCTTTATCTAGCGGCAGTTATAAAACTGCTTTATTCGGTTTTATATGAATAACTAATGTAGGGTTTGCTATGAAATTGATCAAGATAAAAGCACAATTTCAAAAATTATCTTTAGGATTTTTTGCATTTCACAAAGTTAAATTGAAAGCCCGTTATCTTATTGCACGTAAAATTTTAAGTGAATGTCATTTATCATTAGTAGGTATTCTTGACATATTAGGCACTGAGCATGTCAAGCATGGTTAAATAACTCAAATTCTGTATTTCCTTTGTCAAGAAAATAATATACACAATAAAAGACCTAGTAAACAGAAATAGGAAACTCTTGTAAACTCCAGTGGAAAATGTTTAGGCTCACAGAAGTTGCAATATCTTGCTGCATGGAATTATGTATAGTTTAATTTGCTATTTAAAACTTTTTTTTAAATTATGATTTAAATTCAACCACTGTAGTAGAAAAGCTACACATTTTATAAAGTTATCCGCATGCAGGTACCGTTTTTTTTTTTATAAATCCTTTTTTATTTCATTGCTATTTTTAATACACACAGATAAATGCATGCATGTATATGTGCATGAGTGTCCATGCATGTATGTATCTATATGTGTATGTCCCACAAATAATGCATGATTGGTTATATAAAAACATGCTTTGTATTAAATATTCTGTGAAATTTTGGCGCAATAATATATGACAACGTCACCATGTGTATGTTTACATTACGCCTTACTGTTTTTGGTCAAGATGCAATAATGCAGTGTTGTTTTATATATATATATATATATATATATATATATATATATATATATATATATTATTTCAAATGGTTGGTGACCCTTATATGTTTTAGCATTGTTAAGCTAAGAATAAGAGACCATTTTTTCAGAATTGAAACAGCAGATTAAATGAATCCACCAGAGCTATTTTTTACAAACATATTGCAATTTTCAGATTCCGACCCTACTTAGATAATTTACAGTTAACACGATTTAGAACTAGTATGGCACATCTTCAAATAAACTTTGTATTGAAACTGGTCGATGGAATCAGCCTGTTAGCATACCTATAAATGAGCGAGTTTGTTTGACCTGTAATACTTTAAAAGACGAGTTCCACTTTGTATTAGAATGCTCTTAGTATAAGTATCTACGTAAAAAGTTTATACCTATTTATTATTGGAAACGCCCTAGTATGTATAAATAATTTGAACTGATTAATTTGTGTGATAATAAGTGTACGATAAGGAAGCTCGCATTATTTATTGATAAAGCCATTACACTGAGGAACAATATATTGTACAGCTAGTTTTCATACATTTATTTTAAATTAAAAAAAAATATTGTTGTTTCTATGACTTAATGTTGTAATTGAATTTGATGTGTAAGTTGTATAGTCTCACTTGGCTTGCACCAGAATTAATCAATTGATTTATATCTTCAATGTTTGAATGTTCACATAAGCCAAATGTGTATTTTGAATATCGTTATATATTCTAAACGAGTATTTTACCTATTCATTGTATTACGGATATACCGGGTTAGACCTACACGATACTGACCAAAATAATTATACGTCCGACGAAAAAAAAAATCATTACATTATTATTACCTTCTACTCTCTCCTTTTCACACACACACTCTCTCTCTCTATCTCTAATAATTCAATTATCTGTTTGTTATGTTGTGATAAACTATAAGAATGAATTATAATTTTTATTATTTGTATGTGTGTGTACTGTCTGTCACGATGCTGTGTATGACATATGGGTCAATGACCTTCTGGTTTGAATAAAATAAACTTTTTAACTTTTTCTACGTGATTTTTGATAAAGCCTTGCAGGCCAAAATTCATAAAAGAGTTGTTTATCAGTGTGTTTAACATTGCTCCCTATATGGAGTTTTTACAGTGGTATTTTAATACATTTAACCCATAAGGTATCATTTTGATGTAATTGTATTGTACTATTATAAGAAAAATTTACTTTCGTATGTCTTCAATAGAAAATATATTTGAAAACGTGACTGCGAGAATTGGACAATTTGTTACGGGATTTTGTGATATTTAGACTAGATACCAATCTTTTTTTTTTTTCATTTATTTATTATTTCCAATCAGTTACATACACATATTTCAATTATATCATGAATCTATTACAAAGTAAACATACACGAGTTCAGTAAATATGTAATGCAATTTCATGGAAAAATTTAGAGAGAAAGAAAATAGAATTATATTATAGAGAACAGGAAAGATTTTTCAATAATAGAAATGGATAGAAAGCCAAAAAAATAAAAAAAGATGGATGAAATCAAAGAAGGAAAAAAAATAAAGAAAAAAAGGTGAAAGGTAATGCAAATAATATCTTTAAATAAATGTCTCTAAGTATATATAAAAAAAAAAAAATAATAATACAGTATGTGGTTTTTTCTATATACCAATAATATTCTATATAAAGTAAAATGAGACGAGATGAATATTAGAGAAAAGGTTACCATTTGTTATTGGACATATTCAAATTATTATGCATTTGAGCTATATGTTGTTCTACTGTCAATCTGGATTTTAAAATTTCTTTAAACACATTTATATTAGGTTTTTCATTTTTAAAACTTTCACTAATAGTATAATAAAGTTTATCATATCATCTTTGTCATTATTACTTTTTATACCACATGATATTATTTTATAATTAAATACTGTTTCTATATGTTTAGTTTGTAAGAAGGAGCTTATAGAATTCCATAATTGTTGTGAGTGTTGACACTCCCAAAATAGATGTTCCATTGTTTCTATTTGACTGTTACAGAAATCACATAAACTATAATGTTTTATATTAATTTTTGACAGAAATTTATTAGTTGTTATTCTACGCATTATATATTTGTATTGGAAATTTCTAAGATAAGTGTCATTTGTTATTTTTAGAGGTAATGTATATACCATTTCCCAATCAAGTTATCACATTTAATATATTGCACCATTTTGTCTCTGATATTAGGGTATTCTTCTTTATACTTTCAATTTGAATATTATATAGAAATTTATTAGGACTTTTCTTTTTCTCTATAATATCTTTTAAAGTTTGTTTTCTATGTTTTGTCAATGTACATTCCTTTAAGATTTCCGTCATTTAGATAATCGATTTATCAATTTTCAAGAAATTTCTTTTTTCGAAATTTTATTAGTGATCAATGTATACTATTCCTTTATCATACCATTTTTGATAAAAAAAGTTTTGTTATTAATGTTAAAAAATTTTAAAAATGTATTTTCTTTACATATTCTATCAATGTCATAGTTTTTCAAGATGCAGTCAAATAGCATTTTACCTCCATATTTATCAATTATACATTCATAAAATGTTTTCCATTGCCCTTTATTTTCATTGTTCATTATTCTTTGAACCCAACATGATTTAATGGATTTTAAAAAAAGGTTTATATTAGTAAGTTTTAATCCCCCATTTTTATGTTGTAAATATAAAATATCTCGTTTTACTTTATCTGGTTTATTATCCCATATAAAGTTGAACATGTACCTATTTATATCTTGAATTGTTTTACATGATGGATTTGGTAGCACTGTAAATGGGTATATAAGTTTTGGGAGTGCAAAAGTTTTTATAACAGTGATCTTACCAATCAATGTGAGTTTTCTGTGTTGCCATTGTTTTAAACAATTTTGAAATTCTTCGATTTTTTGTTCTATATTATATCTTGTATTGTTGTGTTTTTCATTAAAAAAGGTTATTCCTAATGTTTTTGCAGATATAGATGTGTAATTAAATTTTTTGTCTTTACAATAGTTTAAATTTTTATTTTTCAATGACCCCGATTTCAGTATTGTACATTTTGAATTATTTAGATTTAGACCAGATAAATATCCGAAATTTGTTATGACGTGAACAAGTCTCTTTAATGACTGTTCAGATCGATCCATTATTAAAAAAGGTTGCATCATCAGCAAAAAGTGTTTGTTTGATTTCAGTATTATTTATTTTAATTCCAATTATTTCTTTATCCTTTTCTATATAATTTGCAAATTAAAAATAATGTCGATGACATAGGACATCCTTGTCTTTGTACTGAAAAACTTTCACTTAAGTGTCCATTATTTATAATTATACTGTTAATATTGTTATAAAATACTCTTACCCATTTTATTAAAGTATCTCCAAAATTAAAATGTTTTAGGCATCTGAATATGAATTCATGGTTAACAGTATCAAATGCTTTTTCGAAATCAGCGAAAAATAATAATCCTGGTTTATTTTCATTGTTTAAATAGTCTAATACTTCGAGAATCAAACGAACATTCTCTCCAATATATCGATTTTTCATAAATCCTGTTTGAGATTGCGAAATAATTTTATTTAGTACTTTTTTTCATTCTATTTGCTATTGATTTCCAGTTGGATAAATTTGTTTTGTCTTTATTTTGTTTTGGAATTAATGATATGATGCTTTGACGTTGTAAATCAGTTAGCATACCTTTTTGAAATGAAAAATTCAACGATTCAATTAAATATTTACTGATGTCTTTCCAAAAAAAATTATAAAATTCTGTCGTAATTCCATCAGATCCTGGACTTTTGTTATTCTCCATTTCTTTTAATGCCTGAAAACATTCATATTCGGTTAAAAGTCCTTCGCATTTTTGTTTTTCATCTTCTGAAATTTTTAAATTAAAAAATTATTATTCAAAGGTGGTTTAACCTCGTATATTTTTTCAAAATAACATTTTTCTTCTTCAAGAATTCTATTTGGATCATTTACTATTGTTTTATTGATATTAAGTTTTTTTTCTTTTTTTTTCCATGCTGCAAAATATTTATATTTTTTTCATTATTTTCAATGATATTTGCTTTTGATCTAGAATATTTTTTATCTTTGTTTTTTTTTTTGTGTTTTGATGCAAACTTGATTGTTTCATTTCTGATGGACCCTTTTATTATTTCCCATAATGTATCTGGTTTTGCATTTGCATTCAAGTCAACTATTTTGTATTATATCTTGATATTCATTTATTATTAATAAGTTATTATTCATTTTAAAATATCCTTTGCCTCGATTTTGATAAAGAAAATCTATTTGTAGATTAACAATTGAGTGATCTGTTCTATAACCAGGTTTAATAGTACATGTTTTCACAAGGTTACAAATATTTTCTGATATTAAAAAATAGTCTAATCTTGATCCTATACAATTCCTTCCATTTGATCTCCAAGTGACTTGTTTTTTATCTGGATGTTGACTTCTCCAAATATCATTAAGTTCAAATGTTGTTCTGATATTTGTTATGATGTTCCTACATTTGATATGACTATCAGTAGTACTATTTATTTTATCATAATTTACATTGATAACAGTGTTAAAGTCCCCACCAACTATAAAAGTTTTTTCATTATTTTCCCCAATATATTTCTGCAGCCTTTCAAATATTTTTGTTTCATCTTTATTTGGACCATATATATTTATTAATGTTACAACAGTATTATTTATCTCTATTGTTACTGATAATAAACGCCCTGGAATAAGTTCTTCAAATTCAATAATTGTACAATCTGTAGTTTTATTTATTAGTATTGCAACCTTCAGCATTTGATTTTTATTCCACTGAAAAATGATTTACCTTCCCATTCTTTGATCCATTGTGTTTTAGTTTCTTTTGAAGTATGTGTTTCCTGTAAGAAGCAAATTGAGTATTTCTTGCTTTGTAGCCACTCAAATATTTGTTTTCTTTTCTTATCATTGCCTAAACCCCTAACATTCATTGAACATATATTTGTTTCCATTATCTATTTACTAATTTAATTTCTATTTGTTTCAAGAAAAAAACACATATCTTTTCAATCATAATGTGCTTAAAATTGTAGGGTATAAGAAGAATAAACTTAGGCTTATACATTATCCTATTCATAAATACAAGGAGGCATTTTGATAATTCATAATTTTTTTAACAATATTCAATACAATTTGATTTTTTAAATTATTTATGATCAATCATTTTTAAAATCATTAAATGATACATTTTAATAATATTCTACATTATATTATGTTATTATATTGCTAATCATAAATTTCATGTTTGTGTTATGAGCATACATACATATACATATTTTTTTTTTTCATTAATTCATCTATCATATACATATAATACATATACACACATACACATACATACATACACACAATAATAATACACAACATACAACAACACACACACCACACACACATATCACCATATATATATATAATCAATGTTCCATATTTTTGTAATTCATTGATGTTTTCTTTGCTATCCTAATGTATACCCATGTACACATTTAGTATACACTCAAAACATAACATACACACATACACAACATAAACAATATGTATATCATTCTTTTAATAACCATAAGAGTCATTTAAAGTTCAGTCTTTATTCATTTTGTATCTTATATTTTCTCTTTGAATTCTCATATATTTCTGTTACAGTTTTTGTATGCTTTTAACCATAATTCAATTACTTTTAAATGAATATATCATTGTTAGTGACATTTCCCTTATACACGTATGTACAGTGGCATTATATGGTTATACCCTCAAAAACATAGCACATATATGAACCAACATACATATATACACATACTCACCTACACACATACATATATACATACATACTTATGTTATATCCCTACATATGCAACAACATATACATACATTTACATGCATCCATGTTAGGGCTTATTTCTGTATTCAGTACACACATTTATTTATTTTATCATGTTTTACTTATCATGTTTTACTTACATGTACATTTTCCAAGCAACCATGTGGTTGACAGGTATAACTACTCATATATATTCTGTCACAAAATCATAAACACATTTCAAGAACATAACCTATGCAGTATATCATTCTTTTAATAACCATAAGAGTCATTTAAAGTTCAGTCTTTATTCATTTTGTATCTTATATTTTCTCTTTAAATTCTCATATATTTCTCTTACAGTTTTTGTATGCTTTTAACCATAATTCAATTACTTTTAAATGAATATATCATTGTTAGTGACATTTCCCTTATACACGTATGTACAGTGGCATTATATGGTTATACCCTCAAAAACATAGCACATATATGAACCAACATACATATATACACATACTCACCTACACACACACATACATACATACATACATACTTATGTTATATCCCTACATATGCAACAACATATACATACATTTACATGCATCCATGTTAGGGCTTATTTCTGTATTCAGTACACACATTTATTTATTTTATCATGTTTTACTTACATTTACATTCTTGATTACGCCAATGCAGTTTACGTTTCCTACTCAGTGAACACTATGTTCCTATCTATTAATAGTGATATATGCTACAAGCAATGTTGTGTGGCTTGTAAAATATTATTATGCTGGATTTACTATAAGAGGAAATAATTTATCAAAAGTTAAGTGACAGTTACTTGGGGTAGTCATTTTGTTGGCCAGGGAAGGTCCAGCCATGTCTGATAGTCCTGGGCTCGCACCTGGTGTAAGGTTCCATGCCTGTTTCTGTATGATATTTTACAGTCTCTCGTCCACACAGATTGAATTTCATCTTTCATCTTTCTTTTTACGACCATCAGCACAGTCTCTGTTAATTTTGTCAGGTCTTCGTTTATGAAAATAGAGTCTTCACGAAAACACTTTCTGGCTCTTACCACTTTGTTTCTCGTCTGGCGTGATATAAATTTGATTATGATTTTTTTTCCATCTTTGCATTCGCCAATCCTGTGGCAGGAATCATTTTTACTCAGTTTCAGGTTGCTTATTTTACTATTTAATGTTTTAAGGACATTTTTGTTGTTTCATCTGAGTTTTTTTTTTTTTTTTTTTTTTTAATTTATTTTCCTCTCTTTCTGTGTTTATGTTCTCTTGTAGTGTTGTATTTTTTTTTCATATTGTCAATTTTTTTTTTACTTTCTTTTCAATCTATCATTTTTTTCTTCTTTTTCTTGCTTTTCACATTTTTGGTTGATGTATCTTCAGTAATACTACTTTCAAGCTCACTGATACTACTCAGTTCATCTCTTCCTCTTTTTCGTGTGTCTTCATCACTTTTTTCATCTTACTCATTTTGTGTTGTTACTAGTAGTGTAGTCTACCTTACTACCTGACTGTTATGTAACTATACTCCACTTCTTCTTTTTAGCAACACCTGTGTGTAGGTCCACCTGAGTTACCCGAGCAGTCTTTGTACATATGGATATTTGCCTCAAGGCGTAGAATATTGTATTTGGTTCTTCATTGCCTCTATGTAGTTTTGAAAGTTTTTTTTCACATGTCTATAAATTCAAGAACTCTTTTTGTTTTTCAATTATTTTTTGAAAATGTTTTACCTTGATTGTTTAAGATAATCCCAATCCACTTTTTAGAAAAAAAGTTTATCCAAAACATGTTAAAAAGTCCATTTATTTCCATAACATATTTCCACCACCTTTCACATCCAGGGGAAGTAACCATCTTTGCTTAAAATGTCTTTGACATAATCAAGAATAATACAAGTATGCTGTTTATTTTTTTAATAATTTTATTTTCGAAATCGTATTTGTTTCTTCATTATTTTAAATCAGTATATGTGTTGATCAGCATGTTCTACTTTGAAATAAAGCAAAAAAAAAAAAAAAAAAAAAAGAGTAAGAGATGAGTTGATGTACAGCAATATTTATTCCAAATCGTTTGAGTAGGGGTGGGGGCATTTTCAATATCAAGACATTTCAGGCACAGGTCTTATGTAACACGATAGAAAGCTGAAAATATATACTAAAACACATGAAGTTACATTTTAAATGATAAGATGCATTTTAAAAGAGTACACCTTATTTGCTTATAATTAAAGGTGTTTCCTACAGTAACAGTCTTTTTCTGGACGATATATATATATATATATATATATATATATATATTCACTTCTGTTTGGGGCCTCCGTGGCCGAGAGGGTATAGACGCTGACTTAAACACTCACTCAGCCGCTCACCGCGTGGGTTCGAATCCCGGCAGAGTCATTCGGATTTTCATGTGAGGAAGCCTTCCAGCTGGCTTGCGGTAGGTCGGTGGTTCTACCCGGATGGCTCTGTCGCTGTATGACTGAAATACTGTCGAAGCGACGGTAACCTCAAATAGTCAAGTCTAGTCACTTCAGAGTAGGAATACTATGAAATTGAAATAAATTTGGGGAAAAAAACAAACTCAATCTTATACACGCATTTTATTGATCGTCATCATTATCATTGTTTTGTTATAAAAGTAACCGTCATGCACACAACATGGAGTCATGATTGAATAATACATAAGATTAGTTAGTTACCAAAATTCTGGCTGAAATATTGCCCTTATTTTCGCGTTATTTGATAATGTCGAAATCGCCATTTATAATTGCATTCACAGACATCCCTTTAAATTTGTGCAACGAATATTTGATGCGAAACAACTTGATTGAGGTAAGTTCTAAAAGATGTCCCCGATCGATTCTACAGTGTGTAAGTCTCGCTTATTAAATTTTTCATATTAATCCCGCCGGCAGTCCCTTGGTGCAATGAGCACTTTTTTCTTTAAAAAGGGTATGAGAAACAAAACCACGTTTGGCCTCAGCTGATCTTATTTGCAATCATCATAATACCCATGAAACATAATTAAAAATGATTAAAATGACACGTTTATGTTTAATATTACATCGAAAGTCCATCATAATGTAATATCAAATGAATTTGATATTAAAATTTAAATACAACAGGATAAAAATAAATGTAGCTTAACATTTTAGGGATATGATTTTGTGGAAAAATCATCAAAGGTAAACGATTTTGTTATTATAAATATAAATCAAAAACCAAAAAATTCCATGAAGGAAGTGAATTATGTTTGAAAAATTATAAAAAAAAAACAATTATTATAACGACAAAAACAACAATAATAAAGTCTTAAAACCGCGTGGTTCTATTCTTATACATTTGTTTTGCTTTTCAATGATATAACATACATAGAAATATAATAAAGACATCATAGGTAATACGAATTCGGATTAAGCAGATATGTGCAAATAACAGTCAATGTGCACTTCCGTCACTCATCGTGGAGTTGATCATCACAGTTCATTGCAATAAGTACGTACATGTATGCAGCCAGCGAAGTCGGTTCAACATAACACATATACCTGGACAATATAGTACCGGCATGAATTTAAGTAAAACCCAGTTAAGTACATACATATACGTAAACATACATAATATATGCTTAAGTCAGATCATGTAACTAATGATTACGTTTACATTAAAAGGGAGACACACAGATGCTAATGTTCATAGGTAAACATATATACATGGAACCTTACTGGGAATAGAAAAAGGTAATGTTTACCTTATAAGGGGTATAAAGATGGTCATGTCTAGTACCTTAAAGGGATTAAGCATAAAATCAAGTTTATCTTATAGGGATACATTGATAATTAATTTAACCTGGGGTAAACAGATGATTAAATTTACCTTATAAAGTACATAATATTACAGGGAATAGGGGATGACAAAAAAGACTATGTTTCTTTTCTAGGAAAGTCACAGATGCCTATTTTAATCTTATAGCAAAAAGTAAATAAAATCATGTTTACCCTATAGGAGACATACAGATGATGAGGTTTATCTTATAGAGCATATAAATGTGAAAATGGTTACCTTATAAGGGATATATGGATGCATGTGACCAAGCTTACCTTATAGTGTATATTT
>CM037782.1:37991379-38041379 GCA_021229015.1 Solen grandis | reverse complement strand
GGATCTTCTCTCACCTGTAATTATATCAATGTTGCAAGAAAATATTGAAACAATGTTGCTGTGAAGGTTAACACAAAGTGCATAATAATGGTTTCCAAACAACTCTTGAATGTTGACACAGTTCAGTCTGATTTTTAACCCTTTACCTCATGAATATTCATGTACACATTTATGACTTGATGAATATTTATTTACTGAACTTTAAATGGTGTATGAATTAATGGATTTTTTTGTCGCCATGCAGACTGATTAGAATGTGAGCTGCAATATTGCATGAGCAAACAGAGGCAACCCTGATCAGACAGCTCCTTCCAGGAAGGAGCTATTTGATCAGGGTCTGCTCTGTTGGCCAAGATGTCAACACGCGTCTATATTAGGTAAAGGGTTTACAAAAGGTTGTCTAAAACGGATGTTTACTTTGGGCGAGTTAACAATACATGTACCTTTGTAAGGGTCAATTTTGGTGCTAGGCTGACTTATGAGCAGAGTGTTGATATGATACAGGAATGCCTTCAAAGTGTCTTCACAAATGTCCTATCAGATATTTTTTTCATGTGTCCATTCTCTCTTTCCTTTCTACCCTGTTCATGATTTTTTTCTCTTTTTTCTCTCTCTTTATCCCCTCTCCTTATATCACATTATCTGATACATAGATTTCCTTGAATATGAGATTCCATGTGATAAATGTCATTATTTCAATTACTTTCTCCCTCTTTCCATTCTCTTGCTATATATTTCTTCTTCTCTCTCTCTGTCACAATCTCTATTTTCTTCTTTCTCACTTCTTCTTTGTTTTACATTGAATATGAGATCCACATGACAAATAACAGGAGTTATGGAAAACAAGGAAGTTGTTTTAACACAGGTCAGTTGATGTACATATAATTATGCAAGATGCAATCTAATCTCTCATTGATCGTTTCATAAAATAATTTATATGGTGGACTGGTGAATGGATA
The DNA here is from genome assembly GCA_021229015.1 of Solen grandis. Taxonomy (NCBI): domain Eukaryota; kingdom Metazoa; phylum Mollusca; class Bivalvia; order Adapedonta; family Solenidae; genus Solen; species Solen grandis. The sequence goes on along the minus strand of CM037782.1, from coordinate 38,040,420 downwards.
TTTATATTGTTACCATGTGTTAAAATTTCTGTGATTCAGAGAATTGAAATTCATCCTATATTGCATCGTTTTCTTGTGTACATAAATGCATGTATAGATAAAATCAATTTGAAGGAAGAAATATTTTAAATAATGAATTGTAAATGGTTTGTGCTTGAGTTGATGTTTAATTTGTTTGGAATATGCACCCTTGTTTGACTGGCCCCACATGTTATAAATGAGATGAAGATTTGGTATTTCACTTCTCTTTGATCTCTATTTCTAGATCTCCCCGGTAACCATGTTTTCTACACACACTTATACCTGCAATTATCTCTGAGTTCGATAAAATGTAAAATTTCTGCTGATATCCAAATTAAAATGTTCTTTACCAATCTGACATTTTTCATGATGGCCACTTAGTTCAATACTGACATAAAATGTATTTAAAAGCTAGTAAGCATCATTAACATTTGCAGAATAAAACCATTTACTCTAATCAGCCTTTATATGTTTCCAGTAAACATCTCCTTTGTGTACTTTTGATGCATCTTACTTCCGAACAAAAGTGTTTCGAAAAAGATTTTTTTTTATAATTGGCTTGGAGAAAAATGTCATGAAATTATTACTCACCCCAATAGATATTGTACCATACTTACTCTCTTTACTATTTCATTTGGTTAAAATATGGCTAATAATCCTACATGATTTTTTTTTATAAATTCTGGTTGCTTTATGTATAATTTGCAAATACAAATTCCACTTGTGGAACGCTTAAGCTGTCCTTTCATGAGATTGTATAGTTTCTTACAGTGATTAAATGTTTTGTGTACGTACTTTTTTTACTCTGGCCATTTTGCCATGTGTAGTTTACAATATGACCTGAACATGTAATTATTTTTTTACGAAATAACATCAGGGAATTTTGACATTATTTAAACTTTATACAGACAAAAATGAAAATGTGAAAAATATATGTAAGCACCGATGCATACATTGCTTCCTGATCAATTGCCCAAGTCTGTAGAAGTTACCTCCCTTTTCAACATTAGTTAAAACGGCTTTGTGCTGTATTTATAGCAAATATTACACAACGAATTGTTCAGACAGAACAAACAAGTAAATGCACATGATGAATGACAATTTCTGCAGAAAGATCTATAAAATTGACAAAACAAATGAGTCAGCTACACCGATAATTAATTTCATTTTTTTCCCTGTAGTTTTGCACTAGTAGTTTGTTCTGTACTCCGTACATTGTGTTATGCGTAGAGGCCAGCTTTTTATGTCCATTTTGTACTTCGTAATGTGTAACTATTCGTTTGTATTAACCATTAAGGTGGAAATGTCCAATTGTCTTGTGCAATTTGTAATTCGTTCTGTCTATTTGACATTTTGTTTTTTCACATTATCAGTTTGACATGTGCGTTAAAAAGTTTTTTTTGTGCATTGTTCGTTTATAAATTGTCTTTTTATTTGGAGATATTATTATATCAAATCCCTTTATTCAATGACTTGAACATTCAAATAACGCATTTTTATGAAGCTCTACCAGTGTATTTTAGCATCGTTAATACAGACAAAAAAGATATTGTAAACAAGTAACCTCCATTTTGTCGTTTGATTTATATCTCAAGTCTGTAGTCGTTACCTCCCTTTTTCATCATTTGTTTTACGTACACAACGTAATTGCTTTGTAATGCATATATGGCAAATATTATGATATGAATTGTTCAGACAGAGTAAACTAGTAAATGGGCATGATGGATGACAATTTCTTCATAATGAACTATGAAATGGACAAAAAACAAACAAACGAGAATATCATTAATACTTTTCCTGTAGATGCTAGCTATTTATGTTTATTTCGTACTTCGTAATATTTATTTTTTAGTTTGTCTTGAGAATTAAAATGTTCTTTCTGTGCATTTACTTGTTTGGTATGTGAATCATTAAGTGAATAATGTCGCTTGTTGTTCATTTTAAAGTTCGTCATAGGAGCCTACTTGATTTTTTCTTATGCGTATATTATTTTGTGATGCCAATTTATCAGTTGGTGTGCTACATTGTTAGGTTGTGTGATCACAACATCAGTCCTTCATATTTTGATGCATGCCGCTATTATATCAAATCCATTTATTCAATGACTTGAACACGTAAATGATGTGGTTTTTTTTTTGTTTTTTTTTTGCGAAACTCTACCTGTGAATTTTAGCATCGTTTAAACGGACAAAAAAGAAATTGCGAACAAGTTACCCAAGTCCTGATGTATACACTGCTACTCCTTTACTTAATCCTGTAGTAGTTACCTCCCTTGTTCTCAATTGTGTACTGCATATTTGGAAAATAGTACATACCGAATTTTTCACACAGAACAAACTAGTAAATACACATGATGAATGACATTTTCTTCAAAACGAACTGTAAAAAATTAAAAGAATAAGTTAGACCTCTACACCGATGGAATATCTTTAATTTTTTTCCTGTAGTTTTGCCCTTTGAGTTTCTTCCATAATTAACTTGGAAATCAAGGTTTTGATATGTTTATAAATATGATTCAATAATTCAGCATTTCTTCATGCATACGTTCTTCTATTAATCCTTTTTTTACAAACCATTTTATATATTCTTTTCCTGTCTGTAATATAATCTTTTCGTATCATGGCATGTTTAGAGTGTCTGCAAACCTTCACATTATAGGTACTATATTTAATTTTTTTTTTTAACTAGTTTACACGAGCTATATAGTATATATGCAATCTGTTATTGTATTGTTAAGTTAATGTATGTATGTCTGTCTGTCTCTCTGTATTGTTCAGCAAACGGATATTTCGTAAGGTTAACATGAATGTTGATTGATATTATGTGTCTATGTGTGTTTATGTATATGATTTATTGCGTATTGGTGCATGATGTATACGACTGTTCGAACAAGTGGATTCTTGAGCATGTGTATTCTTATAATATATTATTATTATATATATATATATACGTATTTTTATGGAGTATTCGTATATTTCAGTCTTTACGTATAGTTATATTACAATGTACTTATTATGATACTAATACTGGGGCGCTAGAATAACCTTACAATCTCTGTCTCCATATATCGTTTCGGTGGAGGCATTTTGCATTTTTTGTGACAAATATAATAGCATAAATAATTATGTTGTTTCTTTTTGTCTCTCTCACCGCCCCCTTTTTCTATTTCTATTGTAAGTGTATGTTTTATTTCCTACGTTTATTTCCCTGTACTGCGTATTTTGTAGTCGCATATATTGATACGGAAATAAAAAAATAAATTCTTACACAAAGAAAAAAGTAAAGAAGAAAATAATTCGAATTAAATAATGACGAAATAATGCAGCATTTTGTGAAAGCTGCTGCAGTTTCTTGACATTAGACCTAAAATTTACCGAGGTACAGTCGGGTATTCGACATTTAAAACAGCAATATATACATCAAATACACCACCGACAGGATGTATTTTGAGTTTGTAAAAAAAGACGAATAACAAATTCTATAAAATGGACAGAAAAAATATAACTAATTGATTACATTAGGATACCAACATTTTCGTTTTACCGCCATTTAAAACAGCTAAATCCCTGATCAGCACAAACCGGATCATCCAAAGCACTACAAAAATTGCTCATAGTCTATCAATAAAATGTATTTCTTTTTCGAGTCAAGGTTATTTGAAACATGACCTTGCCTTTTGCAAATTATTAAAATTTGAATCTGTCAGTCTCTGTGAAATAATAAACATTGACATGAAAATTGAACAAAAAATAAATTAAAAAGCTTCAAATACACGTAAAAAAGCATAGATTCGAACATTTTAATTTTCCGATTTTTTTGGTGACGTTTGACCACTTATAGAGGCCAAGTTGTGCATAGCCTGAAGTTCTTATACTATATATTTTGTCAGCAATTGTGTTGCAAATCATATGCAGCAAACAACATTCTTCTAACGTACCTAAAACAAAAACGGATATGTGTTTCGTAGACCTAACCTTAATTGCATACTCTTTCAAAAGCCCGCGCCGTTTCATTGGTCAAATGATACCTGAAGTGAAGCAAATTAATAATAATAATAATAAAAAAGTTGATATTTAATAGTGGTAATGATAAGTGATATAACAAGTAATAATAATGATTAGGATGATTAATATGATAATATTATATGATAATAATGCTTCTAAAGAGGACCATTCAGATTTATTTCATGTATATACAAAACATATCAGGCTAACTTGTTGGAAGTCAACAGACATATTCTAGCATAAGACTTAAGTAATAATGGCTAGTAGTCTCTGTGTCCAAGTGGTAATAATGGCTCGCTTTCTATAACTCGGTCCCTCACTGTTGTGGGTTCAAGTCTTAGTTTGGTCACTTGGAATTTCATGCAAGGAAGCCTTCTAGTTGGATAGATGTAGGTCTGTGGTTCTACCAGGGTGCCACTGTGGACTTGGGATCTTCTCTCACCTGTAATTATATCAATGTTGCAAGAAAATATTGAAACAATGTTGCTGTGAAGGTTAACACAAAGTGCATAATAATGGTTTCCAAACAACTCTTGAATGTTGACACAGTTCAGTCTGATTTTTAACCCTTTACCTCATGAATATTCATGTACACATTTATGACTTGATGAATATTTATTTACTGAACTTTAAATGGTGTATGAATTAATGGATTTTTTTGTCGCCATGCAGACTGATTAGAATGTGAGCTGCAATATTGCATGAGCAAACAGAGGCAACCCTGATCAGACAGCTCCTTCCAAGAAGGAGCTGTTTGATCAGGGTCTGCTCTGTTGGCCAAGATGTCAACACGTGTCTATATTAGGTAAAGGGTTTACAAAAGGTCTAAAACGGATGTTTACTTTGGGCGAGTTAACAATACATGTACCCTTGTAGGGGTTACTGTTGGTGCTAGGCTGACTTATGAGCAGAGTGTTGATATAATACAGAATGCCTTCAAAGTGTCTTCACAAATGGCCTTTCAGATATTTTTTTCATGTGTCGATTCTCTCTTTTCTTTCTACCCTGTTCATGATTTTTTCTCCTTTTTTCTCTCTTTATCCCCTCTCCTTATATCACATTATCTGATACATAGATTTCCTTGAATATGAGATTCCATGTGATAAATGTCATTATTTCAATCACTTTCTCCCTCTTTCCTTTCTCTTGCTTTATATTCCCTCTTCTCTCTCTCTCTCTGTCACAATCTCTCTTTTCTTCTTTCTCACTTCATCTTTATTTTACATTGAATATGAGATCCACCTGACAAATAACAGGAGTTATGTAAAACAAGGAAGTTGTTTTTTACACAGGTCACAGGGATTGGTGAATGGATATTTATATTGTTAACATGTGTTAAAATTTCTGTGATTCAGAGAATTAAAATTCATCCTATATTGCATCATTTCTTGTGTACATAAATGCATGTATAGATAAAATCTATTTGAAAGAAGTAATATTTTAAATAATGAATTGTAAATGGTTTGTGATTGAGTTGGTGTTTTATTTGTTTGTAATATGCACCCTTGTTTGACTGGCCCCACATGTTATAAATGAGATATATTTGTAAGAAACTGTTACAGATATAAGAATATGTTTATATATACATTTGTAGCTTGATTAATTTAACCTGTCGTGGCTTTGCGTTAATGGGGCAATATAGTTGACCTCAACAGGACATGTAGTTGACAGAACAAATGGATATAAAAGCTGTTTAATTATTTTTAAATCATTAAAACAAAGAAATATTTCATTAACCCAATCAGCTGGTATCATGTAGTTAGCAAAGTTTTGATTTGAAATTTGACATTCATTTATTTGTAAGTGGCCCATTCTTATTTTGGACAACAGGGATATTTCAGGTTCTTTATTACTATAGGATTATTTTTTCCAACTAGGAATACATTTAGTAATCAGGACATGTGGCCAATCTATTTTCCAAACCACAGTCAAACCTGTCTTAAGCGGTCAATCAATGGAACAAGAGAAAAAAAGGCTGCTAAACAGATGTGACCGCTAAACGAAGGTTGAACATATAACAAAATGCTAAACCATCACAACAGACCGTTAAATGTAGGTTGACCGCTTAATAGAGGTGACCGCTAATGCAGGTTCAACCGTATTTGATTACAAGACCATGTGGTGAACTTTACTGTTCCTAAGCCACGTGTATAATACAATATCCAGACCGTGTAGCGCAATAAGATTCCACATTTTAAGTAATTTATGGAGCCATGATACTCGACTGCAGATTTAAAGGTTGTGGGCTCAAACTCAAGTTTGGGGCAATAATCAATAATGGCCTTACCAGGAACAACGTACTAGTCCAGCCTAAGAACCGTTGAGAGGAATTGGCATACTTTTCCCAATCAATGTAAAGAATAAAAAGAGTCTATAAAGTTTCCATGTAGACATCGCCAGTCACTCAGTAATTGGCTACAATCAGTAGCAATCTTAATTCTAGGTTCCTGGTGAGCTTGATTTGTCTTAACATATATGAGACTATTGTAACTCATGCCACTGCAGGTCAAGTTATCCAAGTTAAGAATGTTATTGCCGTGTTACTTACTGTGGTGTACCATTGCGTCAAAAATAGGTTTATCCTGACTGGTATAAGAAAATTCATTTTGACGTGAAAGTTGGATCATAAAATGTATTAATTATAGTGGTTTATGACACACCTTTCCTGCCAAACACTGCTTTTCGATGTTTACAGATTAAATCAAATTGACTTACAGGCTATCCAATAGCTTTTATGTGATAATAGGTAGTCAATGTTTGACCTGGTTTACACAAAATAACATGTGGTTTTGGTTTTGATACTGTAAGCGAGAAATTGACCTGACCATGAATGGAAAAGGCAGGGCTTAAAGTTTTACTACTTAAATCTCGAAAAGATATATTGCAGCCCTATCTTAAATATAGAAAAGTTATATAACTACATGTATACAATTGTACTTGTATGTATAGAGTTGCCACAACTCGTATAATTAAGGTTGCACGTGTATTTCTTATACCGGTCTTTTGACCCAAATGGGACGCGATATTTACCCGTGTGTTTATACATGCACGTGTTTGAATGGTTATGAAGTGTGTCCCAGTGTTGATACCCGTGCATGTATGTTTGTATTTTTATCGGTAATATGACACAGGTAATCCAGCTTTTGCTAGCTGAACATACAACTGTTCAAATAAATTATATCATGTTTCGCAAAAAAGAGATGTGTCAGTGTTTTCTTTTCTTCCCATATACTCGTTTTATAGTCCGTATAGAGACAGCAAAGATGAATACAGAAAGACGCCGTTTTGCCAACTCACAATTTGAAACATATTTATATTCTGCTTTCACGAGTCAGTCCCAGTAGCTCCGATTAGCTCGTGTGTTCGATCCCTGGTACATCATTATAAATATACTCTGGTTTATCTCCCCCTGCTCTGCACTCAGTACATGTAGTATATTTTAATATATAAATATATAATGAATATATAAATAATATAGTTTGTATTTTTATCGGTATAATATGACACAGGCCATCCAGTTTTTGCTAGCTGAACACACAACTGTTCAAATAAATTATATCATGTTTCGCAAAAAAGAGATGTGTCAGTGTTTTCATCTCTTCCCATGTACTGTGAAATCATTTATCTTCGCGGGGCACTAATTCTCGTCGATTTCGTGAAGAGCATTAATTAACCCCCTAGAAAACTTGCTTTTTATGTATGCGTATTAAGTATTTTACAAGCAAATAAGTATAAAAATTAAATCTGAATTCCTTCAAAGTCATTTTTTAAGTTGTATGCAAGAGAATGATTGTTGCGTTCTTTGTAATCATTAATTTTCGTGGGACACTAATTTTCTTGGATTTCGTGGCGGGTTTAATCCACGAATATTAATCCCCATGAAAAATGTCTCTTATATAGAACTCGTGTTTTCTAGAACATAGTTCTGCGAATAAATGTACCAACGAAGTTCCATCAGGTATATAATCAACGAAAATTAATGATTTTACAGTATACATACTATCATAGGATCATCCGCATAAATACAGCAAAAATGAATATAGAAAGACGCTGTATTGCCTACAGTTTTATATTTCCTTTTACTAATCGGTTTCGGTAGTCGAGTGGTTAGTGAATATGAGCAGTCACGTGAAAGGAAATTCGATATTTAGTTGTTTTTTTTTTATCATTTTAAATATAAGCTAAATACCGTTCGTAAAGTTATTGTCTGTACTGGAGAAACACCTGACCTCTCTATTTTTAATGTCGCGGGTGCTGTATTGAGTAACAAACTAGCATTGGGTTTGTTAATTGGTATTGATAGACCTTACGCACAAAAATAGCTATATTCAAATTCTCAGTCGATAAAAATCTGTGAATGAGCTGTATTAATGCGACATAAAATAACATAACAAAGGACATATTCAGAAATGCAAATGAAAAACTGGTTACAATTTCGCTATCTTCTTTATGTAAAAAAATCAACCAACTGAGATCCTTTGCATTCGGGGTCTTCTAGTTGGGCGTCGCTATATGACTGAAATACTCTTGCAGGGACAGTGAAGACAATGGACATCGCGATCTGTGCGGTGTGAATTAGAATATTTGACAATAAGGTGTAATGCGCCTTTTTTATTTTTGAAACAGTGTCGTATTACATTGTAGGTTGGAAGTTTTCAATTGCACCTTGATTGCTCTCGGGGCCATCCTTCCAGATCTATCAACATTTAACTTAACCTCGATTTACCTGTGTTTTTGTTTTGTTTTGAATCTCAAAGGAACAACATTCTTTGGGATGAACAAGACCTAGACGCCATTAGATATTCTCTAAATATACGTAATCATAATTACCATTTATATCTTAGAACATTGTAAATTATCAGGAAAGGTAATGAAGAGTAGAAGAGCCTCCATTTGATATATTTTTGGGCTAAGTCGACATTTTTTTCTTTCACTTTGATATATTCTAACACACATCAATTTATATGATTCAAAAGCATGGACATTTTATAGACATTGCACCTAGAAATATCTCACTTAATGCATAAATCTGTTTAAAACATATTTGTCAAAAAGACTGAATGATTTTTTTTTATTATTTGTTTGGAAGAAAATATTTCAATAAGTCTAGACAAAAATATCAAGCAAGTGAAGTATTGTGTCTATAAAATTATCATGTTTGTGAATTAAATATGTTGACTTGTGTTAAAATATCTGATCAATGTTAATAAAAGTGAATTGAATTAGCGCAGAAAATATCAAATGAATGTATTTCTACGTTTCCGTAGCTGCTAGCTTGGATTGCGCCACAATACATCTGTATTGAAAAGTAGACAGTTGTCTCCATATTGACGTAATCCCCAGATAAAAACACCGTTATCACTTAAACTACTGACCAGACCTAGAAATACAGATTTAGGTGCATGCATTTGATGCGTAAGATTTAGAGTCATTCTTAAAACTGGGCTATCTATATATATCATAATAAGTCAATACACCACTTTGCCTACATTGCTTAGTATACAAGTATTTACATACCAGTTTCCAGTGCTCAAGGATACATATGTCATTTTATGAACTTGTCAATAGAGGAGATACTTAAGGTAGTTTACTTGGGGATATGCTGCATAAGATGAGACTAGTAATTAAATTACGCTTGCGTACATATTGATGTAATTGAAATTATTAGAAATACTTTATACATATTCTGTTGTTTTTCCTATGTAAATAGTTCTGTTGTGATTATTAGTATGTCTAATATTTTAAATGGTGATTTACAGACGTATAGAGACCGGTGCTTATTTATAATCTCAATGTTGAACATTTTCAATTTGACATGCTAATTTATGTGTAATTTGATTACACATAAATTACCATAACTTATCTAAGTGTTGCCTCACTGCGGTACCCCGCCGTTTAATAAAATCAACAACATCATGATGAAACACGGGTTCTGTTCTTAAATCTGTATGCTAGTTCTCATTATAATTATCATAAGATTGATATAGCGCGACCAGAGATCGAACCCTCGACCTTCCACGTCATAAGGTAAATTTTCTGAACACTCAGATACCGGCACCAGTATGAAAGAAATTCAATACGTGGAGACGCAGTGCAGTCTGTGGGTTTATAATAATTTCCCCTAGTTGCTGAATATGACTGCATTTTAGCATACCCAGACAACCGGTTTTATTACAGATAAACCCAATCTATGTCTGCACAGACTGTTTAAATCCTCCTCCGATTCTTTCAGTGTCACTTATTTTGACAATTCTTTGAATCGTTTTCTTACAACTAAATCCGACGATTCCTACGAAAGCTTTGACTTACCTTTCGTGGATGGTTCAAACCCATAACTGTCCTTGATGTTCTGCCTATTGATCTACACACATAGCGACCGGCTCTAACTATTCTATAAATAGACTGTTATTTATTTCATATTAGTCATCTTGTTCAGAATGTGACCCTTGTAACATTGATTTTGTGCCAAATAATATTTTAATTCGTTAGGTTAGCAGTGCTCACCGAGCAGTAACTCTAAAAAGATCACATCGGTACATGGCGAATTTGTTTGAATGTATATATTCGATATTTGATAAACGCATACATCGAGTAAAACTATTATTTCTTTATATAGTAAACTCATCTGTGTTTGCTTTCTTTTATTATATTTTTTCTCTATCTAACGATATTTAATAACTACTCTGACTCTAAATAATGAAAAGTGTATATTATAATAACATAACAATATACAAGTATACAATATGTCTCCCTTATTTAAATATGAGGGAAACATATTTCTGAACGTTGATTCCAGAGAAGAAGAATTTAAACAAGAGAGCCTAGATGGCTCTGACTTGCTGACCTGAGAAATATTACCTTCATTACCTTTTACAACATATTCCTTCTGAAAACAAATCCATGCAGACGTACAGCAATATAGGGTGGGACAAATTATGACCCTAGAGCCATGATTTTAAAAACTAGGTACAGATCGATAAGGCCATGTTACATATAATATCTAAACCAATAATTTTGTGGTTTCTGACAAGATCTTTAAAATCTTTCCTATGTAAGCCTATGTAAAATTAAGTGACCCCTAGGGTGGGGCCAGTTTTTACCCAAAGGTCATGAGTTGAACAAACTTGATAGATGCCCACAAGGCCATGTTTCACACCAAATATATAAACTCCGGGCCTTTTAGCTTCTGACAAGAAGATTTTTCCTCATTGAGTCTATGTAAAATCAAATGACTCCTGGGGCGGGGCTAACTTTGATCCCTGGGGCATTATATGAACAATCTTGGTAGACGTCCATAAGGCCAATTTACATACCAAATATCTTTATTCCAGGCCTTGTGATTTTTGACAAGAAGATGTTGTTTTTTTCTTTACAAGTCTATGTAAAACCAAGTGACCCAAGGGGGCGGGGGCAATTTTGATCCCAGTGCCATGATATGAACAAACTTTGTAGATGTAACACTACATATATCTAAATCCAAGGCCTTGTGGTTTCTGACAAGAGTATTTCTCAAGATTTTCCTAAATAAGCCAATATAAAATAAAATGAACACTGGAGCGGGGCCATTTTTTACTCCATGGCTATGATTTGAACAAAATTCGTAGAGGTGCACTAGGACATGTTACACTACAAATATCTTAATTCAAGACTTCATTGTTTCTGAAAAGAAGATTTTTCTAGTTTTTGTTTCCTATATAAGTCTATGTAAAACCAAGTGACCCTGGGGTGGGGTTAGGGAAACTTGGTAGATGTCTGCTAGACAATGCTACTAATCAAATATCTAAGCTCTAGGCCCTGCAGTTTTGCAGAAGAAGGTTTTCAAAATATGCATTTTTAAAATCCGTTTTTCATCCTGTGACCTACTTATTCAACAAACCAAAATAACTTAAACAATTTTGATAGAGGCATCATAAGGACGAATCCTGTGAAGTTTTGTCAAAATCCATACAGCGTTTTAAGAAAAGATTTTGTTTGTTTTTAAAGGAAACTGTTAACGCCGGACGCACGGACGCCGGACAAAAGGCGGCCACAATAAACACATGAAATATTTTATAAAGAACCAAATCTATCATTTGCTGTTTTATCAATGATATATGTGGTAGAGGAAGAGGGCTATGAGGTAAAATGTGTGCCAAATAATTATTATTCTGGCTATTTAGTTGCGATAAGAGGATATTTTTAATATGTAGATAAGATTTGTTTTGTTGCCATACCCAATCGTCCTGCATAAATCCAAAAATATGTACATAGTTTTCATTTTAAATTAAAGACGATACTTTGATTATCAAACAAAAAGAAATAAACAAAACTTTATAGATATACATTGTATAATTGGAGTTCTATGAACGACAGTATTATGAATAATATATCTTTTAAAACTGCAACACATTTTGGAAGGAAAAGGGACATAAATGACAGTAGGGCTAATATTACAACTGATTCTTCTTGACTCACCATTGGCTAAATGAAGTTAATCCAATCAGAATATGGCCAGTAATAAAGCAAAAAAGTCATGGTACAAACGGTTCAAGTTCGTAAAATCTAAATCAAATGAGGATGTTTTCTGTTCATAAGGTTCTTTTTTAAACTCGTATTTTGAGGTCTAGGCAACAGTGAAAATGTCCTTGTCTATATGTCAAACTGATGGTTTTAATATTGCAGTGCAAGGACCGTAATCACGGATTTAGATTGGCATAACTTATCTAATATCTTTATTTTATGAAATATTAAACTCTCAATCCAGCAGATGAATGGACCATAAAAGCCAGTTTAATAAACAATAAGGATACTCTTTATCATACGTAATTGTTTTTGTTGTGAAATTGCTTCATGAATACGGTCCCTTTTTTATATGGAGTCTTTACATGAACTCTTCAGCACTATGGATGCTTTATGGCTTTGGAGGCTTCTGGACCTCGAAGACTTAAGTGAATGCAACCACATGACGATCACGTATCAAAGTGGAAATCATACTTAACAAGTTCTTAGGATACATTTATAAGATTGAACTTTCATTTTCGTTATTCAACTAATGTACAATGTCTAACATTATAACCATTTTCCTTCACCATTAGGAATGAAAAACAACAACAAAAAAAAACATAATTATTCTCTATCAAAATAACTGTTTCATGACTAGGAAGTTGTGAATACGGTCACTGGTCTTTTTATGGGGTTTTTAGTAACAGCTACCACGCGGAGAGCATGTATCCCTAAATGGTGGTCATATTAAGTTAATCCCAAACGTGTTAAACACCTTGTACCGGAACAACGACAGGTCATTGACCTTGACCCCCACCTCTTCTCTTCTCCCTCAGATCCACCAGCGTCATTACGAAACTGCTGTAGATATTAAATCGGCGGCTTGTTTTCGTTATTCAACTAATGTACAATGTCTTATCATTTTCCTTTGTACGAAACTGCTGTTTATATTAAATCGGCGGCTTGCTGGGTACAGATGCAAGTGGCATGACGTCACGAGCTCTTTTACGGCCCTTCCCGTATAATTGATTACATAAATATTTTGCATCAAGGGGGTCACCTATTGTTAGATATGTTTCGTTTGACTTCCATTCTTCATACATATCAAGAAAGGAATACACAAGGTAGGTGTCAGATACAGGGACAATGATTCAACCATTTTCGTATCTTACTCCAAACTACTGGAACCCAAATCTATTGTCTTGATCATGTCCGTTTTTCGTACAATGACAGGCGTCATTTATTCCGATGAACTTCAAATACGAAACAGTATTTACTTTATCTTCATCTATCTATTTAAAAAGAATCTTACTCAAATCTGTTCCTCAACATGGCGATTCATTGAGTAGTGGCGATGACTCGTTGCCTTGATTAAGCAGTTCTTATTCTATATAAATATCAGAGCGATTCTTCAAACATGCAATTTTGGATTCCTTGAGCTCCATGTCTGGTCCCTAGATAGTATATATTATATCCTATATAATGTTGTGCGATATTTCAAAGTTGTTATCAAATCTACCTTTATGATTCTTGGCGACCAAACCCCATGACAACCTGTTTTTGTGACAGAAGTACAACAATAATATAAGAAACACTCTACTTCAACAAAAGAAAAAGTAAGAAGGTGTTATACTTTAATGGCTTAACAGGATGATGTTCATTTTTTAAAGTAAACATTATAGAAGAGTCGAAAATTAAAATTTAAATGCCAACGCTTTTATCAACGCTTCCTCCGAACTTTTCCAGTTATTTTCTTCATTGAATTTCAATCAAGAAAATCAAAGGCATCTATTGGTGTCAATCACAGCATCAAGTGTAGCAGCAAGAGTTATGTATGATAAAATGTCCATGTTGCTGAAAATTCCTATTGTTCAGCACCAGCAAGTAACTATTTCATTATAAATACTCTAGTTTAAAACATTCACAGATTGGTTTCTTCCTCCTGGAATAAATCACTTAATTAACAACCAATCGGTTATTAAATTATCCATACCTATTGCCATATCCTTTTTTGACATTGTTCATTGTGAATTCAAGTGAGCAGGCTTACTTCAAAGATGGACTTCATGTTCCTAACGATAATGCGATTTTGCAAAGAAATTCAATCATAAAAGTGATATGGCGCGAACAGAGATCGAACCCACGATCTTCCAAGTCATAAGGTAAATATTCAGGACATTCAAAAACCGGCACTAGTTTAAAAGAAATTCAATACACTGTGGAGACGCAGGGCAGCTTGTGGGTTTATAATTAATTCCCCGAGTTGCTGAATATGACTGTATTATAGCATATCCAGACAACCGGTTTTATTATAGATAAACCCGATCTATATCTCCATAGAATGTTGAATCCTTCCTCCGGTTTTTTATGTTTCACGTGTTTTGACAATTATTTGATTCGTTTTTTTTTTACGGCGAAACCCAACAATTCCTACACAAGCTTTGATTTAGAGTACCTTACGCGGCCTAACTCAAGACGTAGATGGTTCGAACACATAACTTACGGAAGACACCGCTTCGATACTATGTATTAAATATTGACCCGGGACATTATTCTTTAGAAAATGTGACCCCTTGATGATATGTATAAGATATTGACAGGGGCCATTATTCTTCAGGAAATGTGACCCCTTGATGGTATGTATAAGATATTGACAGGGGCCATTATTCTTCAGGAAATGTGACCCCTTGATGGTATGTATAAGATATTGACAGGTGCCATTATTCTTCAGGAAATGTGACCCCCTTGATGATATGTATAAGATATTTACAGGGGCCATTATTCTTCAGAAATGTGACCACTTGATGATTTGTATAAGATATTGACAGGGACCATTATTCTTCAGGAAATGTGACCCCTTGATGATTTGTATAAGATATTGACAGGGGCCATTATTCTTCAGAAAATGTGACCCCTTGATGATTTGTATAAGATATTGACAAGGGCCATTATTCTTCAGAAAATGTGACCACTTGATGATATGTATAAGATATTGACAAGGGCCATTATTCTTCAGAAAATGTGACCCCTTGATGATATGTATAAGATATGACTGGGGTCATTATTCTTAAGAAAATGTGACCCCCTCGATGATATGTATCGGAAATTGAACCTGGTCATTCCTCACATGAAAATCCGAATGACCCTGCCCGGGTTTCGAACCCACGCGGTGAGGGGCTGAATGAGTGTTAAAGTCAACGACTTTACCCTCTCGGCCACGGAAGCCCCTGTATAATATCAGCGATCTCAAGAGTAAAAAACAGCAAAAAGCTACCTATCATTTTAATGAACGGAACACATGATTTTAACAACAGTAATTTATATGTTAAAGTTAACACAATATTATAAGTATCGTCCTTCTTTGTCGAATTTACTGGAGTAGCCAGGATTTTTTTCCATAGGATATATAGGAACTACTTCTATTGGGACGGCAGCAGTAGAAGCAACAATACTAAGTATTAGTAGTAATATTAACTACAGGAAGAGTCACTTACTTCGTTTCATCATTATGTCCGGGGGAACATTTTTTTTCTGAAAAATAATGATCCGGGGTCGTTATTCTATGGGAATCACAATTCTTCGTGAAGGTCATTTTTCTTCGCTAAGTGGGTGGGGGTGGGGGGGGGGGGGGAGTCATAATATTACGACCGTGGGGTCATAGTACTATGATCGAGAGACATTTTTCTGAAGAATACTGACTGATGTCGTTATTCTATGGGAGTCACTTTACTTCGTTCCATCATTATGACCGGGAGACATTTTTTTCTGAAGAATAATGACCTGATTTGGACCTGAAACAAATAATGTATAACATCTCGTAATCCTCCAACTTACAAATCTTTACACAGTCGTCTGCATGCGTATGATAATGATGGCGATTTAATGGTACAGAAGGCGTCTAAATAATAAGTTCATCTCTCTTTAGATGAAAAAGTATGTTTTTAAAACGGATGTCTCTCAAATTAATCATTTCAGCCACAAAGTTGTGACATTTTACCAGAATATCACGTGTGATGAAAATGGAGCGCGCAGAACCATGCCATTTGAAAGACCTTCCAAAAAACTAAAAAATATAAATTAAACTCGTAATATAATACAACTTATTGTAATGAACTATATAGTTCATGAAAACGTACTTTACCTTTCTTTTCAAACCCTTTGATAGTTATGTTGATGATGTAGCAGAATTTTTTATCCAAAAATGAACGCTGGCTTTCATCACGCCCAGAAAAACCTTCCCTGTAGCACTGTTCCCGAGTTGTCACACATAAGAGTAAAAGGTACCGTAATTACCAAAAAGGAGCTGGATTTTGGGAAATTCATTTAGAAACAAGCCAAAACACATTTTATTTTGATTTCTTAACATATTGTGTTTATTTTACGCAATGAACAACAAATGACAGATATCTTATTTTGGTTTATCAAATGAAAGAAATATAAAAATGAACTGCCGGTTTGACCTACAAATTACTGTGAGTTAATTTGAGTACGATTTTCTAAAAATCTGTAATCCAAATTTTCTTTATACTCTAATATTTAATATTTAAGGAAATATCGTACTAATAAACAAATTATAAAGGAAATTTGTATTACAGATTAATTACAGATTAAGGTTTTTGAAGGAGAAAAGTGCGTATTTAATTAAAAAAAAAATAAAACAGATTTTCTGCAAAAAAAGTACTATTCTTCGAAATAAATGGAAGTCAGTCGAAATAAATGTTTGCTGAAATTGATGAAACCTATTCCTTATAAATTTCAAAATATTTCAGTACAAAAACATAATGAAAAGGGTTAGAAATATCCATTTTATTGAGGTTATTAAACATAGGCACTGAACCGGATGTAGAATTAGACGAAACCTATTTCCTGACAATCGGAGGTAGATTTGGTGATGAGGTGTATGCACGTTCAATGATTCCGTGGAACTCCTACTGTAAAGAAACTTGTGCAGGCAATATTTCTCAGGTGAGGAACTTCAGGGCCAGATAGTGGCCGTCTCGTGTAAAGAACTTTTGTTAAGAGCATTTTCCACTTGCTATTTGAAATAAAAACTTGATATTTGACACTTTTTTGACTCTGCGTATATGATTGCCTATCAATTAAGATCATTTTTGACATCAAAACCCTTGAGTTGGGGCCAAAAGGTATTTTGCTCGGGTGATTTTCGAACGCATCTTGCTATTTTATTATTATAAAATAATCTTAGTAGATAATTTACCGTACACATTTGAGTCTTGGTATGTTAACATAAAATGAATTGACTGAAATTGTATTTATATAAAGCTGGAGGGCAGATAAGGGGATTAAATACACAGATATTAGTCATCAGCATTACTGTGCTAATATTGAAAAATAATGTATAATCTTGATATGTTCATTTGATATACTTCTTTGATTGGATTCAATTCAATTCAATTCAATTCAATATATTTATTCAGTAATAAGGCCTCCGGCCCATAATACAATCTTCATAATATAAGCACAATACAGTAATGGAAGCAATGAAACGTCCCCTAATTAATTAATATTGTCAGAATTCAAGATATGATATACATAGATACCAATGTTTCGAATAGTTTTATCGCAACTTGAGTTCATCAATAAATAAAAGTCTTGCAAATCTGTTCCCCTCGTGTACCAGTTAAATAAATATCGCTGTCTTACAGTATCATATTTACTACAAAGAAAAAAGGCATGATATTCACAGTCAAGTATCATTGTACCATTTTCAACAAAACAGTATATACAATGTCTTGCTTTTCTTGGAACATTTGCATGTCTCCCTGTCTCAATTCTGAGTTTATGATTTGAGCATCTAAATTTAGATAATGCATTTTTATACTTAAATGGCATATCTAATTGTAGGTACCGTTCTACATTTAAAAGCGTTTTGAAATGTTTGTAATGATGACATCGACTAGAATTATGTATATCACTATGCCAATTCTGTGTATAACAATCGATAATTCTTTGTTTAAATAAGTAAACAAATGTATTAATATCCCCAATATCTTGTGAAATCCATGCGTGACCAAAGCCATATTTAAATAACAATTCCTTAATATTTGTTGCCCAGTTACATCTCCCATTATCATCATGTCTTTTTAACATTAAGTAACACTGCCTTGGATGCCTAGATTGATGCATAAATAACAATTTACACCAATATTTCACACAATTAGTCATATATGTTATACAAAGGGGCAATCTGCCACATTCACCAAGAGCTGAAACATTATTGGAAGTGATATATAACCCAAGATATTTTTTACAATAATCATTATGAACAGATTCAACAGCATTTACATAACTATATCCCCATACTTGTGAGGCATAACAAAGAACAGGTTTAACAAGCAAATCAAATAATTGAAAATATTCATTGACTGGGAAGTATCCAAATGACCTTTGATATTGTCTTAATGAAAGAACAGCTTTACGAGCTTGGGTAGCGAGTTTTTCATGCGTGGTTGACCACGATAATGAGTTGGTGAGATGAACACCCATATATTTATATACTGACACAACGTTAATGGGATCTCCGCGATAGTACCACTTTTAATAGTTACGGAGATTTCCCCCATTACGAAAAATCATGACCTCGGTTTTATTCAAATTGACTTCCATACCTGTCTCTTGACAAAATATGTCTATAGTATTAATTTGTTGCTGCAGTTTAATCGCCGTTTCAGCACAATTGGCAATATCGTCAGCAAACATTAGGCAGTGGACGTCAGGTATATCGTTAGAAATAAATATACCAGAATCACATGATTGTTTAAGCCGATCGATGAGATCATTAATAAAGAGGATAAAAATTGTCGGGCTGGTTACGTCCCCTTGTCTTGTACCTATGTTGCAAGGGAAGTAATCCGTCGAACAGTAACAGCATTCTGTGTTCCTGAAAGCATATCTTGTATCGTTCAGTGGGTTAGACTCTATTTTAACGCATGAATACAAATTACAATACATAGCCTTTAATATACGCAGAAATTTTCCATCTACTCCCTTTCGCTTTAAAGCGGTAAACAATTTTGAGTGATTTATTTTATCAAAAGCTTTTTTAAAGTCTACATATATACAATAGAACCTCCCACCCTTCCTCGTTAAATACTTTTGAGCCATGGCTTGTAAACAAAATATGTTATCTAATGTGGAGTATCCGCGCCTAAAACCTGCCTGAGACTCGTCAATTTTACCGTTTCTTTCAGCCCAATTATATAGTCTCGTATTTATAACATTGGAGAAAATTTTATAGAGTGAATCAGTTACTGATATCCCTCTGTAGTTGCTAGGGTCTGTCATTGATCCACTTTTGTGGATTGGCGTAACAACACTTTTCCCCCAACATAATGGAAATTTACCCGTTTCCAAAATATTATTGAATAATACTTCTAGAATATGTATGCAGTAAGATATGATGTTTACATAAAACTCTGATGGTATACCATCAGGCCCCGGGCTTTTTCCCTTTGACACTTTTTTAATAGCTTGTTCAATCTCTGATCTCATAAATGGCTGATTCAGTTCATTATCAGTATCTTCCTGGAATGAGATATCTGCTAGTGGAGAAACTGCATTCTCATCAAACAGTAATGATTTAAAATACATAAACCATTTGTTGGCGGATACACTAGGACAGGGGCGCTTTATGATACGTGACCGTTTAAGTAATGACCACATCACACTGGGGTTATTTCTGGCGTTTATCAGTTTAAGCCCCTGAGTGCGTTGAAATAGTGTCTTTTTGCCACGACAATACTGCTTGAAGCAGTTGTTTCTACATCTATATTCTCGGAAGTCTTCAACTAAATTTGACCTTCTAAACTTACGTAACGCTTTATTCTTTAACGTTTTGTACCTATCACACTGAGAGTCCCACCAGTCGGGTTGTGATTTAACACGTTGAAATGGTCTAACGCGCATAACTGAACCAGCCATTTTGAGTGCAGACGTTAACGTCAAGACGGCATTATCAATATTGTCACATGATTCCGTCAAAATCTGAGTTTCTTTAGTTGAAAGTAACTCACGTGCACAATTTACGTAATTGGTTTTATAAATCTCGTTCCAGCGAAAACGTTCATGTTCTATAGTACCCGTATTTTCGATTGTATGGTTATCAATTTGCTTGCAGGGTAAAGACATAACACATGAAATAGGGAAATGGTCCGACTCATCATGGTCTAAAACCTCGAAGTCTACAATAAATGGGAACAAATTAGAACTTGCAATCATATAATCCACAACGCTCGTTCCATCATTTGCACTACATGTAAATTCACCTAAGTGATCATTTGGATACCTCCCATTCAAAATATGTACATCATACAAGCAACATAATTGTATTAATGATTTCCCAAAACTATTACACACATTATCTTTATTATTGCGAGGTCTACGGAAGTCACTACCCTCATAATCTATGTCTCCGAATACATACACTAAGTTCTCATCTGTCACGAAATCCTGAAGGTTCTTAGTTCTTGCGTTTGTATCGCCCGATAAAAATAAGTTTAAGTCAGGGTAATTTAATTTAATTAATTCTAAATCATTTTGAATTCTGATAATACCATCTTTCTCTTGTGAGTTCTCATAGATACTAGAGCCTTCAGAAGAGACATATGTAAAATACATAATCATATCATCAATATTAAATATTTCTGATAACTTAATCTTTAAAACAACACATTCTGACATATCATCATATAAACGCACAATGGAATTGGCGCACTGAAGGCAAGAACGTATGTAAACACTTACACCGCCGCTATTACGTAAATTGTTTTGATTGTATTGGCGAACATAGTCAAAGTGTAAATAACCTTTAAGAAAACTATCAAAATCACCTTTCCGCTTAGACCACGTTTCAGTCAGACATATAATGTCGAATTTTTTAAGAAATTGTTTAATGTTTATACTGTCAATATGTCTGTATAAACCACGGACATTCCATGATAGAAAAGTTATTTTTTCTATTGGACCTTGGCCGTTTCCCTAATCGTCAATTGGTGCCATCCTGTCAACATCGAGGTTATCCACTGAATGGGTGGCATGTTGCGATTGGTCAATCGCGTCATGGTTGGCTGGCGCGGAGCTCCGTCTGCCCGCATGTGTTCTGCGCTTACCTATGTACACAACAGATTGTGTACTGTCATTGTATTTGTAAACACGATCGTTTATAATAAGCTTATCGTGTCGCACTGATGAGTAGTTTCCATGCTCGCGTTCTTGCATCATACGTTCCCCCAGAATTTTTCGATGTCTTCGGACACGATCAGTAAAATCCTGCTGCACATAGACCTCATTCACCTGATCAGGGTTGTCCCTAGCTAGTTGCAGGATACGGGAACAATCACATTGTCTTGTAAATGAAACCAGTATGATGGGCTTATCCGGGTTAGATGATTTGATCCTACGTACCTCATCCATTGATACTGAACTTGAATCCTCACATTTTAAAGAGTTTAACATGAAATCTCTAACCTTATGCTCCGTATCTGAACGATCTTCATTCAAATCACCAGGAATACCTTGTATACGTATTTTTTCCGTTTCAGAGCACCATCAAGTCTGTCAACACTGTAATGGAGATCCATAAGTTTTTGATTCAACTCGGAATTCTCCCTCTTGAGCAATTCATTTTCGGCCTTAAGTTCCTGCACTGTTTCAGAAATATTGTCAATTTTTGTATTAACTTTGCCAAGATCTGAAAGAACTTTATCGTTCTGCTTATTCATATCGACTCGCATTGTCATTAAAAGATCATAAATTTCGTCTGACCTGTGTTCCAAGCTATGATTATTCATGGAATCTACATAGTTCACAGGTTTGGGCCTTTAAATAAACTAGCCGACACATCCCTTATTAAAGTGAAAGAGAGAGAGAAAAATATTCCTCATCCATGGATGCTCTCAGTGATTTTTGTGAATTAACTACATAAAACTGGCTGGTTAACCTAGTCAAAAACTGACCATCTTTTCCAATGAAATATATTTTTTTTATCTCAAAAGAAATAATGTATGGAATTTAAATGAGTTGTATGATATTGTACCCCCTCCCCTTGTCTTTAAACTTTTTTTCTATGAAAATGACTTCACATCATCATGAAATTTGATACAAATGTATATCAAGATATAAACCTTTAAAAATACAAGCAAATATTTGATTGTGACCAAAAAATGCCAGTGATGTATCAGTGTTGCAGAGACACATTTCCATATTAAAATATACATGTACACATTTTTAGGTAGCTAAATTGAGCAAAAGAGGAAGGAAATATTCACCTCTACGCCGAAAAGAGCGTCTGTCTATAGATGTCTATAAGTTGTCCGGCTGTAATTTATCTCTTGATCGCAGGATTTTCAAATAACGTCAATGTTTGTTCCAATGAGACAAAGTGCTGCGAACAATAGCTTCATGGCCAAGGTCATGTTTAGAAGGGATTTTCTTGTCCGGGCTGAAACTAATCTCTGGATCAAAGGATTCTAAAAAGAAATAGCACCCAATAAGACGATGTTTCACACACGATTTGGTTCCTATCTTCATAGCCACGCTAAGAGGTTGAAAGGGCATCTTAGGCGACGGGTCGACATGTTAAACTTAGGCATCTAGTTTAGTAATATTTCTAAACCACAAACCATTTGAAATTGTTATATAGAGATGGTAAAACGGTGTGCTCTCGCCTGCGTTTTACATATGTAACTTGTGGACATACCTAAAATGATCAGACTGTTATTTTGTTAGCCGTACTCAAGTGTTCCAATCTTTATCTTCTTAAAGTCACTTGATTGAATAAGGGTACTTCTGAGTACCATTTATTACTGGTTTATAGAGTGTTATATGGTAGCATTATTTCATTCATTTAGAGAAAAGGAAACATGTTTAACTAAGCTTTACTTCACTTAAATGCCATGGTGCAGCTGCAATGTCAAACTGTTATTGTTAAACTATACATTTTAGCTGTTTGCACTGGAACTTTATTTAAATTTTGCAGGGCCTCTGGAAGAAAAAAGATACATAGATGGATCACAAGAACAACCATACAACATCGTGAATGAGGCCAATAATGACGTTTTTGATGATGCAGCACCGAATCGAATAGATCAAATTAACATTCCCAAACATATGTAACAGCTCTGACAAAATCTTGACAAAGCAAGAAAAAAAAAAAAAAAAAAAAAAAAAAAGGGGGGGGGGGGGGGAATATACGAGTTGCAAGTGTCTATAAAACGAAAATACATTTGCAAGTTATGCCCTCAAAATGTCTACATGTCCATCGGCTTTGTGGGCCCACTATCAGGTATCACAGACCTTCTTGTTAGGATATATGACCGGTCACTGCAAAACTATATTTTTACACAAGCGGAAAGTCTAAAATTCGGGATGTAAGACGATAGGCTTAGTTGATTGCAGACGACACAGGATATGACAGCATTCAATATTTATTTTAATATCTATCAGTGCTCCAGATAGGCCGCGTATCCACGTAAAATACGCGGCAGCGGCAAAAATATGCAGTACGCTAGAATTTTCAAAATCCATCGTACCAAATACGTGGGAAAAATCCGTGTACGCAACAAATTTCAGTTCTGTCAGTACCGATATTCTGTAGCTGTTACGTCTAGAGTGCATAAAAAACGAGATTTATCGGCTTTTATTAATGGAAACCATAGGTATGTACCGATATAGCGCCGATGCCGAGTACCGTAGTTACCATTGAATGTATCACTCAAGGGAAGTCACTCTCAAATGCGCAAATATGGCGAAGCAATCAGAAATTACTAATTATTTTCACTATTCAAAATCGCAGTCACCGCCTGATGTGCTGCACAAACAGGCAAATGAATTCGTTGCAGCGTTACTGGAAGATATCATCAAATCATCAAACCAAAAACACACAACCACACAAATAAGTTGGCATAATACGCGCCCGGAAATGTGATAAACTAAAATCGCCGACATCGAGGTGATTGATAACCACGTGCAGGTAGAAATGTTGTACATGTGTACTTATACTTAAATGTTTTCAGTGTCAACAAATTGTAATTTAACTTGTTACTTGCTTGTTTTTTTAAGAAAGAAGAATGATTTAAAACTATAATTTAGAAATAGAGATCGATTATTGTATCATAGTTTGACGAGATATAATTTTGGAGATCTCCTTGTAAAAACAGAACAAAAGGGACAGAACAAAAGTGCTAAAAATGAATTTATTCACTTTTTAGTTTATTCGTAGTAAATCCTTTGCTTGCACTTTTTTTTTTATCAAACTAAAGCTTACTCTCTGAGGACAAATTTAACAAGAAATGTATATAAGTCTGCTCTTTCAGAATACATTGACTTATTTACAACACTTGATTACATAGAACACATATGACAGTCATGTGAGCTCTTCATGCAGATGAAGGATTGTCCATAAACTTTTGCAAAATATATTTAAAAAGATACAGATTTTTATAAAATGAAAAAAATATACTATTTTCATTATAAAAAAGTGTAACATGTTTGTCTTTAGAATATGAAATTAAAAGTGTTTGTGATTAACATTGTGTTCTCTCTATTGTACAAGTGGTACTGATGGAAGTTGGTCGGTACTGATATGTTTTGATTTTAATCAGTACCGTACTGATTGGATAAAAAATTATCTGGAGCACTGATCTATTTTAAAATTACTGTCAAAGTCAGCTTTCGGGAAAGTTGTTATTATAAATTGAAATAGATTTTTTTTTTAAAAAATGTCATTGTTTCTTTTATTATATATTTGTGGTCAGATGTTAGAAATCTAGACGTAACTTATCGATCACACATTACATGTGTTTACATGGATGACGTCATTTTAGTGCGTCAGAGGTATGTTGTGTCAAAAGTAATCCCATTCTAAAAATAAATTTCTAGAAATATCCGTGTGATAAGGGTTTAATGTTTATCATGCAGATTTTACATTAGATGTAAGATAAGTGTATAATAGTAACAATAGTTTGAGTTTCGGGTCAGGCTCATCCCAAACCGTGATGAGGATTCTCCTCTCTCAAAGTCAAGGAAAAAAACTGTTTCATCTAGAAATAAACTTTGGTCTTGTTACCCTGTTTATTATTTAATTACGCCAAGGAATATCGTGAAATATATTTTCTATAAAGATTCTCTTCGCTATCGCACTTATCGTATGTCACATTTGCGGTGGATGCGCTTACATATGGGTTTAAATTTTGGCGCGATTTGTCGCCAGCAGCTATATGTAGTTATATATATAACGGTTACAGCCTTAGCGTATCTTTACATATTTTAGCACAGAGCATTTTAGCCCTGCCTTTCTCATTTATGGCTAGGTCAGCTGCTTCAATTTGATTGTTATTTATTGAACATCGATCACGTTTAAGTACATAGTGTGTGCATGTAGTTAAACTTTTTCTACAGTTAACTCTACATATCAACAAAGCTACCTTTACACAATTTCATTGATGTGCGGTATTCAACACTCTTCCTACTCACTCTTTACAGTCTCTAAACTTAACTCTCTTCTACTCTCTCCCTAGCGATACCTCGGACACCTCTGTTTTATTTAGAAAGACCTTCCTGCACATTCGTTCAATTATGCTATTTCCTTTCCTAAAAAGCCACAGTCTGACTCATTCTGGATATGTATCGTACTATGATAGGTTTATCTCTGTCTCCAGCTCCCTATACCCGTGGCACATATTGATGTCTGCCATGCTCAGTAGGAAAGAAATTTGTTTAATATTTCTGTTTGCGCAATGATATCGAATTTCTATTTTGAACACTTCGAATTTTTAGAGGCACTCTACATACATACATACATTCCGTAGTTTATCTTATTTATAAAAAAAAATGTCGTGATTGTTCGTATTTCTAATATTGATGGCATTTTTAAGTGGTGACCTATAGATCCGTGTGTTTATTTATGATCTCTATGCTGTACACGTGTATATATTAATTTGATATAGTATGATTATAAAGACTTTATCTTATCTCAGTGGATCCTCAGTCATACCACACAGTCGACAAAACTCAATCACATCGTCATAAAATTGGGCAGATAAGTACTGTATCTGTCCTTATGCTGTGCACCAATATAATTTATGATGACAGTGTGCCGTGACCTTATATCGAACCCACGACCAACCGTAATAAAGACAATGCACTGAACACACTCGGCTACTAGTATTTGTGAAGATCAAATGCAGCTTGTGGGTTTATAATAATTTTCCCTAGTTGCTGAATTTGACTGCATTTGAGCATACCTAGACACCTGGTTTTATTATAGATAAACCCAATCTATGTCTGCAAAAACTGTTAAATCTATCCTTCAGTTCGACGAATCGTTAATTTTCTACATTATATTAGAGTGACTTCGCTATAAGAGAAAAGAGGACTTTCTTAGCGGAAATTCTGTGTGTACATAAACGAAATATATCTTACATGCTTCGTGCTTGTGTGTTGTTTCCGTTGTTGGCGCTATGCGGTGACATTGAGAGCAATCCCGGGCCCCCAACATCCCCAGTTTACTCCTAATCGTGCAACCAGATAAACAACTCTGACCTGCTCTCAACCTGATCGTTTATCAGCTGATCATAGTGATCTAAACAGGTTAAATTTAAATGCCAAAGACGAAAAGTTTTCATTCTAACAAACAATGAAAAAGGTCCTTGTGAATCAAAATGAATGCATGATGCGAGATTTATTCCAATAAGATCTATTCCATATATGATTTAGTAAAATAACTGAAACAGGAAAATGAAATGAACAGTCAAACATTGAAATTACGTCGGAGGTAAATTCATTAAAGATCATTTAGGCAAACTAGAGGGTCACTCAAGTAAAAATAATTTGCGAATTTATGGTGTAAGTGGCACACAAAATATGGGATACATGTGACATGCGAGATTATATGGCTCGTAAATTAAAGATAGAAACTGCCCAGTTTAATTTATAAGGTTTATGTTTTGATGTTAATCTAGAATCAATGTGTGAGTTGAAATTTACTTACCGAAATATTGTAAAATTTGCTTTGAATGGAAAAAAAATATTATTTAATTATTATATTTATTAATTAATTATGATAAGGGAATTTTAAAGATGACTGATATATCTAGCTATATTTTGAGTTTAAAAATAAAATGGATGAAAAATTACACATGTAACTATGACAGTAGTTACAAATTAATCAAATCTGTATTTCACAAAGACATTTTTTTAATTGTGGAAAATTGTTTTGTGATGATATCATCAGAAAGATAAAAATAAGTTTTGGATAGATGCTTTAAAGGCATACATGGTGTATATTTACAAACTATGTATAACAGACAAAAACCAAATAGTATACTATCATTTTATGATCACAACTTTTTGGAGGGGAAAACCTATGTATTGATACTGCCAATATATCCTAGAGAAATAATAATTTTAAAAGATAAGCATGTTTCAAATGGGAGTTATGTAACTATTGATTATCTTAAAAAAGTGACAGGAAGAATATTGATTATAAACAGTATAAAGATTTAATAAAATTTATTAAAACTTCATAAATAGAAACAACGTACCTTTAGATATAAAAAAGTACATGTATATACCATATGAATCCTAATTATTTATTTTGGGATTGTTATACAGATAAGCGTTTAATACAAACTCTGAAAAGTAAGGTTAATGGCATTGATCCTTGGTCAATATTGATTGTTTCTTTGTTATACTAGGGACATGTAACACGAAAACTTTTATTTTTGAATTATATATATATATTGTCGCGAAGATCGCGATTTTTTATAGTCATTTATGTACTAAACATTTATTACTATTCTCTTTTTCTTGCTGCATTCTAATCGTTGTTGTAAACGGTATTGTTTATGACGTCATTATTTAAATACGTTATCTAGTAGTTATCAACGCTGTAAGTCGTTAACGGTTCTGTTTAAGCCGTTATCGGCTATATAATTATAATGCCGTAAACGGCCACCTTTGTCTATCCAACGGCTATTTTGCCACTATATAAGGAGGTGGTTCGTTACCATAGTTAGAGCAAATGTAGCTGGAGTAAGCTATGTGGATTAAACGCGTTAAAATAGATTAGAAACCTAATTATTATAAGTCAAAATCGGAATATGTGAACATAAATTAAAATGTGGTTTATTTTACTGATAAAAGTGTTATTTGGCAATACATGGAATATTTCGTATATCATTTTTGACAACGGTGATATTTTATCTATATGGCATTTGAGCAAATCAAAGTGAAATTAAAAGACTGGATGAAGATATCAGTTCGTCTTTATGTTTTCATATATTCCAAGTGCAATTAAAACAATAAGCTTTTAATAAATGATTTTTATTGAAATTTTGGTCAAATTAACAAAAAAGTTATTTTTTGGTATAAACGTTTGGCAAATTAGATTTTTAATTATGTTTTAATAGAATAATTCTACATTTTGGTGTTAAAAATATTAAATCAGTGACAACCCACTGAATCGTCCTTAAACGTGATATTACACATTCTTGGCATTGCTGGATATCTGCCTTACTGTTAAACATCTCTGTCAGTTGAGGCAATGCTTCTAAATCATGTCAACAATAAAAACTTCAAGACTCCAGCAACATTAACGAGGGAGAATATGTCTTTCATTTCTTTTTATCATCTGTGAACGGGCTGCAGTACTTAGAGTTGAGAAGGGAAAAACGTTTGTTTGTTTTTTTCAAAATTTTCCGTGTGCGCATTTTTCCTACACTTCAGTCGTGTCACACCCGAGTAAAGTCTGACATGCCATCGTCGGAAATGCTAGCCAATTACAAAATGTAAACAAAGGAAGTATTTTACATCCATCCAAAAGGAGGTGCATTTTTCTGCGATTTGAAGTCAATGGAGCTCGGATATGATGTCATGAAATATCATTTAGGTTACTTTACAATATCGTTCAATTGCGTAGCATTTCTGGTATTTAAATTGTTACAATCTCTGACAAATAATGGGCCTTTAATATATAAAATGACAGTTCAGATTCAAAGTGTAAATCGACGCTTTAGAATCTTAGAGAAATATGTCCGTATGCTATACATTTAGAGAGAGAGAGAGAGAGAGATTGAAGAAATGTATAGATGTAAAGCTATCTATCTTATTAATCGGCTACATATATTTATCTTCTTTTCCTCCAAAGTTTAGGATTACAACCAAACATAGGAATAGCATGGAATACAAACTTTGTAATACACAGTTATAAACACTTATTAATCATGTTTACATGTAAATAAAAGTCTTTCTTCATATTTACATACATATATAATTATCCATACAATCAAATACATAATAATTACACAAACATAAACACACGCGCGCGCATATAACAGCTGTTTGAGCACAAATACATATTTAGACACGCTATATCCCCCAACCCTTACCCGGGATTTTCAATACTATGGTTCAGTACATTGTGTTTTCCGGACAAACGACCTTTAGGGATATGGAACCCTCAAAAACAGCAAACCAAATGTACAGTTTCCCAAATGTTATACTAAGTTCATCCCAAACGTGTTAAACACTGGGTATCGGAGTAACGAAAGATCATTGACTTTGACCCTCACCTCGTCCCCAGCCCTCAGATCCACCAGCGTCATGACAAAACTGCTGTAGATATTAAATCGGCGGCTTGCTGTGTACTGTTGCAAATGGCAAAGCGTCACGAGCTCTTTTTCGGCCCCTTCCGTGAAATTGAATATATAAATACCATGCTTTATGGGCCCATCTCTTTTGGGGAATGAATCAATTGACTTCCATTCTTCATACATGTCGAGAAAAGAATACACAAGGTAGGTGCCAGAAACAAGGACAATGATTCGACCATTTTCGTATCCTACTTTGGATCGCTGGAACTCATATTGATCATCAAGATCGTTTTCCTGTTTCCAAACAGTGACAGGCATCATTTGTTCCGATGAACCTTCAAATACAAAAACACAATGAAATTATTCACGCCACCTTCTTTTATGTTTTAAATCAGAAACTTAAATCTATTACATTCCATGAAACCATGAATTATCAACTTTTTATTTATGAACCATCCTTGAAACCAAAAAAGTTAGAGTTGACAGTCGTAGCGACGGGTTTAAAGTAAAAAAAGACATTCTTCAAATTACAGATGAATCGAGACCCTTCTTGCACATGAAAAGTTTCAGGCCCCCAAACATTATATTTCAATAAACATTAAAGGTAGAACCACTGACCCAACACATGCTAATTGAAAGACTCCCCCCCCCCCTCCCCCCGCCAAAAGCCAGATGAAAAACTTCCTAAAATAAAAGAAGAAGAAAAAACTACCGGGATTTGAACCTGTAGCGGTTAGAGACACACATATAAAAATTAGCGTTTATTACAATTCAACAACGGCGGCCCGACTAACAAATCAGCTTTAACTTATTACATTATACATATGGCCATAAAAAGGCACTGTGCTGAACTTACATTGTGCCTTGTCAAAGCAAAGTTTCTTTAACAGTATGCTCACCTTGTCTTTCAGGGATTTCAGCCCGGATATTTGCTGAGTGTCGTGCAGCAGGTTTAATTGCGATAAAGAACTTGTACATGTAGGGATCCATCTTGATGTACGTATCTAAAATTAAATATCATATACATACTTTTTAATATGTAGAGGTTATATTTATCACGAAACACCTAAGTTTTAATGGTTTCCTGAACTGATATGATCCAAACGATGTCATAGTCGTTTTAAGGTGATCTAATTATCATTAAATTATAATCATGGTCATTTTAATGATTCAAATGACTTCAGTACAGGTGCAAGAATCCGTTGACGTAGAGCTATAGGTTTAAGCGTTTACTATAAAATTCACATGATCATTTGATGGGTCATGATTACAAATAAATGATGGGTGTATTATATTAAATAAATATGCATAAATATGCTATTTAAGGGTTGAATTAGGATAAGAGAATACAAGTTTAACCAGATTGAGAAGGAAAATTAAATTAAAGAAGAAAACTGTACAGATATCATTTATCATGGAATAATATATGGGCCCTAGACAAAACGTTGGAGTGATATCTGCCCAGATCAAATACAGGAGTAATACATGTTTTATTAGGCTTAAGCTTGCTTTCTTCCTAACCGTTTCTCGGAAGTGAACCTTTTCATTTTTTATCATTGAACAATTTAAGCTCAACCTTTTCCATTCTTGGCTATATGAACTGCTAACAAACAGTATCACAATTAAAACCATGTGTTATTTTGAGTAATCCATATAAACCATCGACTATCTCACACAAGTGTATATTGGATAGCCTGTAAACCATATGAATACATATGTTGACACTTAAATCCTCACCGTTCAAAATAGTGTACGCATTTCGCTCTATTACAGACTATTAACTACATATAATTAGACAGTCTCTATCTAAAATTTTAAGATGTCTGAGAATATTCTGGAATAATACATTGTGTTGCTTGATATAGTAAAACGAAAATATGTAAATGGTTCCATATAGCATTAGCATTTTGAGGGTCGTGTAATCATCACATGGTGTTGTTATGTCATAATGCGGGGTTGTAATATCATCAGGTGAGGTTGCAATGCCATTTTGTTGGGTTGTAATATCATCACGTGGGGTTGAAGTATCATCATGTCAGGTTGTAAAATTGGGGTTGTAATGTAACTGCACCACAAAGCAAGTCAAGTGGACAAAACAGAATGATAACTGTATCAGACAGCAAGTCAAGTGGTCATCACAGAAGGACAACTGCATCACACTGTAAGTCAAGTGGACATAACAGAATGACAGCTGTATCACACAGCAAATCTAGTGGACATCACAGAAGGACAACTGCACCACCCAAAAATGGCATATCAACCCCACATGCTGATACTTAAGCCCCATATAATGACTTAACAACCACGCATAATATCAAAACAATCCCACATGATGATATTACAATGCCATAAAATGACATTGACATTCCGCATGATGTCATTATAATCTCACCTTATGACATTACAACCCATATTGTAATTTTACAACTTAACCTGATGATATAACAACCCCACAATATAAAAAACAACCACACACGATGATAACACGACCCCTTAAAATGCTATGATGACATAACATCAATGCCGAACATAAGACCGTAGCGTTCCATACAAAAAAGATCGTCCGTATCTGAAATTGTCATCACAATATTGCCCTGCTAGCATTACCATCCTTTGAAAAAAAATGCATGTGACGATATGGCGTCATTTCAATTACAAAATGGCCGCTGCTTTGATTTTGTGGTTTGATCATTTTTACCAGATAAATACAGTACGAAGACATGATTTCCAACATCACATTTATAATACACATGCATTTTAATGAATCGCTCTAATCAAGATCATCTTGTCTCAGATATTTTTTAATTAGTATTAAATGCCCAACTATACATCACTAAAGAGAATAGAGAATAATATGTATCTAATGATATGAGAAAGACAATATAAATTGATTTACCATCCCTCTCCTTTTCTTTCTCCTTTTGCTTTTCATAGGCTTTATTTAACCTCTGAAAAATCAAAACAATACATTTTATCTAACCGTCTTTTTAGTTTTTTTTATCTACTTCCTCTACAATTTGGCTTAGTCAGTGAACCGCATTTACACAAAACTAAAGGTATATATTTGCCATGCGGACACATTTCTCAATTAACAGTCCGTGGGACATGAAACGGACACACAAATTTCATAACCTTAAAAAGAAAGCTCTGTCGATTTCTACACTGCCACTTTACGCTTAAATTCCATATTTACATAAAACCTCAATTTAAAGGTAATGTTCAACTAATGGTAAAACAATGATTAACTTTACACGTTCAGCATCTTATTCACTCCTTGTTCATACTGCTGCACGATTCCGAGAAAATATATCAGATCTCAGATATTTAATCCATAATGCATTATTCAAAGAAAATGTTATACAGGTATTAGCAAGTGCATCTCGCATAAATGAAGTGTACGTACTTGTGTGAGATATTCTGGCAATATATCCTGGGGTGATCCACACGTAAGTCCCGAACCTTCCTGAAAAGGAAGGCACACTTGCCCTGTGTTGATGAATTCCGTCAGTTCTGGCACAGCCACCATGACCGTTATTAAGATTGCAATTAAACCAACGACGTTCATGAAAAACACGATCAGAACAATACGCTTATTTGCGGATATACAGTTTTCAATAGACATATTCAGATGTTTACAACGTGCTCTCTAAATGGAAAATGAAACAATTTGCGCAACTTGCAGTATCAATCCTATATATACGCCACGCTACGTTAGCTAACCGTAGGAAGGTCGTGTACTTAAGTCAGATCACCAGGTATTTAAAATAAAATTGACACCGCGATAAGATTAAGTGGGTAGATTCCTGTTTTTACGCTTCATAAATATCAGTAAATCATTGTCTCAAACAACTGAATTCGCAGTTCAAATGACTTTCAAAATATAAGAAACGATCTCCAAAAGTGCGGGGGGTTTCGTCTTTATTTATTCTTGTGTTTAACCAATATTACTAGATTGAATATTTCTTTGTTAAAAAACACTTTACTTCAAAAATGAGCACCTTAACCACAGATCGCAATATCGTAATAAACTCTTAGATGACAAAACAACAACAACAACAACAAAAACTGATGAAATTGAGCCCAGATCGTAATATCGTTATATGCGTGTGACGTAATTATGTACCCGTACACCACTTTGTATGACTGAGTAAAAAAGTATTAATTTTATTATTATCTGTTAAATATGCTTATACAATATCTACTTTGATATGTTAACAGTATGTGTGAAATGTATAAAATCTGCTATCAAATTAATAAAAATTATGCCTGCAAATAAGAGTTCCTGTTTAAGGTAACTTACTTAGCTGTGACAATGCTATAACGATTACCGGGTGAAATATTGAAGAACACATCACCGAATGAAACATTGGTTTAAGGATTTTAAAGTTGAAAATGACTCTAATATATCTGAAACTTAATATATGCAATATGCACAAATAAAGTATTAATTTTGTTTTCAGCCTATTCGGCTATATAGGAATTAGTTATTATAAAAAAATCTAAAATACATTTTATATGAACTAAGTTCTACAAAAGCAGCAGCCAAGGTAACCATGATCGAATATCCGAACCAAAATACCTCCAGCTACCACAACTCACGTCTGAATTATAACTACACATCCAAAACACCAAATCTTGTATGTGACCAGGCAAAAAGTTGAACTGCCTCCCGATCGCCGCAGTGAATGTTTCGGCAGTATCACCTTTATCTAGCATCCGTTCTTCAAGGCCTAGCACAGTGCGACGTTACGAGCATTGGGACGTAACCTACGTATAGAAGAATGATGAATTTAACTTAATCTAAATTTTTGATTTCACGTACATGATTTTAATTGATTTACTACTTATTTTCTCTTGCAAACATTGAAAAAGTCAAAATAGCATAACAATTATTCGAGTCGACGGGAAGGAGTACTGAAACTCCTGAAGAATCTTGATTGCCACAAAGCAGTAGGACCAGATGAAATACCCAACCAAATACTCAAAACTGCTGCAGAGGAACTAACTCTTATCCTCACCAAAGTCTACCAGTTCTCCATTGACTCTGGACAGGTACCCCAAGACTGGCGGGAAACAAATGTAGTCCCTATATACAAGAAAGGAGATCGGCATATCTCATCCAACTACAGATCAGTCAGCCTAACATCAGTCTCATGCAAAAGTTTCGAACATATCATCCACAGCTCAATAATGACACATTTTGATAAACATAGTATTATTTGTGATAACCAACTAAATTAAGAAAACACAGATCCTGTGAATCCCAATTAATCATCAACATCAATAGTACTGCCAAGAAACTCTCTCTCAACTGCAGTCCAGGTAGATGCCATCCTACTAGATTTTGAAAAAGAAAATGATAAAGTTCCTCACTTTAGGCTCCTCTACAAGCTCCACTACTATGGTATTCGAGGCTCACCCAACCAGTGGATCAGGTCCTTCCTTCATAACAGAAAACAGCAATTGTACTAGAAGGCTCGAAATCCTCCAAAGACGATGTACTCTCTGGTGTCCCTTAGGGTACCATGTTAGGCCCTCGGCTATTTTGGCCTACATAAACACGACATGCCAGACTGCTCATCAGCTGACATCAGGCTGTTTGCTGATGATAGCTTCCTATACATACCTGTAAGAAATACTGATGACAGAATGAAGCTACAGAAGGATCTGGACGCCTTGAAAGATTGGGAGAAAATATGACTCGTAAGTGTTACGTAATACACATTACAAACAATAAAAAAACAAGAAAAATACTATTGAGTTCCCATACAGACTTCACGGTCAAAACCTCCAATTAGTTAAACACAGCAAATACCTAGGCGTTACTTTCTCAAATTATTTTTCCTAGGAAAAGCACACACATAATGTTGCATCATCAGGCAATCGTACCTTAGGATTTGTCAGGAGAAACCCGAACGACTGCACTCGGAAAGTCAAATCAGCCGGCTACACGCACCAGCCTCGAGTACGCAGTCACCGTATTGGATCCTCACATACAGTCACAAATATCTGTGCTGGAACAGGTCCAGAGACAAGCAGCCAGATTTGCAGGTGGTGTCTATACATCTAGAACACCTGGCTTTGATACATACATGTTGAGGAACCTGGAGTGGGAACCACTTCAACAGCGCAGACAGGAAGCTAGACTTGCAATGTTATACCGCATTCAGAATGGACTTACCAAAGAAGGAGTACATAAGAAGCAACTCGCGAACTAGATGTCGCTTCTACAAAGAACGCATTACTAACCATGTCTATGCGAACTCCTTCTTCCCAAGGACTTTAGTCGACTGGAACAGAATTCCCACAACAACTATCAGCGCAGAATCTCTGGCAGACTTCCACGTCAGCGTAAGTTCCTCTATTTCCAAGTAATACACAAGAGACCTATACATAGTTTTATTGCATTTTAACTGTACATTTGGAGAGTTTTAAAACAATAATTGTTTGTTCCATCTCACCATAAGCAGAGTTTTCGCAGAGCCTCTTTACATTCAAGAAGGATCTCGGCTCTTTTTTTTTTTTGAAGAAGAAGAAGAGTCTGTAATGTTTATGGAGAAAAGTGATAAAGGCAAAACAGTCACTCATATATCTGTATTTAATGTTTTACCTCAGTTTGTATTTTCAAAAAGTATTCAAGCTAATACCACTTTTTGATTAAAGGGTGACATTTAGTTTTAATAAATAAAAAAAAAGAAAAAAAAGAAAAAGAAACATCATCTTCATATTTGTTTGGTTTTTATGAAAACGAACGAGTAATTTGTGAAAACGTATAAAATGACTTTCTTAAACAATACATATATCCATTTGTCCTTTAATCTTTGACATTGTCTTACGAACTACGGACATGGGCTATACATCTGAATTATTAGAGAAAGTTAATAAATGCATGAGGAAGTTACAGTACAACCAATGTATATTACACCCATTTTGACATTCAACCTTAAAGTGACATTGACCTGTGAGCCTTGAAAATGAGTAATGTGTTTGCGCACGTTTCATCGTGCTGAACAATCATACCAAATACATATACTTAGAAATTACGATGTTATGATCTAGAAAGTTGACCGATATTAGGTCGCCTCCGACAGTCGCATATCTTTCCTTTGGAATTTCTTTTAGGAAACAAAATTTGATTAAAAAATCACTAGATCTTATACTAGCATAGACCTAGAACATGATTATACTCGCTTATGAAGTACATGTATATCTATAAGTTTCAAACTACACTAAAATATTAATCACGTAGCCCTTAACCGTTATAAGTTCTAGTGTGGTTACACGAATTGTAATGAGAGGAAGCCCTCTAGCTTGTGTTAGGTAGAAGGTTCTACACACGGGGACCCTTCTACACCGTTAAAATACTGGACGTCGCTCTAGCTTGAGACGGTAATCTCGTACACAACATTCCAACAGTACGGGAATGTTTATTCGTATTTTTACCCTGCATCTATTTATTTTTATAGCTCGTTGTCATGCCTAAGGTCGATTACATTTTACAGACATATACATTTCTTGTGAATTTTCTTTTCATATGAAATGCTCTACGTGTAACGCAAACCGATTGCGGAGTCCGAGTGCATTGAGCGTCCTTTGCGGGAGATTGTTAATCTAATTCATAGCCTAGGTCACCTTTAAAAATATTTTGTTTCCCTTCTGCCGACCCTTATCTTGAGAAGTGGTTAGTTAGGCAGGCAACATTTTATTTTTCTGCTAATTACATATAATGGCATGCATGTGCCGGATGCTATTCCATCTAAAATAATACTTAACTCTACAGTTATATAAAGTATACTGTATTTAGTTTCTATTCAGGTATTAAGGCTCGGTAACAAAAAGACATTATTTATTTAATTATATCAAATAATTCAAATAGCTATGTTTAAAAGGATAACTAGACAGTATGAGTAGTTTAAAAACTGAATAACTTATACGATTTAGTATAAATAAGGGATATACCGCAGCTCGTATATATATCGTAGTTTGAAATGCACAATCCCCGCACGGGGCATCGTTCTGGCCGCGCTATGGTCGTGCAGCAAACGCACGATTTGTCAAAAGACAAACGTACATAGATTGTGGTACATTCGTACGGCCCTCATAAAGCTAAGCGCTCGATGCCCTGTTTGTTTCCGATTCATCTATAACAAAGTTTGTGTTTGTCATGGTCTACATAGTACGAGTATGTGTACGTTTTTCCCGATTGGTCGCAATCTGGTATTTCGAAGCAAACAACCTTTAGGGTTATTCAACGCAATACTTTAAACTGAAAAAACAACTAGTTTCTCTTTTTTTAAGAAAGTCAGGGTTTTGAGAGGAAAAGGGAAAAGTAAACTCTAATATGATATGAAATACCATATAATTAAAACGGGAAGGAATAAATAGAAATATTCTCTCTGAGACCTAAAAAGATTTAATATTTCAATACACGTATGACATAAACTACTGTTACTGTTACCTGCTAGTGTACATGCTGAATGAAAAGTCGCAATTTTTAAACTTGCAACGGGTTTTACTAAGTTTCCTGTACGATTTTTACTCTGTGTGCGGTTAATCACATACCAGCAATTATTTTCCTTCTATTACTGGTACATGTAACAGGAATCATTCACAATTTAAAAGGAAGCTAAATTGATGCATAATTCAAAAGTGTATTTTTGCATGGTTAAAGCATTTCATACTCAGCTACAAAATGCTTCACTTCCACAATATCTCACTTTCTTGAAAATATCTACCATTCCCTACTAGTATGCAGAAAATGTGAAAGGTATTCTTGCCTACTCACAATATTAGCAGAAACGCCGCTCTTTTTACAGTTTTGATACAAAAGAACTGTATTTTTCACAAACGAGGGGGTACTGGACCCACTCACAATTAAAGAAAGAAATCACTGCATACTTAAGAACGTCCAACCGACAGTATTATAGTCCTTTGGAGATTATGTCTATTTGAGATAGATATACTGCTGTCGCACTGCGATATAATGCCGTAGACATTGGTCATTGATTTGTACTAAGTTGATTCATCATTACTTTCAGAGTATAAAATAATCACCTTTTCTGCGCATATTCAAAACTGAAAATCGATCACAACTTTAACTGATAACAAGTTTTCTATTTAAAACAGACATATGGCATATTTTAAAGAGAAAGAAAAATAAACATTATGAAATGTCCGACACGTGGTCATCTGGCAGAGTGCGTTCTCTATAATCGTAATCGATAATCAACAAGGTTTGAATGGTAATTAGCCTTTTTGTTTGTTCCATCGTAAGTTTCAGTTTCCTATTCTACTTTTCAAGACATTCTAGAATTAAAAATCCCCGTACTGGGAGATTTCTTTGAGGACAATCAACTGATTTGAAGTTACATGTATTGTTCTATACAAAAGGTTGTGTTGAGTAATAGTATAAGGGAGACAACAACGATGTGCTAAGAGGTATATCAAACATATGGGTTAATGTTACTGTATTATATCTTTCTTTCTTTGTTGGATTTAAACGTCCCATCGACAGTATTTTAGTTATTTGGAAACTTTGTCTGATTAAGACAGATAAAGTTCAGCCATACTGCAGGTTCTCGCCGTAGACATGTGACATGCTACAACACAAAGTCACATTATTCTGACACTGGGCCAAACAGTCTTATAACTATCTTATATCCTTATATGCTGAGCGCCAATAAGAACATGGAAACAGAAACGGGCCCATATACAAAGACGACATGTAAATATGTTCAGGACATAGCTTGCAAATGTTTATTTCCGATTTTTATTTTGCACAGCTTTCAAACATTCAATTCATGTTAATAATGACACTATGATATACATAAAATGTAATTAATAAGAAAAAATAAAAGAAATACAGATAGGCTCTAAACTGTGCTTGCTCATAAATGCTTAATTCACTTAAAGCAATTATCATTTAGCGAAATTACTACTGCATTTTCATTCGTTGATATTGATTATAGTTATTTTAACAAAGCTTTGAATATTTACTGCTTTTATACTACATAGGTTGGTGCGCCAGGGATATTACTTATTGAGACAAATTGCTACTTTACAAAATAATGTTAAATTCGAATGACCCTGCCTTGACCCGAACCCACGCTGTGAGTATAAAAGTTAGGGATTTTACCCACTCGGCAACGAAGGCACCCATATTTGCAGATATAAATAACTTGTAGTAGTTTGTATTGATACAATGGTTGGTTAGGAAAGTGGAAATCAAGACACTCAATAAAGGAGTTGAATCGATTGATGAAAGTGCAAGTGTTGCTAACGATAATGTGAATGCTTTAAGACCCGGATACCAGAGACTATAGAGAATTATGAATAAAAGGACATTTTCAACTGTAACGAGACTGGACAATATTTTACGGCATTACCAGAGAGAACTCTAGCAAGCAAGGGAAAATCGACGAAGGATCTCTAAGGAGCGCGTTCCAGTCATGCTAGCATGTAGTGCTACGTGAGGAAAGCTCAGCCACTTGTCATCGAAAAAAGATAATAGCCCTCGATGTTTGAAAAACATTAAGGAATGTGAACTAAAAATGCCTGGATGATTAGTGCAATATTTTCAGAATGACTTACAGATGTATCGTGAGGGAAGACAGATACAATATAACGTTACACGAGAAGGTATCGGACCACAGTTTCAGTAACGTGAAAGAGAAATTTCTCCCAGCCAACACTTCATCATATCTCCAGCCATTAGATCAGGGCATTATTAAGAACTGCAAATCGATCTACAGAAGGTAACTGGTGAAAGCCCTAATCAGTACTATGGACAGTTGTGAGAATGTGATGGAGGTATACAAAAATGTGACATTGTTGGATGCAGTGAGTTAAATTGGGATATCTTGGACTGATATTAAACAAGGAACAATTATCAAATGTTTTGCACTGCTTGGTTTGAAGAGTCTCATTGAGAACTGCATGGTGGTGAAGAGGATAATGATAATGATGTTCCATTGGCGGTATTCATCAGAGAGTTTGCATGTACAGCTCAGGATTTTGAAGATATGGACGGAGGGTTAGAAACAGAGGACACAAGCGACAGTTGGGAAAGCAGTTTGGTACAGTGTCTCCAAGACGACAAGTCATTGTCATTACCATACAGTTAAATTATTGAAAAGTGTGCCTATCCACAAAAATGCTGAATAAGTGTTTTTCTCATTAAGTATTAGTTTGAAACATGTAAGCTTTATTGTGATTTATGTCTTTGAATAAAAGACTATCAAAGAAGAAGAACAAAATATTGACATAATTTGTTTTGTTTCTATGAAAATCTGAGATAAACGAGAGGAAAGAAAAGAGAGAAAAGAAAGACAGGCAGAGTAAAAAGGAAAGAGAAATATAGATAGAAAGCAGATATAGATTTTAAGAGAGAGAGGGGGTCTTATCTATGTTTAAAGATTACAAATGTTGAAACTTTGTTGAGATAAAGTAAAAGAAAATAACCATCACCATTTTCATCAACAACAACAACAACACCATCATATTAACTATATACCATTAATGGATATACTTAAAATAATAGAATTATTCAAATGTATACTGATCACTTCCATGCAAAGAATAAGTACATATATTTTACAAATAACATAATAATAGCATGTTAAAGCCTGATTTACAAAACCTCCCTAATTCGGAACCCTCTCTAATCCGGACTTTTTAATGGTCCTTGGGGTGTCCAGATTAGGGAGGTCCCCCTGTATTGGACTGCCTAGCAGGGGCATTGGAACTAGCCTGTAAAATACATGTACATGTATTACAAAGCAATAGTTGCCTTCTTTCCGAACTGTTCTTCGAGTATTCACATTTCCATTTCTCAGCATCAAAAAATGCAGCCTAACCTTTCCCATTCATGGCTTGGTCAACTGCACACGAAGCTTTGAACCAAATCATGTGTTCTTTTGAGTAAAGCTTGTCAAATCTAATTATTTAATATCCATGTAAATCTATAAGATAGCCTGAAATTCAATTTGAATACATCTGTAAAACACAGGTCCACTAATTTTAATCATTGTTGTTCAAAACATTGAACACGTTTTGCGCAGAATTGGCTTTTCTCTATAAACAATTTTACAGTCAATATTTATTGAGTTGATATG
Source organism: Solen grandis (assembly GCA_021229015.1). NCBI lineage: Eukaryota > Metazoa > Mollusca > Bivalvia > Adapedonta > Solenidae > Solen > Solen grandis. The sequence continues at coordinate 37,998,192 of CM037782.1, read as the reverse complement.
TTTGAAACAAGTTATTCTTGAATAGTTCGTACATCTATGAATCGCCCTTTTTGCATTCGATAGAAATTATTGGAAAATATAGTCATTTGATAATAAAAAAACAAAAACAAAAACAAAACAACAACAAAAAACAAAAACAAAATTAACAACAACAACAAAAAAAACAACAACATCTTATTTGATACATACAAAATGTCAAACTATATGTCATCAAAGAAAATGATGCATTTATTATATTTTTTTTATGATATGAAAAAGACCACATAAAGTTATTTACCATTTTTCTTCTTTTCTTTCTTCTTTTGCATTTCGTAAGCATTATCCAAACTCTGAAATAGATATTAAAACAAGGAATTATCATTTACCTCCTATCTATGTCACATTTGCTCAACGGCGAGAATACGGCAGTCGCACGATCATCAAATTATGAGATACTTGCAGCTTCATAAAATCAGATGGTCAGACCGTAAAGTTCGCCGTTTAGCGGGGAGTAATATTATTTTATGCTAAGCCTTACGGTCGCCGTAGTCATTTGACAGGCCTTAGTCAGGCCGTAGAGCGATTCATGGTAACCATACTTTCAGCGTACGTTAGCCTTGCGTTGCCGTGCGGCTATCCTAAGTTAAAATGAAATCCAATTGACTTCTGCAGACCTCAAACAAAAATTTTACGGACATCTAGGACAGCCTTAAGGCAACCCTATGGTGCCCGTACGATGAATTTACTACTATATAGACTATATAGAGCTTTTGTACGCACGTTGCGCTCTCGTGACATTCTGAGCAAGGTATGGTGCTGGTATATGATACCAATTTGTTTTCACATGTACAGTAGATGTATCTTTCACAGCTATCAATTTTATTTTTATATAGTTTTGTCGTTTAAAAAAAGGCATAGTGTGCAGTATTTTAAAAACCTTCATGCACAAAGAAAAATTGACATTCTAAACACCGTGGAAAAAATCACTATTTTTTTTTACATCGTCATTTAACAATAAAATACATGTACTGCAAATGAAAAACAAACAGAAAAGATGCATAATAATAAAAGAATACATTCAATTGCTATATAAAAACATCTATTCAAAGATAATGGTAAGATTATGGAAAAGTAATCATAAACTTGATAATCTCAACATCTGATTCACTCCTTGATTATTTGTTACTAGACTCTGAATAAAATATGATCAAATCACAGGCATTTAAACCATACTACATTATTCAAAGAAACCGTTATAAATGGTGGACCTTCCCACATTAAATGTGAATGTTTATGTTAATGTTAATGTACTATGTAATTTCCCTTTTCTATGGGGGCGTCTAAATATTATTTTATTCAAGGGAATTGATATGTACTAAACGCATAAGGGCACACGTTTTAATGGTTTAATGAAAAACATTCAAATCCTTTCTTTATTTGTTCTACTGATGCTATTGAGATGGAATTTTATACATGTAGGTGGATAAAGCAATATCAGAGGAAGGGCACTGCACAAGAGTCACAACTTAGTAGATAGAGTCCAGGCAGATGACACATGTGTTCCGAGGAACTCCAAATTCTAGTTTCAAGATTGGTAATTGTTAAAGGGTTTCTTCCCAAGGAAGTTTTTCTTTTTCATTTAATTACAATCGAATCAAAAATATACTGAAATTGTGATCTTCTTAACCTTTGCAAAAGTACGGTGCTTAGTTTGATCAAATCGATTGCACTTTTGGTTCCGGTTCGGTTCCTTGCGGTTCGGTAAAAAGTACCATATAGCCATTCTGATGCGCACTTTATTTGAGAGTTGAACAGTTTTGAGACACAGAGTCACTAAATGTCACCAGGATCAAATCTAATTGCAATTTTGTAAAACGACCTCAAAACGTTTACATTGGTTCGTTTCCGTTCCGGTTGTCAATTTCATTTATCACTGAATAACCAAGCAGAAAAAGAGCTTCCAATAAAGCGAACGCTCGTTGTTAGTGGCAGACAATTTTAAGGACACGTGTCTTTTGTTTCATCTGGGTCGTCGTACTGTACCGAACTGTATGCAATTGACAATGCTTCCAGTTCAGATTCGGTTTAGATCTAACTGTATCCAAGACAGAAGTAAATTGTCAAACGCAGCAGTAGTAATTTTAACGCAAAAATCACAGGGTATTAAAAGTATATCTGCATATCTAGTTTTTTTCCCATATTATTCCGGTTGAACAAGTACATGCACGTAAGACAAACAGTAGAAGAGCTATGTAATATATAAAATGTGTAATAAATGAAGAATAAGTGTCAGAAACGATCTTCTACAATCACAATATATGCCCTGAAGATAGTAGAAAGAACAGTTCCTGTTTTATAGAGACTGTATTTTGGACGTTTTGGAAAGCGCCTCACAGTCAACATCAACGAGCACCATTAACGGTCATCGAATTTCAAATAATTTTAATACAAAAAGTGTATAATTGTTGATCTTGGACGACGACAAAATGCAATGTGTTAACGTCATTATATACGGAAAAGTAGATGACAAATTCTCTTCATAAACGTGCACTCACGCTATTAAATATGTGAAAAAAAATTCGAACCAGCGAACCCTGTAACGCAAAGCAAACACTTTACCATTTGCGCCACTGGACACTTGGTAACTAAACGTTATTACATCTCTCTCTCTCTCTCTCTCTCTCTCTCTCTCTCTCTCTCTCTATATATATATATATATATAAATAAATATATATATATATATATATATATATATATATATATATATATATATATATCCCGAAATTATCGAAATCTAGTTTGAGAACACCCCCGGTTTTACTACGAATTATGTTTTCCATTTACATTATCATTTCACTGGGGAAAGGTCCACTAGTACTAGCACGTGCAACTGAAATACGAATGGGAAGCGTTCATACTCGTGTGAGATATTCTGGAAGTATGTCCTTGGATGATCCACATGTAAGACCCGTGCCTTCTTCTGAAGGCAAGCACAATTGATTTGTGTCGATAAACTTCGGCTGGTCTGGCACAGCCACCAAGCCATCATTAATATTACAATAGAAACTATTACATCAATAAGGAAAACAGCTTTGTAGATTTCCCCTTTACTAATGAAAATTGCCATTTCAAATAATCCGCCTGGCTCTGCTCAAACATAAATTATCTACGAAAAAATAATACTGTCCGTCAAAATAATAACGTTTTTCTCCATGTATGCACAGGATTACTCTCTTTCAACGCCTGTGGGAAAATTCGAATGAATGGTTATTGGACAAATGCCAAACGACAATGGATTGTTACTACTTTTAGAAATTATGTAGAACAAGAAATTATTAGTGTGCGCAATAAATATAAATCACGTCGAAGACGTCGATAGCAATGGATCACCATGGTAACCCGATGTCGAGACACCCGGCACAAATTAGACCAATTGTTGAAGTTTTTATTCGTCAGTTTCACGACCTAGACATCATATTTTGGTGGGAAAATCAATGGAATTGACGTTTCGTCATGGCACATTGTAAACTGACTCTTGATGAAAAGATGAAAACTAGAGTGAAGACTACAGTTGAATTGATTGGAATGGGGAATTCGGCATCGGAACAAATAAAAAATAAATAAAAAAAAACAACTTACCTTTGATAATATATATCCTAGGCATTTCAATCCATACCTTAAAATCCCAACACATTTTAATCCACTTGAACATGATGTTTTATATTTAATAATTACTATGTACATCCGGTTAAGTTTTAAAGAATATACACGATCGCCGTGGAATTTATAAAGTTTTCCCTGAAGAATAGTTCATAAATTTAAACTTTAACCTTATATGTAACAATCTGTTTTCACAATATGAATTAATTTTCCTTTTACGCACTAAATTTCCCTGATTCAGATATTTACATTTCATCGCCAAAATGTATTTTGACATGGAATAGTCTAGAAATTTACAACGCACACTATTCTGAGAATACATCGTCCACGTCTTGGATGAACAAATGTATTCCTATCCGTATACATAATTATGGCGTAATGTCAACGCCAAATTGTGTTTTGTTAAAATGCAATAATATAGCGTTTGCTTATTTTTTATGATTTGTGATAAACATCATAACATTGCAATATTATACTTGCTATTTAGTTATATACAAATGACAAATCACCTAAGCCTAGCATTCAGTCTGTTCCGGTGGCTGAATGGTTCTTCTGTTATTTAGCGCCTCAATGAAGTGTGTTCGAGAACATGTCTGGTCACTAAGTTTTTTGTTTTTTTTCATGTCAGTTGGCTTACGATACCCTGTACTCTCGAGGTCTCTACCCACACTTACTTGACATGGTTGAATTCAAAATTATCATTACTTTTATCATCTTGTCATAATTCTGTCATAAATTCTCAAAACCAAGTTTCTATGATTTCTCCGTACTGCACCAAATTGTGTTTCCAGAATTGTCTATGACGATAAAACGTGACCACTTTGACACTCATATTTTCTAAATGACATCCAAATAATAAAAAGGTATATCAACGGGTTATTTGGTTGCCTCTAAAAAAAACCTGTATTTTTTGGTTTGAAATTCAACTTTACAATCTCATATCAATTGATTCGCAAAATTAGATCATCGGCAGTGATTGATGCAAACTGATTGTATGGCTAAATACAATTCAACAGGATAAACAACATATGGGTCTTTATTCATAATGATGCTAGAATCCGTATATCTTCTATTACAAACAGAATCAGAACAATATACTCGTTTCCATATATTTTTATTTCAATCCTTCTATATAGGGAACTACTATATGAAATACGACCGCCGATGTGTATCCTAAGTCAACCACGCATTATTTTGACGCGCAAATTGCAAATGTGTGCATAGATACCCTGGTCTATTTATGGATCTAGATCTATTTAAAGATTTACATATTGCTACACCTTTGCTCTGCCCAGGTACAAGAATGATACCGGCTTGGATTGGTCATTCAAAACCCAAGCAGATCTATAGATTATATTTAGTCCAAGTTTTACAACCAAGTTTTCTAAATCTATATCTTATTAGTGGTCTACACTTTCAGATACAGTAGAAACAGAGACGTGAGAAACGAATCTCTGATTGTGATACCTGTTGTATATTTATAAATTAGTCCACACAACTTTTCAAATTAGGTAAAGCAAAAAAAAAAAAACAATAAAAAAAAAAAAAAAAAACCCTGACCGACACAACAACAGCAGTAACATAATCGTGTTATAATTTATGCACATTAATCCGGGAAGTTAAATCCAAAGTCTGTAAAATTAATGTCCGCCTTCAAAGAGTCGTGCACACACCTGTATGTAGTTGAAACGTTTCCGTTCAAAAGATTTTACACTTCCGGTATAGGTCATTTACAGGTGCGTAGCAAAGCTTGACAGCTGCGGTAGGGATAGCTATTTATCTATCAGGATAAATAGAAAAATGGAACCACAATTGTGCATTCTGATATGTACATGAAGCCCCAATTTTTAAATTAGGATTTTTCTAGGATTTTTCTACATATGTAGGTATTGTGCGTAATAAGTGCTACATATTTATTTTGGAATGAAGTATGCACTTGTACATATCTATTTCGAATGCGCAATTACGATGACGTGTGGTTTCTTTTTTAAACAATTATTTAAATCGCAAGCAACCCTTTTCAGCAAGACTTCATTAGTATTTGTTTAGAAGAAATGCATAAACATTTAAATTAAAACGGTGATACTAGTAGAATGCTATGTTTGTTTATTTAGTTACTGATAATAGCGTTGATCAACGTATTTAACAAAACATGGTTTTTAATAAGATACAACTTGCATATATTCATATATGAAACATATAACTTATTATTCCAGTGACAGAATGCATTTAAATACAATTAATGCCTCGGTTGGTCGGTCGTTTCAATACTTTGCTACGTGAGCAATCTATAAATAGAGACTGTGACGTACCTGTTCACATTCTGCGCAGTAGATTAACAAACACATATGCCACAATTTTTAGACTCATTACACAGTCAACACATAATTCTTTAGATATGCTACACCTACAACCTCTTTTTTAAAGCAGCAGAAAATAATATTGATGAATATTCAGTATATAAATCGGTGATTTTTTTATGTGTGTCAGTTTATCATGTTTATTCAACGGATGTGACATCAAGTTTACTAGACAAGTGTTGTTATATACCGGCTCACAGGATATATATTTTTTTACGTTTTGGATTTAAACAAACTATAATGTACGCGGATTAATGTGTATGCTTTCTAACAGACGAATATGTAAAGTTCTGCCATAATCGTGTCATTTGAGTTTATACAGTTATCGGAAATTGTATTCGTTTACCTTCTTTACCTGGTTTAATAAAGTGGGTGGAGTAACAGGTATGGCACATGTTATGATTCATTTCTCATATCTCTGTTGCTACCATGTCTTAAAGTTTACACCACAAATAAGATGTTAAATTAGAAAAAAAATGTAATATTTGGACTAACTATATTCTAGATATGCTTGTGTTTTGACTGACAGATTCAGGCCGGTATCATGATTAATGCATGTCAGCAACAAATATAATAAAATAAAAAAGACGGAATTAATCCCCCGTTCTAAAAATAAATATTCGCAAATTGTCAATTTTCATTGGTCATCATGTTCGGCTTACTAGACTTAATGTCAAATGCAATGTCTTGTTCATTTTTAAAGTGCATTATGTTTCTGGACAAAACACACATTTACAATCAAATAATACCATTCCGTTCATGCGTGTTGGTTTATTCATGTATAATTCATGTATAATCCATATTATATAGCGTT
>CM037782.1:37941279-37991279 GCA_021229015.1 Solen grandis | reverse complement strand
GACTGCTATCTTGTTTCACTTTTAAGTTTGTCAGTTTGTTTGTTTACTGGGTAATATGTCCCACAGACAGTATTTCAGTCAGTCGTTGTTGTTGTTGTATTGGGGTTTACCGTCGCTGTGATAGTATTTCAATCATAGAGCGACATCCAGCTAATTACAGGTGGAGGAAGACCCCGAGTACACAGAGGTACCCGGGTAGAACCACTGACCTACCGCAAGCCAGCTGAAAGGCTTCCTCACATGAAAAATCCGAAGTCCCTACCGGGATTCGAACCCACAGCAGTGAGGGGCTGAGAGATTTGTAGTCCACGACTGCAACCGCTCAGCCATGACGGCCCCTTTCAGTCATTTGGAGATTTTGTCTACTTGAAACAGTCAGATATAGTGCTACCAAACTGCAGTATCACGCTGTGGACATGTGGCTTGATACCACACCCTGTCACAATGATACCACATGCAGCCACATTATCCTGACATCAGGCCAACCCATATATACTGATCGCCACACAACTTTATGGCCAGGGATCAAGCCCATGACCTTCAGATTCTATGGCGGTTGCTCTCAGGGTGTCCACTGGCTTTTAAAGCTGGGGATACAATTACTGCAGTTTTGCTGTGCCCCTTCATATGGGGAATCTCTATAATTTTGGGGTTACATGGCCAATTTTGAGTAGGTGAGGATAAATAATCCTTAACAGGGAATATGCTGGTTCTACCCACTCGGCCTCTGGGACCGTTAAGCTCAGTAGTCATTCCTTGGAATTCAGCATGTATAAAATATATGAGAGAAAAACAAGACAAGTTTTGCTGAATAATTCCGTTAACAAAAATAGCTAGAAACACCATCTTAAATATCCCTATTTTATGAAATATTGTAGTACATGACTAAGTAGTAAGTTAATATATTCATTTAAATGACAGTGATTTTTTTTAGATTTTTTTACAACCTGTGTTTTTTCTTTTTACTGGAAAAAATTAGTGTTATAAAGAAAGAATTGGGAAAACATTAAGATATTGAAAATGTTTTAAATTAACAAAACAATTACCTAATTACAGGTGGTAGATGCCATAGAAAGATTCAAATTAACATCAGCAGTATGACACAAATTCAATAAAATTCCATAAATTATTTCTTTTGAGAAAAAGAAATGCTATTTCATTGGGAAAATCGGTATTTATTTTGTGAAAAAATGTCAGTATTTGGCTAGGAGAAACCACCTGTAAAAGGTGGTAAATTTACCAAAAGAAAATCACTGAGAAATAGCATACTTAGGTATTTCATTAGAGAAACAAGAATGCTGAAATTTGCCCACAAACTGAAAGTGTATAATATTACTTAGCCCTAGAGCATGGTTGATGGAATCTTAGCATAGTTTGCCTGCTGTTAAGCTGCTAACTGCAAAATGTCTGACTCTTTCAATCAGTTTTCATCAGACAGTTGATTTTATTGTGATTTTGTAAAGTTTGTGTTTAACCCTTTCCCTCATATAGACTCATTTTGACGCACTCAGTAGGTACCACATAAAGCCTGATCTGCAGAAAACCACAGTTAAACCTTACCAAATTTAATTACAAAATCCTCATTTCCAGACCACTGAGGAGCAGCGAACAGCATAAAACCTGATCAGCCTGCGAGTTACTCGCAGGCTGATCTGGTTTTATGCTGTTCGCATAGGTCTTTTCATGGTTTCCTCTATGAGGGAAAGGGTTAATAGCTTTAATCTGAAATTTGAGTTCAGATAATCATAAAGTCAGTTCTAGGGATTCCAAATCTACTATACTGTGAAGACCTATAAACATTAATGTTGAATAATGCTGGTGAAAAAAAAAAAAAAAAAAATTATAAATACAATCTTATGCATTTTATCAATAGAGCCAATAATTTAATGTAACAATAATTTGACAATTTCTTTTATAGAAATGAAAATTAACTAAGCATTTTAAGAGTTGGACAAAAATGTTTTTATATTTTGTTTTAAAGTTTACATGAGTTTAACATCCCACTGACAATACTATTTGTTGTTTATTGGGTTTAACATCCCACCAACAGTATTTCAATCATTTGGAGACAATGTCTACTTCAGACAGATATATAGTGCTGCCACACTGCAGTATCACACCATAGACATGTGGCATGATACCCAGTTACATTATCCTGACACCGGTACAACCAGTCCTGGAACTACCCTTACAAGGGAGCTATACCACTTTGGTATGTCATGGCCGAGGATCAAACCCATGAAAGGCGGATGCTCTAACCACTCGCCCATCGTATTGACAGTACTGGCATTTCAGTCATTAAAGTCACTTTTTCTACAAGAGGCAAATACAGTTTTGTTTCACTGCAATATTTTGCCTTAATCAAGTTGGTTTTGTTTGGGTTAAAATCCCGTCGTCAGTATTTCAGTCATTTGGGGACTATGTCCACTTGAGACAGATATAGAGTTGCCACACTGCAGTATTGTGCCATAGGCATGTGTCAGGATACCACACCCAATCACATTATCGTCATGCAGTTCTGGAACTACCCTGAGCGCCAAGCAAGAGAATGCTAATACATCAAGTGGCATGATACTACACCAGTTTATTTTGTGTGTATTATTGTATGTGTGTGCAGACAATCAAAGTGATGAACAAGAAATATAAGGCAAGTCAAATTATCAGGGAGATAATAGAGTGAGGTTTCATTTGAAGTCCTTGAGACTGAAGAAAAAAGAAGCAGATACAACCATTATAACTAGCGTTTCTATGTTTCTTAACCTGTTACTAAAATAAATAACCATGAAAAATTTGTTTACAACAGAATATATCAAAAGTCTAGATTTCTACGGTAGATAAAAATACACCAACACTCTATACATATAGTGACATATTCCATTTCTCATAATAAAAAAAATAATCTTTAATTACAACAGTTTTACATTTTTCTAACAGATCCGGATGTACATGTTTGCTTAATATCTAATTCGACAGAATGCTCATGTCAATTGTATTGAAATTTAAGCTTGTAATGTAAACAAATACTACAATGCAGATTCAGCATTTGTCACATGAACTATTTTGGGATAGCGTCTGACAGGTAAAGAGCTCTTGCAAAGTGCAAACTGTAACAGAGCATGTGTACCGATGCGTGATATTGGGACACTGCACCAATGTCCCACCGTGTCATATGAAGAATCGAGCCCAACTCCGGCAGGATGAAACCACATGTCACTGTAAACCCTATTGTCAAATACAGTTTTATTAATATTGATAATCCATATGCACAGAAATTAATTCAAATTCCAGACAGTATTGATACCAATCTTAAATTTGTTTACATATAAAATGACGGTGTTTTTAAAACAAATGCCAAATATTTTCCAGTCAAGTTTGACAGATCATGATTCAACTCTTGTAGACAAGAGTTCTTCATTCTGAAACATAAATTTCAATGCAGAAGGTAATTTCACAGGTTAAGCCTGGGTGTACCTGGTCACAACTCCGTCTGGACGTCGTCCCATGTACATAACGCGCCATGTACACACGGGCTTAGGAAAATGCACAAGTTTTCCGTACATGCGATTGTCAGACATGTTTTTATTCCGACGCGTTAACACGACTACGGTGAAAATATCCTGGGTTCGCCAGGCCCAGAAAGTTGCCGAACCAGTTAATAATACTGTGCAGCTAACGACATTATGTCTGCACCGACCGCTATTGTGTGCCAGACGGAGTATTGACGATTTGTGAAGGTCAACTATTTCTCTTAAGCGAATGGCCCCCGCCCCTTTTAAATCCATGTGTTGCTGATTTAAACCTCTCTCGCGCTGTCCCTTACCTTTTTCATGGTAAAAAGATCCCTAGACCGTCGAAACAAAGCCTTAAACCAGAGAAAAACTTGTTGAAATGTACACAAATCGGGGTAAAATTCATGTATAGTCTATATATGTCTCCCGCATATACACTTCCATGTACATTCCTGATAACTTGACCCCGAGTGTCTGGCCCTGTCTGCGCAGGTGCAGTAACCCGGAAGTAATCCATATACGGACTGAAAATATACACCTTAGTGGATAGTCACGCACATTCTGAATAAATGAATGCGTCGTAGATGTATGCACAAGTGCGCAGATTTATATGCATTTACAACAAACATCTTTTTAAGGCGAAAAATAGCAAGGCGACGTGCTGTTTATCTGCCGTTTTGCCCGGACTTGCGAAGTAAAGGGATTTGCGTGATGTGTACCTGTATTGAGAACTGGTCACAGCGGGCGGTTTCATATTTCACGCTGTTTTTTGATATTGAATAAATAATTTTCGTGCAAATTAAAATAATCTTCATATCTCCTCAAAATAGTTGATAATTAGCAAGAGAGTGGTTTTTAGATGTTGATTAGTAGTAATCAGCATATTATACTCTTTGTTTTTTTTTGCTAACTAATATTTTTAAGTCAGTAGAATTCACAAGATTATCAACCTGATTATGATTTTAAATAAGAAAAATATTTTTAAAATCGCTTAATGAAAAATTCAGTTGATTTCCCTCCGCATATACGATTATAAAAGAAAAAATACGAATTTATAGTTAATAAAATTTCGTATTTTTTATTTATGTTGTTCGCCTCCTCAATCCATTAAAAAAATTACGGTATTTAAAAGATCTTATATGACATTTCTACTTTTTTTTGGTCTGGGTTTGGCCACTGGCTGAATAAGACACACAGGTATTGAGAGTCTTATATAGATTCGTAACCGTTACAGAAAGATCTACTGCTGAATAAGAAGAGTGAAGATTTTATCTAAAAATGCCAAATATTATATATTTTATGCTTATTGAATGCTTAACCCAACTCTCTCTCTCTCTCTCTCTCTCTCTCTCACACACACAAACCGATATGTGGATATATATAGTTTCTCTCTTTTATCATCTTTAGTCTATAAATGCCAAATATTATATATTTTATGCTTATTGAATGCTTAATATATCAAGATCTACAATAACTATTAATCATGAACCTACAAACAAAAATTTTAATTTCTTTTTTACGCAGGATATTGAAAATGTTACTATGGAGACTACCTATGATTCAGAAAATCATGGTTTTGAATATTTCTATTAACTCGACCTTAATTTCAATGTTTTTTCTTATTATTATTTATTATTTTTTTATGTCATGCACGTAGTTTTGTTCATTGTGCATGCGCGTGTAATTGGATGGTAGATCAAAGATTCCGGGAACATGTCGCGGGTTCGATCTACTCAAATTACTGAAATCCATGGCACAGCAAGCAAACAAAAGTATTTATGCATACTATGTCATGCTAAATGACATTGTTAAAAAATGTGATTTTTTTCTCCGTATGTCTTTTTTTTATTATTATTTATAAATTCTATTGCATTTGTATAGTGTACTTGTCTTATTAATTGTTGTATTTTTGTACTCGTCTACGTATATTAAGGCGGAACTATATAACGTTACGCTGTTGAGTGAGAACGATTCTAACATGCGCATCATTTTTTTTATTTATTTATTTTTTATTTGATTTGTATTCATCAGGGGAGGGGCGGGTGGGGATGTTTCAAGCTGAAAAATGCAATATTGTGTTATCATGTTCAAATATTTGTTGAAAATATGAATCATTATTCTTAAATTTATTTTTAATCACTTTTGCCATGATTATTTGTCCCTCTCCTCTCTCTCTCTCTCTTTGTTGTTAGTTGTTACTTAAGATATTACTCCAAAATCATATCATATCATTTTGTATTTTCAGCTGTGCTTAAAAAGAAGGTAGATGACCATATGTCTTAGTTGGGGGCGGAGTCAAAATTTACGCATGGTCAGGCCACTTGAAAGGCTGAAATTTATTAATTTTGGATTTATAATTAATTGATTCCACATTTCTTTAAAAGTAGTGTGTCGTTCAGTTCATGTATGTCGTCCGTTTTTCTGTACCGATATGAAACAAAACAACAATAATACTTCCTCTCTATATATAACTTACTTGATATTAATTTAAAACTTGAAGTTGGAAGTGACAACCACACTTTATCTACGGTGTGTGTGTGTGTGTGTGAGAGAGAGAGAGAGAGTATTAAACTGCTATGAATTGACTTTCAATGTATGTGACCTTTCATGGCCTTATGAGTATAAAAGGGCAGTATAAAACTCAGAAAAAAGCCCAGTGTCGGGCTGATGTGAGAGTGTGCCACTCTTCGACAGATTTACATGATTAGCCCAGCTCCGTTCCCCAACCGGGGCTGCTAATGGAGATCCACCCATTTTTCTTGAAAAAAATATATCAGAAAAGATCGATAAGTTTTAATGTCATCAATCTTATGCTGCAATAAGCTGGATGGACTTTGGGGGGGGGGGGGGGGGGGGGGGGGGGGGCGGTTACGGGGAGGTAATGTATAATATAACAATGTATACATTTGTTCCAGAGTTGTCTACCTGTATTGATCTAATTCTATATGAAATTACACTAATTATATTTTTCCTTGCTATTGTGTCGCAAGTCCTTAGTCGCACTGCAGCATGGTTTGGCGTGACTGCATTTAGTACTCAAGCTTAAACCGCAAATAAGTGCGCTTTAATGAACACACTTCACCGTCCTCGGTAGCCGAAAGGTCAGAGCGGTCACCTCGGGAGCCGGATGTCATGGGTATAACAAGATAATTAAAATGGTACTGACAGTCCCCTTCTTGACGCTCATGAATGGTTGGACCGGTGTCGGGAAAATGTGACTGGGCGCGGTATCATGTCATCTTTATACGGCGTGATACTGCAGTGTGACAGCACTAAAATGTCAGCCTCTATCTGACTGAAATACTGTCGGTGGGATTTTAAACCAAACTTAAGATTTGTTGTTGTTGTTGTTGTTGTTGTTTTTCAGTGGATGATAATTGTGCACATTTTAATGAATAATCATGACTGACATTTCAATCTGAGTCGACCTCAACTAGAATGTTGCCAGACGGTTCATAGTGTGTGAACACTGTTGTTACTGTTGTCTTGCCACAGTATTTTAGTCAAATTGTGACGTCAAGCTACTTATAGATGGAGGAAGACCCCGAGCGCACAGAGGCATCTGGGGAAAACCACCGACCTACCGCAAACTAGCTTGAAAACTTCCTCACTTGAAAAATTCGATCGCACGGACCGGGTCTCGAACCAACAGCATTGAGAGGCCGCGGTATAAAGTTGTAACGGAGTGAACACTATACGATCTGACTGTTGTAGTTAGGCAATATCCTGAATTAGGGATAAGGAGTAACACATGACTCGGTTCTTATGGCCTTTTATTCCGCATTTATATACCTACATGTAGCGTGAGGGTGTCGTGTTAAAGCGGTAATGGTCAGTGACTACGAATCCGTAGGTTACGAGTTCGATCCAACTAGAAGTCGGTATTTTAAGACATTAACAGGCGCAAAGTACTGGTCCAACAAATGAATTGCAGAAAATGATTAGTGTAGTTGTAAAACTTACAAGGAGAGCACTTACATAGGCTATTAGTCTGTTGTTCAACCCTATTCACTCTTTAATAATATGATTATGTTTTAAAATAATTAAGATGTGAATTTATTTCCAAATCGGCGTGAAAATATTCTTAAATTTACCTGTACTCTGTAATCCTGAATTTTCACTGAGGAGATAATGTTTTATTAAAATAAATTTCATCTATTTCATAAGATTGATATGTCTTTCATACCTACACTTTTATAAAAATAGATAAACAATTAAATAAATGAATAAATAGATGCTCCTCCCCCAATAATTATTCGATTCAAATTTGACATAAACGCAACCGTTCTGAGGTCCTCGGCGATCCACAATTCTATTCAGATCTTGCCAATGTTTGTTTAGTTTACGACTTGGAGAACCGCCGTTTAATTAAAATACACGTTCATGCACAATTCAACGAACGTGTAATGTACTCCAATACACAAAAAATACTACAAGGAAGTATATATCCTCTAACCACATTGACGATATAAATTTAAAACTGTCATGGCTTTTGGAACGAGTCAATCAAGTCAGTTTTTTAAGAAACGCAGGATAACAAAAATGTAATTGGCAGACACGTATGACTAGCAGTTTCATTTTTTTTAATACTGTAAAATATTAATTTTCGTTGACATTAAATTTCGTTGAATATGTACCTAAGTGAATATTGTGGGTACATTTATTCGTGGATCTATGTTCTAGGAAACATGAGTTCTATATAAGAGACAAGTTTTCGTGGGGATTAAAATTCGTGGATGAAACCCTCTTCTAAATGGACGAAAATTAGTGTCCCACGAAAATTAATTATTTCACAGTAGATAATACGATAATCATACATTCCTTTAGGTCAACATAAAAGTATACGCTGCATTTCTTTTCCTTGCAGTAAAGTATAATTACGAGGGGTTCATCAGGAACACAGAACAACTCTATTACCATGTTTACGACGAATGCTTACTAATCGTACATAATCGCCAAATAATTAATGGAACAATTAAGAATAACCAATACATTTTCTTCGTAATATATTTTTAAACATATACATGTACATTAATTAAAACGTATGTATAGACATATCGAAACAGGTATGAGTCTCAATAAATTAAATTATATATGTGATAACACATGAAAAGAAAATGAGATTGTTTGAACTTTTCTAGGAATTGACGTGCTTCTATAAATACCCTTTTTACTTGTTTTGGAGCTCACTGTCGCTGTGCAGTATTTCAGTCATATCGCCATATCATAGCGACGTCCAGCTAACTTCGCTGTGACAGTATTTCAGTCATATCGCCATATCATAGCGACGTCCAGCTAACTTCGCTGTGACAGAATTTAAGTCAGATCGCCATATCATAGCGACGTCCAGCTAACTGTCACCGCGACAGTATTTCAGTCATATCGCCATATTATAGCGACGTCCAGCTAATTTCGCTGTGACAGTATTTCAGTCATATCGCCATATTATAGCGATGTCCAGCTAATTTCGCTGTGACAGTATTTCAGTCATATCGCCATATTATAGCGACGTCCAGCTAATTTCGCTGTGACAGTATTTCAGTCATATCGCCATATTATAGCGACGTCCAGCTAACTTCGCTGTGACAGTATTTCAGTCATATCGCCATATCATAACGACGTCCAGCTAACTTCGCTGTGACAGTATTTCAGTCATATCGCCATATCATAGTGACGTCCAGCTAACTTCGCTGTGACAGTATTTCAGTCATATCGCCATATCGTAGCGACGTCCAAATAACATCGCTGTGACAGTATTTCAGTCATATCGCCATATCATAACGATGTCCAGCTAATTTCGCTGTGACAGTATTTCAGTCATATCGCCATATCATAGTAACGTCCAGCTAACTTCGCTGTGACAGTATTTCAGTCATATCGCCATATCGTAGTGACGTCCAGCTAACTTCGCTGTGACAGTATTTCAGTCATATCGCCATATCATAGCGACGTCCAGCTTACTTCGCTGTGACAGAATTTAAGTCAGATCGCTTTATCATAGCAACGTCTAGCTAAATTCAGGTAGAGAAATTAAGGCCTGAAGTACACAGACCTATAGAACTTCCGCAAGCCAGCTGGAAGGCTTCCTCACATAAAATATGACCCTGTCGGGAGTTGAACCAATACAGACCTATGGACCTTCCATAAGCCAGTTGGAATGATCCCACACATCAGAAAAAATAATGATCTTAAATACCTGGGAAGGTATTTCATCGTTCATGTTTTCCTCATAAACAAATCAACACATTTCTCTTTAGGTCAATATGGTAACAATTTGCGTCAACAAAGTTATTTATTTACATAGTGGTATTCTATTGGAAGGAGGCCCTGTCTTATTTAAGATACATGTAATGATATACATGTAATGAATGTTGTGCAAGTTGACCTTTTCGGCTACTGTAGGTGTGTGTATTATTTGGTGTTTTGTCTTTGGTATGCAAGTCCGATGTTAATCTAGCCACATAGGTAGTCGCCAGCAACGTTCCAATCGTAAACTATGTTACTATTCAGGGTTCTAACTACAATTAAAAGAGTTAGAGTCATTTACAACGATTCGTCCAAAGATTGGAGGCCTCCTTTATGTTCGAACAGAAGTTGCTCAGGAAAACAGTAGCCTTTTTCCTAAAACCTGGAGTTATGGGTCGAATTCCACCAACAATTCTTAGTGCTAAGTAAAACTTAAATACAAAAAGGCGAATTTAATTAGTTTTGTTTCTCTAATGAAAATACCCAAATGTTTCATTTCTTATCAATTATTGTTAGTTATTAATTAAAAGTAATAATTCATTTCGTGTACTTGAATTTTTCATTAAATAGTATTGGTGGAATGTGTATCTACCTACCGTAGTTTAAGAATAGCGCTAAGAATTGTTGGTGGAATTCGAGTCAGAAATCCAAATTAGGAGTAACTGAAAACCCAAGCGGTCTAAGATTCGCCAAAAAGGGGGATTCCTCTCATATGTTCACATTAATGAGCTGCTACTGGAAGCAAAATGGAGTCATTTCCCTAAATAATGGAGCCCAGAGCTCTAATTTCGTAGTAAGTGGGAACCCTGCAATTATTCGGTATAAAGCATATCGTCCAGACTCGGAAGCCTGAGTCTGTGTTCGTTGTTGTCATACAACTTGGACAATTTCGTATCTCTACTAGTTACTTCAAACTCTTTTTCCTGATTTGCTTCATTTTCGGTGAAAAAACCTATATTTTGATTTTTGCTCGTCCCACCTTTATCAGACTTGTTTTTGTCACTGCTGCCATTCCTGGAATGACCAGAAGACGTCGGATCCTGTAGAATATTGCCAACAGAATGGAGACCCCGGCGAACGCTTGTCCCTCCATGAAGATTTAATGTACGGACTTTCCTATCTCGTCCTATTAGTGGCGGACGATCCCGACTAGCGACGTTTTTCATGTCACGCTGATTATCAACATCAACTTGCGATAGAGCATCAAACCTTTGTGCGTGTGTATCGTTTTCACCTACAACACCGTTTTCTAGTTCATGAGATTTTTTCTCACAACCATTAATTGTGTTATTTGCATCCGCTGCAGCTACTTTATTTTCATTAATCTCTTTCAGTAGACTAGCTATATCACCAGCTAGAGTTCTGTTACGGTTCCTCTTTAAAACTTGACGTTCTTTCCTCGTTGACTCTCTCGGTGATTCCCCAGTTTTGCCAGAATTACCTGGCCTACCTTTTGAATCTGAACCTTCTCCTACTTCGTCATCTCTACTGGCTTCTGAACTCTCGGAGCTTTCGTCCGTTGAACTAATCTTTCTTCTATAATTCCCATCATTTGAAGTAACATTATATTTACTGAGAGCTACAGCATTATCCTCGTCTATATTTTTCCCTGACACAACACTCCCATTGGCTGCTTTTTCAATAGCTATATCAACTGTATTGTTCTCCATTGTTTTCCTAGCTGACTTTGGACTAAGACTTCGACTACGTCGTTTGTTTGGCTTCTGCTCGGCTACTGGTACTGGGATACGACTCCCGAACCAGATCTTGTTGGCTTGAGCAACTCTCTCGTGCCTGTTTTGCCGAGGGGATTCACCAGTAGAATCCATGTTACTTTTGCCGGGGTTACTGTTTACTGACGTAGATAGATTATTGTCTGTTTTAGATGGATGACTTTTCCCAGCTATTCCAACTGATTCCTTGTTTTCATGTCTTTTGGGATCATTTTGATTGCGGTCAGTTGTTCTGTTTTGCGTTTTAGCTACGCTTCTAGACTGACGTTGACTATCGGAACTTGTGTCCGAATGTTTACTGGCGGTTATATTATGTTTAGAATCTTTGTCAACTTCACGTTTGGTACTCCCATTCTTGGCCAGATGTGCTTTATGGGCTATATTAGTGTGTGCACCAGATGAATTAACAACCCTTTCATGGTGACCTATTTTGTCATTATCCCTATGTTCACCCTTCTCCTTATTTACAGAGTTAACTATTGGTGCAGCATTTTGTTTTTTGTTCGATTGGCTTAAAGACCTTAGCACAGTGAAAGGATCCACGCCTTCAAGGCTCTGTTTGGACGAACACAAACCGTTGACATCAACACCACCGACACCATTTATGTTCGAAATGTTTGTCTTATCCTTATTGATGGTCCCTTGAAAATTTGTTTCGGATTGTTTAACTGCTTCATGGTCGAAAGTGTCACCATTTTCCGCGTCTTGTGCGAACTTTAAAGGCTGTACGGAGCATTCCCCGAACGTCTCCATGGAGTTGAATAATTCCGAAAATTGTTCGTTCACAAAGAACTTGATTCTCTTCCTGTGAATCCCCTCTTGGAGATCTTCCAAGTCCATTCTTGATTCGTCTAGCAGATATTCATCCAGTTTGTCTTTATCTGTCTTTTTAATTCTGAAAACATACAAGTAAAACAAACATGATGTGTTATATACAGGTACACGTACTTTCGAAAGTATCTTAGAAGTAATATATTCAATGGTCATTTCGCACTGATCGTGTCTGTACATTGTAAAGCTTCATTGTCTTTGTGTATGCCATTCAATATAAAAATGTAAAATAGTTTATTAGTTTTCTTATTGAGTCCTCTTGTAATCTTGAAATGATATTTAAAGAAGGGAATAATGCTCTCTAGAAGGCGCTGACTTAATGGGCGCAGGTATACAAATTTGTAGAAAAAAAAAAGAACGTTAAAGATCAAAGTTTTGTATTTACAACAGACGGCATTTTTTCATAATCTATACACAATAAGAGGCGGGTCTATTTAGCCCAACACCGGCTGATCAATCGTGTCGTCGATGAATCATGACGAACGTTTTTGTGATGATGATCGCAGACGACAATTATTTCCAGTGACGGTATAAAGTGGCTGAACATTTTCACGACAGTATGACAAAATGTGTAGTCTTGCACTCAACATTCAATCTTTCGCTATAAAACTAAAACCATTTAAATTCATAAACAATGGGAATCCATTCAGTGTCTCGTTTCGGCTGTAAAATCACGGCATGTGTCATTTAGTTCCATTATCAAATTCATATTACGAGATAATGCTGTAAATAGTGCATGGATGATGACTCTCCTTGGCGTACTCCTAACGAGATCGTCCTCGTATGTCATGCTTTTGTTTTATATTGTTCCCTTTTTTATCCGAAAAGTTGACATTAGTCGGATTCTTGGTGTTTGTATATAGAGAATACAATAATAAAGGTTTCAACGTAGCCGCAAATTTAAATTTCAACTCATTCTGTTACTTAAAACATCACTTGTGCACATTTGTCGTATACCATGACTTACCTTAAGAGAAGTTCACGTGCTTTGTAAAATCACACTGTTTAATAATCTTGTATTCTAATGCATAATATGTTAAGAATCGAACAATAATCATTTACTTATTTCAAAGTTTACCCACAATTTCTGAGGAGTTTTTTGGTTAATATTGCCAAATTTAAAAGACATTAATCAAGCAATTTTGATATCTTATTTTAAGACTTCAATACACTATGTACCTTTTTTTTTTTTAACTTTGCATTATATATCCTGTAAATACTATACAAACTGGGATTCAAACCCACAACCCAAAGTTAGCCTATTTATGGAAGCTCTTCAATTGGAGAGGCATTAGGGTCCCACTTCCTGAAGCACATCTGATCATTTCTCAAAATATAGTTAGGCAGGGCCGGGAATTCATGAGTAGACACGGATGCTATGCAAGTATGATAACCGAACTATTGACATCAAGGCTGTGTTCAGTAGAAAAAAGATTTACTTTCTTTTGATTCTGAAGGACATAATCTACCATTCTTCCAAGACAATCACACAAACATTGTGTTTTGGTCAGAGATTTTTTTAGTGTATTATTTGGATTCTTATCACTTGTCGAGGATTCAGAGAGGGTACCGTAGGTTTAGATCACATATGAGATAAATTGCTGGATCTGTGCGTGTCACGGACTTATAACTGTAAGGCTACTGAGTAGGGAGAACTTTATACAACAGATACAATGGTAAGGGTTCAAGCCTTTACAGGATTTTTGTCACTTGTCCTTGATCAATATTTACCATGGAACATACCACTGGCTCGTCTTTTATGATAATTACAGACTGTTGTGCCTGCTTGTTTGAATAGTCAGACTTTTCCGAAATGAGGTGCCTTTGTTTAGTAGTCGTTGTTGAACTGAATCACAGTCATTCAGCTGTTTATTTTTGTAATGACTAGTCTACATTTGATGTAGATGTGTTAAAGTCAAAGTTCATAAAAAAAAATCAGAAATATTATGCCTCCTGTTCACTAAGGGATAGTTGTTGTTTTATGTGGTTTTACCCTTTACCTCATGAATATTCGTATGCATATGCAAATGCAGAACTTAGAATGCTAAATGATAAAGTTTTTTTCTTTGCCATACAGACTGGTTAGAATCTGAGCCAAACATAGTGGTAAACACAGTTAGCAAACACAGGAGACACTGATAAGGAGCTGTCTGATATTGGTCTGATCTGTTTGCACTGAATCAAAACGAGTATATTTGAGAAAAAGGGTTACACCTTCTCAGTGATCCTAACCCTCTATTATTAGGTGGAACCAGTACTGGAGATGAAGCGCACGGAGGCTTAATCCGTGTTGAGATGTTCTGGGTAAAAAAATCGCTGAGGCCATGATGGGTTTCGAACACTGGGCATACTGCCAAATGATATAACACCCTAACCAGCTGAGGGCATGATGGGTTTCGAACACTGGGCATACTGCCAAATGATATAACACCCTAACCAGCTGAGGGCATGATGGGTTTCGAACACTGGGCATACTGCCAAATGATATAACACCCTAACCAGCTGAGGGCATGATGGGTTTCGAACACTGGGCATACTGCCAAATGATATAACACCCTAACCAGCTGAGCCACGAGGCCTGCTTACGACAAAATGGACATAAAGTTACAGGGTACTAGATTTTCTGATCTATATATAAGATTCAGGACATTTTATAAGGAATGTTTAATACATGTATTTCAGTGACCGTTATGCTAATTCTTGACATGTAAAGGAAATTCGTGAGTGATCTACAAATCGTGATGTCTAATAAATGAAAGATTTTTGTAGTGTTTATACACGTTAATAAAACGACTTCAAAATCAACGACAATTAATGATTTAACATTAATTTATATTTAAGCATATAGCTGAACCTGTATTAGAGTCCACCTGTATTAAGCGGTCAACCTGCTTTTAACGGTCAGATTATATGTAACCAAATAATCTTCTTGTTATATATTTAATCTTCAATTAGTGACCACCTTGTAAAGCGGCCACCTTCTCTTGCTCTCCTGACTGACCGCTTAAGACAGGATTGACTGTAGGTTAAAGGGGTGGGGTCGGGAACATCCGATAAATAATCGCTGATGGATTCGTGGCAGTTCAATGTATATTTACGAGATCTTAAATGTATTTATTTTATGCTAACTGGTGAATAACTGGGTTCTATCAGCGAGATAAAATCCATATCTTACAGTGTGGGTGATATAGCTCTACATAAAATAGTTCCATCATTTCACCAGCATAAAATAAGAAGACAATTTGTTTGTTTTGAGTGGAGATAAAATATATCTCATCTCGAAGTGATACAATTTTAATCTCTTGATATTGTATCACTCATCGATGAGATATAGTCCATATTCAATCAAAACAAACAAATATTCTCTATGTTTTAAATAAAGTGAGAAGGTCTTGGGATGAGACATACCGTTTCAGTATATTAGCGGCCTCCCCGACCCTCTCCTGGAGGGACTCCCTCTCCATGGTAACGAGGTCCTGTAGCTCGGCCAAGGCACGGTTGTGTAGTTTCTTCAGTTTGATCTCGAACTGCATCCGAACCAGGTCAATGTCCCGCCGGACCAGACCTATCATAGACAACTATTGCCGTTACAATGGTTACAAATAATTGGTAACAACTTTTACAATACCCATGGAAACGAAAAAAGTACTATTTCGTTAAAAAATGCCGATTCTACAATTTTTGCCCGAACAATCCAGCAACTGACGATAATTCAAATCTAGATATTTTAATTACCCCCTAACAGATATTAACAATTTGTCATATGTATTCGCTTCCGCTGAACCCCGGCACAAACGCTGGTAACAGTGCTATAAGAAGTCAGGATAATGTTATCATGCCACATGTCTAAGTCGTGATACTGCAGTGTGGCAGTGTGTCTCAAGTAGGCATCGTCTACAAATGACTGAAATATTGTGGGTCAATTAACAAACATGCTAGGATAAGGAGCCATTGCATGATAACAATGACGTATGCAAGAGTCTTACTCTGATATAATTAATCTGTGGTAAATGAGACCGGGTCTCGAGTTCCAGAAAACCCAAATGTCATACTCAAACCCCTGCTGAATCTAAAGGCCATATTTGAGCTTATTAAGAACATTTTTGTTTGAAAACATAAGGTCATGAGACCTTATCCATCAATTTCCTGGGTCTACATGTAAGACTCGGGCAAAAATGCAAATCTTCAAATTATATCAATAAATCCATGTCAGTAAATATAATTATTAAAAAATAAAGGGCACAGTTTCGATTTTTATACACATATTAAGTGATTTAAATTTCAGATGTGATAATGGATTCGAGCCCACGGCTGTAAGGAACCACGTACGTGACACTATAAACACTTAACCACTCGATTATAAAAAATACAAAATGTAGTTGGTCGGAAGAGAGAGAGAGAGAGACATACATATACCTTCAGAGAATTGTAGAAAATTGTTGCATTCCTTGGCCTTCTGAACAATACCATCCGCCATTGCTTCTATCGTTGCCATGGTGATGACAGTTTCGTCCCCGATCCTCATGTTGTAATCTGATTGAAGCCTCTCTCTTTACGAACGTATAATTACCTTTATAATACCCCCATATAATTAAAATATCATTAAACGCATGAGTTTTTTGTCGCGGTTCGTGAATTTAAGCATGAAAGATTTGAAGAAAACTATAATTAAGTATCTTCTGTTGTTGAAAATAGAACAAGGCATAAATATAGTCAGGCGTAACCAACTGTAAAAATGATCCCTTTAATTACAGGTACATGTATCTCCAACTTAATTACTCCTCCAGATGTATCCTTTACGTTTTGAATATACAGTGTACACACACTTTTTCCATGGTCTCCGTACAAATCTATTCACCCAACCCAACAGAAGTTCGAGACTCTGTTTGGCTTTAATTTCAGAACACAATATTTAGCCGAATTGGCAAATAAAGGATTAAGATCCGACGCCATGAGATCTCTAGTTAATGACGTCAACGTCAAAATATTTGTTTTGGCGTCTTTTTCAACTTAACCCCTTCCTCAACGGTATAGTGTATGCGTATAACAGCGTCCTTTATTATTTTTTTTTTTTTTAGAAAGCAAAACTAATACCCCTTCACGGGTTAATTAAAATATTTCCACGGCTCAATTGAAATCCTTGCTTCATTAAAACTTTCAAAACTACATCAGTCACATCTCTAAAATTCACCGCGATTTTGTAAAATTCAATTTGTCATGAAACTGTGCAAGTCCCTAATTTTGATAAATATTTAAATTTACTCCAAATTATGATCACGTACGTAGCCCATTCACGCCTATATGTGTAAATTGAAATAATTTACAACCGGCTTTAGTTATAACCATCTGTAAATTCCCTCACGACACGAAATATTTTCAAAGCCAATTGATTTTAAAAGGAACATAAATGGAAATGGTTGTCAGATTAAAAAGACTTTAAAATTTTCCCCATCACTAAGTCCCGGAGCACCCGTTCAGCTCACGACCATGTATATCCTGTGTCTTTCACACGGTGTTTTCAACACCTACTGCTCTCCCGCTCTCTTGTGAGAACTTATTAAACCGGGAACGTACACTTAATCATATTTACATATTCAGATTCCTTTTTGAACTCCTCTGTTAAATCGCTCCTTTATTCAAACTGTCTAATTAATATTATCCGCTGCGTATATATGTATTAAAAGCCCTTTCTGTACACAATGTTTTCACATGTCGTTCTTAACTCAATTTATTAAATGTATATGTAAACAATCCGTGCCCCGTGTTCCGCAGTCGAAAAGTCGTGGTGGAATATGTGTGGTACCGGGAATTTCGGCGTGATACCACCGGTATCATTGAAGCAGCTGGTGATACCATTCCATCATTCAGTTTCAGGAGTGGTCCCACGACCCTGAAATGACAAGAACGCATCGCACGATCATGAGAAATTTAGCAACAAGTCATTAACATTTTAGAAATATTTTAGTCCGTTTCCCACATGATCATCTGTGTATGGTATATACGGTTCATAATGTATTTCAAAATCAGTTTAGATTTGCCAGACGGAACATGCGTGTAGATGTTACCGTCTGCTGATTAGTTCTGTTAAACATGTGTGTAGATGTTACCGTCTGCTGATTAGTTCTGTTAAACATGTGTGTAGATGTTACCATCTGCTGATTAGTTCTGTATATTCAAATTCAATTTAGAAAATACTTTAAGTAGTCAATTTTATGATTTTGTTAAACGCTTTTAATTATTTATTAAAATTCAGTTTAACAAGACTTGTGCTAAGCGTCCAGTTGTATAATCCCGTAAAATGCTACTGATTATTCATTTGAATTTAGCAAGTATTTGTTGTTTTAAGCTGCTAATCGTGTAATTCCGTAAATGCAAATTATCTATTTAACATCAGTTTTGTAAGTACCTGTTTCTAGCGGCCAATCGTATAATTCTGTAATCCATACACTATCATTTAAGCAAGTACCTGTTTTAAGCGGCCATCCCCACGCCAATTTGACTGTCCGCTCAAGGTAGGTCTGACTAATTGACGTGATATGATCATAAATATACATGCACACGGAAAATTGACTTCATTAATAAAACTCGAAATTAAGGGGCACTGACCTGTATAAGGAGTCCAGATAGAGAGCGGAAGAACCTTTGTGTAATTTATTATCCAATTCATGCTAATTTAGAAGTACCTTTGTTAAGTGGCCAATTATATAATTCCGTAAAATTCACTTGGCCATTTCGCGTCATGTTAGCAAGTACCTGTTCTAAGCGACCACTCATTACGCTCCCTTGAATGACCTCTTAAGAAAGGATTGACTATGTAGATGCGAAGTTATTATAAATATACTCAGAAAATAGACAATAAAGACAATAAAATAAATCGAAATTTAGGACCCCAAAGCCATGTACATAGAGTCCCAGAGAGCTGGCGAGGAAAACCCTTGATTTATGTATCCTTATCCTAAAAATTGCATTTTAAGATTTTGATTTAAAAGAAATCAAATTAAGAAATATGTTAGATTTTATCTAAAATAAAAATAAAATTGATGATATTTTAATCACAACTACTATAAAGGATCGTATGAAAGCGCATTAGAGAAATCATATATAAACACACTTTCAATCAAAAAAAGAAAAATCACATATATTGAGAAGAATCGATAAATATGAAGAGAAACAACATAAAAAGGACGTAACGTTGCTTTGATTATTCGAGCATATCTTATAAAAAAGAAAATAACACCATATAAAGAAATACGAGAACTTACGCCCTTGCAATATCATATCCCCTCTCAATCAGCTGCAATCTAGATCTCCTTTTGAATGTTATATGTGATGCGTCCTATGACTAATGCTTGAGATGTCAGATTAGATTTAGCTATGACCCCCCTCCTGAGGTTTTTGTCCCAACATACAACATAATAATATTATTCAGGCATAAGTATGCACGAGACAGAAGACGTACCATCCATCTTGCTGCACACAAACCGACACGGGTCCCGTCACAAAGTCGACTACAGGTTTCAATTAAGTATGCGGGTGTCACTCTGGCACCAGGAGTGCAATACACCATTTGCATTTGATATAATGTTAACTTATATCTTTCACATTGACTTAGAAATGGCAATCACTTTCCCAACTTATACTAGTACGTCTTGAGTGTTCATGGTTGGACCAGTACTTTGCGCATGTGAAAGATTTGAAAAATGTTCAACCATAGCTAGGCTAACAACCTCAAAAAAGATAATCAACGAACGCTACCCTACAACGACGACAGTTATATTTGATTAATACACAACTTTTACCCTTTGGTGAACATATTCTATCTTTTTTATCTCCGACTAAATTCGGCAAACTACGGCGAACTTCGACTTACTTCGGCAAACTTCGGATTTAGCTTATTGGATTCTATGCAGGGTTTATCAAATGAGAGTTGTATAAACATTCCGGCTAAAGTATTAAGATAAATAAGGAAATGAAGGAAATGTGTGTTGTCATGTCCTTATGAAAAGTTTATTGGGTTAAACTGTTTCTACCAAAGTTAAATTAATTTTGGAATCTGTTATGAAGTCAATTTCGCGGGTACATATATTCGTGGATTCTTGTTATAAAGATGTGAGGTCTATTAAAGAAATAGTTTTCGTGGGGATAAATATTCGTGGATTAAGCCGTTTACGAAATCGACGAAAATCAGTCCCTTCAGGAAAGATGATTTTAAAGTTGTTTTAGCTGCGCGTTTATAGTGAAACAACAACAACAACAAAATAAATGAATGAATAGAGGCATCTGCCTGTCCAGTGAAGTCAGTTATATCTCTTTTATGCTTCTAGTCTGAATAAATGTTTATTTGTTAGCTCAAAGTAAGGAACATTTCACAGATGTTTCATGGTGATATGTAACACATCGGTGGATACGAAATTGAATTTAAAATAAACCACATTTGGTCACACTTGTGAAGAGATGAAATGGTTTGAATCAGCCACACGTCATATCTTTAAAGTGTGCAAAGGTAATTAAAGTTAAAATCAAGATATGTCAGCAATAAAAGCTGATCTTAAATTATGATTGTGAATTTATGAATGCTGTTAATGAAGTCGACATTCCATGGTGAGAGATCTGAGGATTTCTAATTCTATTAAAATAACCCCTAAAAGTTCATTTGAAGAATACTGCACAGAGTTATAATATAATTGCAATGTGCTCGGTCCCCGGTCGCAACATGTCAAAGTAATTGAACTAGAATGGTTATGCCCCCCTCAGCACGTGAAAGATAGTCCCAGGACAGGTTGGCGGTGTGTCAGGATAGTGTGACTGGGTGTGGTATCATGACACATGTCTACGGCGTGATACCTCAGTGAGGCAGCAATATGCCCCAAGCAGACAAGGGTCACCAAATGAATGAACTGATGTCAGTGGGACATTCAACCTAATATTACTGCTTGGGTTCAACGTCCCACCTTCAGTATTTTATTCATTTGTACACCACGAACCCCCAATTCCCCTAATTCGGCGGACGCTCTCTCAATCTTCGGAGAAGTGATTCTTTAGTTTCATCGCAGAAGGGACGATTTCTGACCAGAACATCAGGTAATATACATGCATTGAACAATATAAATCAAATATGTAGTCTCACTACAACCATCTAAATCAACATTAAAATCCCCGAAAAAACCCCAAAAAACATACAGTTAAAATCCATTAGAGTAGCGCTTAAAATGTGAGAGAGAAAAAAAATTCAAGGGACGTTTGAACATTAAACCAATATTTCACAGCGGAAACTATTTTGAAACGAAGTATCTCAAGATTTTTGTACACAAATTGAAGTAAAAAGAACAAATATCGTGCTCCTAAATTACAGATGGCAATGGAAGATAAAAGGTCATTACATAAAACGCGTATCAGGATACAATCATTTTGAATAGAGTGTTTATTCTGGATATGTACACATTTTGAGATGCAAAGTGGAGAATCTCCATTAAATATGAATCAAAAACATATTCTGTGTAATAAAAATCGTACATTTGTTAATCAAGTAAAACTATAAGTAAACCAAAGTAGGTACCAGCATATCTTTTTCTAAGAAAGAACGATCTAAGTTGAAAAATCTGCCAGGAGATATTTATACTATCAGATGGACAAATAGAAAGACTATCGGACAGAGAGATAGAAAGACAAGCAAACAGAAAAAGAGCGGATAGGCTTATAGACAGACGAACGGACAGACACACAGAAAACCGAATAAACAGACAGTGAAGAATACTGAGAAGACTGTGATCTTACCAATGTATCCACCTGAATTACGTTAGCAGTTGATGCATAAAAGTTCCTGTTTTCAATATGAATCAGAAGTGAAGCTGTGCATTTGATTAAAAAACCTTTCCCCCTCACTCTGAAAAACCTCTGGAGAAAGCTTTTGATCAAACCCTTAACTTCTGACTATTGTTGTGTATATATATCCAATGAAGGACTATAAAACCATCAATAGATCCAGGTGAATGATATGTCCCATTAACCGTGTCAAATTGTCCTTTTAACACGACCTATACAATCATCGCTGCATATTAATGGCGCATTTCCTCATAAACCTTGCGCAAACCTTGATAATATAAACCATACGTTTTTGCTTTGACAAAACATTTTTCTAAACTAATATTTGGCAAGTGTTTGTATACGCAAAACCTGGAAAGTTTAGTATCATGATATTGAAAAGTTCACGATTTTTACTTACAGCAATAAAAAATGTAAATACATAGGATACATTGGGTGCAGCTACAAGCGTATCCCATATAAAAAAAAAAAGCTGTTAAGGAGGTGCGAGGCTGTAATTTGTGCGCAGGTAATTAGACGCGCCACGGTCCGGCCGTTTCTTTGTAGTAGCCTTATTTTCGTACAATGTGAAGACATAAAAACCTTATACTGTGATAATTGGTCAGACATAAACATTTAGAAGCGTAAAATCTTTCATACCCTAGAGGTTGTTACTCACTAGTTACATTGTACTTATTTCTATGGATATATATTCTTACTGTCGATATACATGTATCCATATATATATTTTTTTAAATTTGGCGATATCAACTAATATACTTCTCTTTTTTTTTTTTTCATAAAAATGTCTTTATATGATTTGATAATGGAACTAAATGCCACAAGTTTATTTGTAACATAGTGTATTTGAAACAAAGTCCAAATCTAAGGAGAAAATATCATTTACTGTTCCCATTAGATATTTAATTTTTACCTTTATTTCCTATTTACAGTTTTCTATATTTAAAAAAAATAAGGAGGAACAATGCATGCATGTCTTTACGCACGCTGTCTAAAGCATTATTGAACTTATCAGCAACAATGCACCCATGTCAGAAATAGAGAAGTTTTATATTAAGGTAAAGTCCCTGTAATGATTCCGCTACATTTCGGACCTCATGACCTTTCACGGAGATAACCAAGGTTTCCTAATGTTTCATTAGGGTGCCTTAGTTTTCTTGGTAGAAGATGAGTGGTCCAAGACGTAGCGGAACCATTACAGCCTTAATTATATCTAGTTGATATAGATTCAGTTGGTTTCCCCTCTCCTCTGTATGTCAGTCTTTCTCTTTCTACTGAAAGACAAAAATAAAACAAAAACGTTTTTTTTTTTTTTTTTTTTTTTTTTTTTTTATGCGCTGCACCGAAGGTTGATAATTTGGTCGGCAGCTGTCAAAAATATGTTGCTACTCAATGTATCGCCACCATAACTATCACCAGACATACCGCCAGCCTGTCATTACAAAGTAGCTACACGAAGGGCTGCACGTTCATTTCCCCTGTCAGATGGACTCATGGAAATCGAGCGTCCACCTAGCTTTAATCATAATAATTATGCATAAACCCAGTGTCATCGTTCTCACTAAATTAACCATTCCCCCAGTAATAGGGTACATGTTCAGTGCATAAGCCATTTTGGAAAATAATAACATAACCCGCTATTTTAAAATAACTATTACTTGCCGAATGTCTTAACCCTTTCCCTCATAGAGGAAACCATGAAAAGACCTATGCGAACAGCATAAAACCAGGTCAGCCTGCGAGTAACTCGCAGGCTGATCAGGTTTTATGCTGTTCGCTGCTCCTCAGTGGTCTGGAAATGAGGATTTTGTAATTAAATTTGGTAAGGTTCAACTGTGGTTTCCTGCAGATCAGGCTTTATGTGGTACCTATTGAGTGCGTCAAAATGAGTCTATATGAGGGAAAGGGTTAAAATGCATTGAAAATTTAGTATAATATTAGGGAATGGCGCAGAAACTTTAGATTAAAACTTTTTTTAGAGGAATTTTTTTGGGTTTAAAAATGTATAAAATGAAGAGATATAATTATATATAACGAAAAAGTAACCAGGACCAAAATGATGATGATGGAAATCTAACAACAGAACAAAAAAACAAAAACATGCCTGGATATCTAACAACAGAACAGATGGGAAAATTGGATATTTAACAACATATAGACCAAAACAAAGATTGGATACCTAATAACAGCACAGATGGAGCAAAATATAGATTGAATATTACAACAAGCAGAAGAACAAAATCAAAGATTAAAACAATTGGAAAAAAAATATAGATTGAATATATTGTAACAGAATAGATGGAACAAAATGAAGACAGAATAAATAACAACAGAAAATGTAGACATAGTTGCGTCGATGCTGGAAAAAAATGCGCAAGTAAGAATCTGCGCAAGTAATGGTTGTCGATCCACATTAAATTAAATCCGTTTTTAATCTGTTAACAATTTCAGGGTTACAGATGTGTCATGGCGGAAGCAGCTTGTGCTAATGTTTGTGTTTCCTTCTGTAATCCGATTATCTCGTTTCGTGACATAATTCTCGTTTGAAGAGCCGAGATTTTGCCCGGGATACGCTGTACGATCGTATTATCCCGGAGATTAACCTATTGTACACTAGTTGATCTTTCGGATATTTCATTCTGAAGTACCCGAAAATAAGACTGCATTATGCAGTAGATCTCATTGTTGTTGTCGATTAACAGTGTTAAACATTTCAAAGATTACAATAGCCAAACATAGTCAAACATATTGTCTATTTATTTCTATCCAAAGTGACAGTTACTTTACACATTACAAGCATTATGATTTTTTATGAATAGACATATTAACGCCATATCTAGTTTTTGACTGTCAAAACACAAATGAATCTCTGGCTAAGCTCCTTTCGAGAAATAGTATATATTAAAAAAAAGTCCAAAAAATCATTAAAACACGGGATATTATTTTTTTTTTCAGACAGGTCGAAATCTCAGCAATACGCATTTTAATTTTTTTCCAGGGGGAGGCATGCCTTTGGAACCTCTCCCCCTCCTGCACTTCAATTAAGACCCGGCTACGCCAATTACACCAATGTCACTTAAAGGTGGCATACTGATTCATTTCTTGGTAGCTTTTTGTTCTTATTTAGTTTTGTCAGTAATATGAAAATACCCCCACCCCTTAACCATCTAGTTGGATTAACCGTCGCCTTAAAAATACGTCAGTCTCGTGGACGAAAATCGCGCTCGAGAGCACATTGGCACCTGGGTAGAACCACTGACCTATATATGTCAAATGGAAGGCTTTCTTACATGAAAATTCTATTGAACGTGCTGAGAATCGAACCCATAGTAAGTCGGCGACAATAGTCCAGCGGCCACGGAGTCCCCATTCCCCACTTTATTTTTATCCGAAAATACTAATCCTAATAAAAACGTTTATTTAACCCTTTCCCTCATATAGACTCATTTTGACGCACTCAGTAGGTACCACATAAAGCCTAATCTGCAGAAAACCACAGTTAAACCTTACCAAATTTAATTACAAAATCCTAATTTCCAGACCACTGAGGAGCAGCGAACAGCATAAAACCTGATCAGCCTGCGAGTTACTCGCAGGCTGATCTGGTTTTATGCTGTTGGCATAGGTCTTTTCATGGTGTCCTCTATGAGGGAAAGGGTTAAAAAGGATTCATGTTCTTCTAGAATATGAATACACGAATGAATGTACCCTCGACAAGTCCTTTATATACATAATCAACGAAATTTAAGGTCAACGAAAAATAATTATTTTACAGTAACTCTTTGAGTGCGAATAATCAGAATGACTTCGACACTCCGCGCACCGGTTATGTTATGCTACGCCACTTTAACGACAACTGTGAGGGGAGGTAACTTCTGCGACGGAGTTAGGGACGGTGCATTCGTGGTGTAAGTTTTTTTAACTGTTAGTAAGTCCACTACCGTTTAAGATAATATTATGAAACTTGATATATGAATAGATGGCAGTATGGAGATTCTGAACTTCTCTTTTTTCTTGGACTTAAATTCTGATTGCTATGGTAACTGAAATAATTATTCACCTAACCGGTAGGGGACTCATGTGCTGCGTGCAACACCAATTACTTGTTTACCTTGTTCAATGTCACACAAACAGTATTTCGGTCCTTTTTGCCTGTATGAGACAGATATATTTTATATTGCCTTCCGCCGAGGCTGCAATATCACGTTGTACAACATAAACACGTCAAGATGCCACACCTAGTGCTGGGCTGATCAACAGCCCCATCCTGAAAACCAAGCAAGGGAGATATAGAGAACTCATCTTTCGTCCTAATCCTTTTTCGGATGAATTGTCAATATGCCATGTGGTTAATATTTTGAATAGAAAATGTATACATTAAGGGTGATATACAGCACTATTTTTGTGTGTCGCAGCCGGGAATTGAACTCACCCCCCACCCCCGCTCCGGTTACTGTTCGCTCATAGAGGACACCATGAAAAGACCTATGCGAACAGCATAAAACCAGATCAGCCTGCGAGTAACTCGCAGGCTGATCAGGTTTTATGCTGTCCGCTGCTCCTCAGTGGTATGGAAATGGGGATTGTGTAATTAAATCTGTAATGTTTAACTGTGGTTTTCTGCAGATCAGGCTTTATGTGGTACCTATTGAGTGCATCAAAATGAGTCTATATGAGGGAAAGGGTTAAAATATGTAGCCAAAATTTTATCATTTTATTACATATAGCAACAGCTAAACATGGCCTCCTAACATAAAATGTTGCAGAAACAGAAGTTATGAAGCTTTCCAGTGTATTTTAAACCGGAAAATGATTTTACATGTTGTGGTAGGAAATTAAAGTATCCCAAAGTCGCTAGATAAGGTGAATACCCCCCTCTCTCTCTGAAACAAATAAACAACACACTTGAATTAGATAGAAAAGAAAATGCATAATTAATTTTTTAACAAATGATATTATAAAAGAGAAAAATATGAAGTTGTTGTTGTTTTGTTACTGACCCAAACTGATAAGACAACTTGGTTATAAATACTCGTGAAAAACCCGAAAGCAGAGAGAGAGAGAGAGAGAGAGTACTCAACAGATAGCCAATATAGGTCATACAAACTACCCGTAGTCTATATAAGGATAACCTAGACTAGATGTTCTAAATTTTACATATGATAGTGAGAGCATGTGTCCTGCACGCGCTTGTTGTATCATGTGACTAGACAATCGGAGACTTTCGTTGTCGAACCGAACAATTTCCGGACACCTCGCTCTATTCTTCGGTATATCTATCGTTATGCCGGAGGTTGCCGAATAGATAAAATTGACCTACCAAACATCGAACTTAACGTGACTTTTATTTATTCCTTATGTTACATAGCAGTTTCGGTGTAAAATGTGGCGATTGTTGTGTCCGGACTTTGGTTTGTCATGCGTCTGTACAGATAAAGAATGCGTTAATAGACGAGCCGATCACAGAAGATTCGCAGTTAGACTTGGTACTCGCACATAAAGGTACGTACTTTTATATTCAGTCCCAAATATTAATATTGTAAATTATATTGACATTGCTTAACATATTTTATTATTTTGAATAACATTTGCAGGTGTTTAAGTCCTAATGCATACTATTATGTAAAAGGAAGAATGGAATATGTATAAAACTACATGTATATGAAATTCTTCGAACTTGTATCCTTTTGTGCTTTAAGACATTTCATTCAAGATAGTGATTGTTTTATTTCTTTTTTTTTTTTTTTTTTTTTTTTTTTTTTTTTTTTTTTTTTTTTTTTTTTTTTTTTTGAGGCCCCATATGGGTATCCCCATTTATTTTCCCCGTAATAGGTGAACAGAGGTCGGGGAACCATCCTCAGTTGACCGTACAATGTAACATAAATTTCAATCATTATAAAAAATTATAAAAAAAAAATAAATGGGTTGAAAAATACAAACAAAATTAATAATAATGAAAAAAGAAAAAAATTAAAAGTAAATTGTTCTTCACATGTGATTAACATTAAAAGTTTCATAATTCACATTCAATAAAATACAAATCCTTATCTTGATTTTAAATATATATATTAAATCTTCAATTTTCAACAATACTTTTTACAAGTTTCCAATTTGATTTTTCAGTTTCAGTGATATTTGATTTTTTATAAATTTCCCAATCTAATTTTACTATCTCCCTGAATCCTACAATTGTTGGTAGTATATTTTTTAATCTACACAAAAATATATATCTTTTAAATTCAAGAAATAAAATGTCAAGTTTATATTCTTTTTCACAGAAACCCAATACAACTTTATGTTCTTCTATAACACATCTTACATTTCTTTTATCTAATACAATTTTAATGTAATCAATTATAGGTTTTATTTTATAACAAGACCAAAACAAATGGGATAAACTTTCAACATTTTCTTCACAAAAGGTACATAAACTAGTTTGAACAATTTTCATTTTGAATAATAAGGAATTTGTTGGTAATATTCTATGTACTATTCTTGTTTGAAGCCATTGAATGTAAGTATTTCTAGTATATTTAAATACGTCACCATAAATGTTTTCCCAATTTAAATTGATATGTTCATATAATGATATCCATTTAATTTGACTAGTTGGAACTTCTTTATTTTTAATAAATGTATTATATATGATTTTGTTTGCATTTGTTTTGATTATAAATGGGAACAGATAACAAGAAATTGATGGATTTTGCAAATCAAAAATTGAGATATTCTTAAATGACATGCTTATTTTATCTATGTATCTCTTATGATTTTCTAATATTGTAAAAAATTTATCTTCGTCCTATTTCTCTTTCTAAAATGTCTATATTCTTGAAGTTTCCATGTCTATCTAAAATATCTTTAATATATCTAATTCCATTATTATACAAAGTAGGCATAAAGATATAATCTTTATTTATTAAAAAGTTGTGATTATAAAATAATGGCATATGTAACACTTGACTTACCTTACTAATATCAAGCTTATCAATATAATAATCTATAACATTTACATTCATTATTACTTATATAATTTTTTAACCATTTTATTTTAAGACTATAAATGTAGCTCTGTAAATCAATCATTTTCAGTCCACCTTCTTTATAATTTTTTATAAGAACAGTATTTTTTATTCTAGGTTTTCCATCCCAAACAAAGTTATAGAAAAGATTATTAATTTCTTTTATAATATTTTTATTTGGGGATGGAAGACTTATAAATAAGTGTGTTAATAACGGTAATAGAAAAGTTTTTACGACAGTGATTTTTCCCATGGGTGTTAGCTTTCTTTTTTTCCAGTGTGATATTACTTTTTTCATATTAATCATTTTTTTATTATAATTCAGTTCTATCATTTTGTCAAGGTCAACATCAAAATTTATGCCTAATAATTTGAATTGTGTTTCTCCCCATGATAGTTTCCATTTTGTTTTAATAGAACGAGTACTATATTTTAAAGAACCAATCCAAACAATTTTTGTCTTATCATAATTCATACTTAAACCTGAAATGATTGAAAATCTATGTAATAATGTCAATGTCTGATTTAACGAATTTTCCGAACCATCGAGTAATAAATAAGTATCATCAGCAAATTGTGATAACTTGTATTCATCTCCATGGATTTTAATGCCCTTTATATCTTTTGAATTCCTTATTTTTATTGCCAAAATTTCCGCACAAAGAATAAAAAGATATGCTGATATGGGATCCCCCTGTCTACAGCCGCGACCGATCTTAAAGAATTCAGATAAAAAACCATTTAATTGTATACATACCTCGGTGTTTTTAAGAAGTAATGATATCCATTTCTTGAAGCTGTTTCCAAAGTTAAATAAATCTAGAGTTTTTTCAAAAATTTAAATTAAATTTTTAAAATTAACATGAGTAATCCAGGTATCTTATGAGTTTCAGTATAATTCATTATATCATATAATAATCTAGTGTTTTCACCAATATATCGACCTTTAATAAAACCAGTTTGATCTTTGGAAATGATAAGATCAAGAACTTTCTTTAGTCTATTAGCT
Organism: Solen grandis; assembly: GCA_021229015.1. Taxonomy (NCBI): domain Eukaryota; kingdom Metazoa; phylum Mollusca; class Bivalvia; order Adapedonta; family Solenidae; genus Solen; species Solen grandis. The sequence continues at coordinate 37,961,107 of CM037782.1, read as the reverse complement.
ATACCGCTTGAAGCAATCTTGTAAATGACATTTAAAAGTGTGATTGGCCTCCAGTTTTTTAAAAACTGCTTTGGCTTATTATCTTTTGGTATACAAGTAATATATCCCATTTTAATATTCCTAGAAAACCTATTAGATATGAATGCATAATTTATAGCTCTGTAGACAAAATATCCTATTTTGCCCCAGAAGACCTTAAAAAAATTTGAAGTAAAACCATCACACCCTGGACTTTTATCATTTTTCATATTCTTTAAAGCAAAGGTTATTTCATTATATGTTAAAGGCCCTTCTAATTCTAATGATTGTTCATCACTCAATTTTGGTGTTTCAATATTATACAGTTCATCATCTAGATCAAAATTGTCATATGTTTCTTGTGCACTATATAATTTTTTGTAGTAATTGCTGGTTGCTTGTAAAATTTTGTTTTGGTCAAATATGTAAGAGCCATCATTTATTTCTAAAAAAGGGATATTTTTGCTTAGATTAAATTGTTTTTCTAGAGAACAAAAGTACTTAGTGTTTTTTTCACCATTTTCTATCCATTGCGATTTTGACCTAATAATTTGTCCTCTAACTTTATTGTTTCTAATTTCATGAAGTTTATTTTGTAATAGTACTAATCTGTCTTTATTTCCTTCATTTAAACATGTCTCAATTTTTGATATCTCATTTATTAACCTTTCTTCATCTTTTTTATTCTTGTTGGATTTAAAACTTGAATATGATATGGTTTTGCCACGAATTTCCATTAATAGTGTCTCTAAAAACAATTCATCATTTATTACAAATTGAATGCTAGATTTATCCATTTTCAAAACATTATTCATATCATAGATCGGTATACAATATTGTTGAATGATTTCGTCAATTTTCTTATTAATACAATTAAGATATTCAATGTCATTTAGTAAAGAGTTATTGAATTTCCATAAACCTTTACCATGTTTAATATTTGAAAAACAAAGCTCTAGAAAAACAATTGAGTGGTCTGATTTGTATGACATATCAATATCACAATTTCTAACAAAGTTAAGGATGTTATTTGTAATAAGAAAAAAATCCAGACGACCGTGTTGTAAGGGAGTTAACCTCCTCCAACTATATTTTTGTTTATCACCATGTAATTCTCTGAATGGATCCACTAAATGCTTTTCATCAATAAAGGATAATAATCGTTTTCTTGCATTGGCATTGTGGTTTATATATTTATAATTTTTATAATCAATAGATGGATTCAAAACTAAGTTAAAATCTCCACATAAAATACATTTCGTATTTGATTCTAAAGAATCAACCAAACAAAATATATTTGTAAAAAAGTCTGGATTATCAATATTTGGTGCATAAATATTTATAAGAATAAGATTTGTGTTATTAAATCCAAGTTCAAGAATAAGAAAACTTCCATCATTGTCTTTTCTAATGTTTAACACTTCCATATCAAGATCTCTTTTAAATAAAATGGCAACTCCTTTAGAATTAGACTTTCCATGACTATAAAAACATTTTCCATCCCACTCTGTATATATAATTTTCTCCATATCTTTAACAAAATGTGTTTCTTGTAAACACACAATTTCAGCTTTTTTTTCTTTGATGAAATTAAAAACATCAATTCTTTTTGATAGGTTCCGTAAACCTCTACAATTATATGATAATATTTTTAAGTTATCCATAATAATAAAAAGTGTTTTTCAATATACATGTATAACTATTTATCCTAAAAGATATAGTATTTTTAAGATCTTTGTTAATATGACACTCACATAAGAAACAGTGGCATGAATCAAATTGACAGTATTTCATATATGTAATCAATTTAAACATGTGAATAAACATATATATGCATGAAAAAGACATCAGTTTATAAAGGATAAGTGTTACAAAAGTAGTGAAATATTCTTAATCCTATATATTGTACTTGGTACCTCTCTAACTGCAGTGAATAAACAGTTATTGTATATTCATCAGTGTATAAAGTTACATTCATATATCTATTTCCCCGCTCCCCTCTCTCCCACATATAGTTATGCAAAACTGGTACCTGTATATTAATCATATACTGAAAAACATAATATATACCACAATACTGACGTATGTACAACAAACATTATATATATATATATATAGAGAGAGAGAGAGAGAGAGAGAGAGAGAGAGAGATAGTATGGGATATACATATATGTCTGAAACATCAATACACGCTCTGATAAGCGGGTACATTAAGCTCTGCGTTGGACTCTTTGTCGATGCGCTGCAATCACCTCCTGAAAATTGTCAAAAATGTCAAACTTCACTCTCTCACCTCTTACCGTCTGTCCATATATCGAACCATTAAAAAACCATGCACTGGATATCTCGTCATGTTGCATCAGCCTGTTAATGAGTCCCGTGTTCAGTTTTGTCACATCATCACTGATCTTGTGATCATCACTTCTCATCTCTTTCCTTTTCCTCATGATAGTTGCTTTCGCATCATTGTTAATAGTTTTTATCAACACCGGTCGAACTCCTCCCCGTTTTGTTGGTATGCGGTGCATGGCCACAATCTGTGCTGGTTCCACTCTAATGTCATGCTTCTTGAATATATTCATCACTTTCTCCTCCAGCTCCTCTCTTCCCTCATGATGACCCTCTTGGATGTTTGCAATTTTCACATTATTCTTCCTATTTTCTTTTTTTTTTTTTTCCTTTAAATTTTTGTTTTTTTCTACTCTCTTCTATTTTTTCGTTCATTTGTCTTTCTATTTTTTCCATTATTTTTGTGATTGTGGATGTTATCATCTCTTGTATTTCATCTTTTTTAAGCATTGAATCCAGACAAGTTTTAAGGCCTCCTATTTCCTTTGATATGTTATCCAGTTGAGTTTGCAACATTTCAGCATCAATCATTTGGTCACAGCTCTCGTTGCTAACATCTGAATGAGTTCTTTTATCTTTTTTTGATGGTGGTTGACTTGTTATTTTTTGTTTTGGTTGTTGAACTTGACCCTTGGTTTGACTTTGACCCCTTCCTGTCATGCTGATTGCACTCTTTCTTCACTTAAATCAGAGTAGTAAACAGTTATATGCACAGGTTTTACCCAGCCTATGGCACACAATTGTCAACACAATAGTCTAATCAACTGTAATACAATGTATCCAATACAGGTATGCAGGTGTGTTGTTATAGTTATCCAGGTAATCCAGGTAAGTTCACTCACTTGTCAAAATGTAGGGTAACATATGACATAATCAGCTTATAAGAATACAAAGAATTCTTTAAAACTTTTTTAAAAAACTCCAAATATCCAATGTTTCACATCACTTTTCCAGAAATAAAGTTTACCTTCTTCTAGAGTGTAACTTCATCTATCCATTGATACCAAATTCACCACTATCAAGCCACTATTTTCACTACAAATTGTAAATCAATCACGAGCACATTTTAGTCTGACATCACCCTTCACCCAACAAACAAGCCATTGTTTTATTTCTGCTCCGAAGTTTTAACGGATTTGTAATTACAATTTATTTTATAATCATTGAGAGGCTACTGTAAAATAGTTAATTCTTGCTCATTCATCTATTGTGGCATATATGCATACCGGGGTTGAATACAGATACATATTTATTTATGCTAGACACAATTAGCACAAAACTATATTACCTTATACAGACCCAAAACCATGTTGAGAGTAGCGCTCGCAGTTGCCCTGGTGGCCGTTGCCATGGGAGCAAGGCTGGTGACCTTTAACACCGATCTGGACCAGGAGTGGCTGGAGTATAAGAACCATCACAACAAGCAGTACCAGTACGGCGAGGAGATGACCAGGTGAGTGTCTTAACTTTTATTTTATTTAAGTAACATTCATAATAATGAAATTGGTAAATAAGAATATTAAAGAATATGATAGTATTTTACTGTCACACCGTTAATATATCAATCCTGGTGGCAGTGGTATGACAGTTCAAATACGGTGCTCTCCCCTTATATTATTCTGCATAAGGGTTACATCACAGTTCTCTTTTACGGCAACACCCCTCATTTAATAATTGAAATCAACCATAAAAATACAATTTTGCATGTTTTAAGTCGCATTCCAAATTAATCATCATATATGCATCTAATTTGCCATTCTTCGCCGTCGGGTAGGAAACCGAATACGAATAATTATTTCATAGGAGCCTTAGCATGCATGGACCAGAGTTAACTCCCTTAGAGACACCTTCCGTTTGTTTCCCTATAATAAATTTAGGAGTATATTAGGAGGATATTTCTTGTGATAACTTGAAATATCTTGTGTGTGTGACAGACGCTCCATCTGGGAGAAGAACCTCGACTACATCCAGACCCACAATCTGCAGGCCGACCGTGGGGAACACACCTTCTGGCTGGGCATGAACGAGTACGGAGACATGGTGAGGTCATCATCATCATCATCATCACGTTCAACCTTTTTCTGCCCCTCTTCTCTCAATTTAATTTCTTAATCACATGTACTGATAATATATAATTCTTGCTCTTAAACATCCCTTAGCTACAAATACATTTTGACAGTACAATTTACCTAACTATAACAACCAACAGCATTTGAACATTCAAGTGTCCATTGATTGCAAAATATTTTAGTCGGATTAAGATAAATGTGGTCTTTTTTTGCCTGGGGAACATGGGCTAGTAGTTAACATAAAGGTATGTGAAAACTCCTGAAATAAATAATTTAACATTAGTCAGTGAGTATCACAAGATAGGGAGATATTTCAACTTATCTTCATCTAGTTAAAAATGTTTTCAGCAACAAAACAAAATCTGCATAAATTGTATAAAACATGATATGAAGATATTGGTATACCCGTACATGATTTTTTAGAACACCTGAAAGACTTTATTTACTGCTTTAACATTGATCTTTCGATGAAATTTATTGGAAATATTTATGTTTGTCAGACAAACGAGGAATTTGTTCGTGTCATGAACGGCTACAAACAGACAAACAGGACCGGTGGCGTCACTTACATGCCACCCAGTCACGTGACTCTGCCAGACTCTGTTGATTGGAGGAAAGAGGGCTACGTCACCGACATCAAAAACCAGGTAAGGAAACCACCTTATTCTCTTCTTTCTGCCATTGACTAATTGGATATAGTCTTATTGCAATATTTATTTAATCTTCGAGTAAACCTAGCTATAATCTCTTGATCAAAGCCCGCATTTACTTCAAAGCTTTAGCTTAAAATATTACTTAAGATTACTAAAAATGAAAAACGCAAATCGTCCCATAGTGTATTTGCGTGTTATCGTGCACATTGTGCCACTGTCACATGATTTGTGACGTCACTGTTTCCAGGGTCAATGCGGCTCGTGCTGGGCTTTCTCCACCACTGGTTCCCTGGAGGGCCAGACATTCAAGAAGACCGGAAAACTGCCATCACTCTCCGAACAAAACCTGGTTGACTGCTCTCAAAAACAAGGTAAGGCCTAGACTTAAAAGAGGGTTTCCATTAACAACAATGAACCGAAAGTGAAGAATTCTTACAGTTTATACTAGGTGCCTCCTTGGTTGGACCAGTACTTTAGTTAAGGTGTCGCTATGACAAACACCAACTTACAGCTTGATGAAAACCTCGAGTTTATAAGGGGCACACGAGCAAAACAACCGATTCGAACCCACAGCGGTGAGGGACAAGGAACGGAAGTAAGCGACTAACCTCTCACTCTCGAAGACCTCACGTTTAAGGTTAAGACTTATTTCTGAGTACCGTGGTCCAGTGGTAACGTACCCGACTGTGGATCCGAAGGTTGTGGGTTGGAGATAAGGCGCAATGTACCGGTCTGATCTAGGCAACGTCGAATGGGATAAGTAAAAGTTGAAAGAACTTGTTTCCCAATCGAGTGGTTAGAGCGTCGGCCTCGGGTGAGGGAGGTCGTGGGTTCGATCCTCGGCCGCGACATACAAAAGTCGTAAAAAATGGCACTGTTATAGCTCCCTTGCTTGGCGCTTAGCATTTAAGGGTAGTTGCAGGACTGATTGGCCCGGTGTCAGGATAATGTGACCGGGTGTGGTATCATGCCATATGTCTACGGCGTGATATTGCAGTGTGGCAGCACTATATCTGTCTCAAGTAGACATCGTCTCCAAATGACTGAAATACTGTCGGTGGGACGTTAAACCAAACAAACAAACAAACAAACAAACATAAGTTTAAACTAAACAGAACTAAATTCTTGCAGCTGCATTATGAAGTTACAGACGGGATATGTCTCTCACAACCCGTATTAACGTTCAATACACTATTTTTCGTAGGATATTTGTATGAAAATACCCAGCTCAGTGTTTATTCAATATCGTGATAAAATGCGGTCACCGTGATAAGCCATGTGATCAATTATACGATACGATAGGAACGGGTTCTTGTCTAAGGTGTTTATGATAAATATACATGTATACTCATGTAGTCATGTTCGTTCATTGTTTATTTAGTAGAGAATGTCATCACATTATCATATTATTTATATGCATATACTAATGAACAGAACCTAATATAATTCTCATCGAACACTAGAATGAAAGACAACTCCCAATAACGCATTATGTAGTCAGTGTGGGTTATCTCCCCCTTATTACTAAAACCCCGGCGCATGCGTTGGAGATAAAATATTTTAATAGCAACACTGTCGTTTAACATAACATTTGATGGACTGTCAAACCAAATCATGTGTTTTCACATAAATAAACCGACAGTAAAAGCCTCAAACCTCCTTAAAAATCAGGTCGGCACCAACTTTTCCTCCTTGCTGGTACACTCTTTAATTTCAAGGGGGACCAATTTTCGCTGAGTTCTCTAGGACATGAATCCATATATAGATTATTTTACAGATCTATTGTCAAACAACACTTATTACTTATTTCACATCACAAAACAAAAACAACAACAGCAGCAGCAATAACAATAACAACATCAACAACAAATTTTATTTTGTATATAACACCAGGAACTAAGTCAAAGCGAACTAGTTTGCCATGAGGGAGCTATCCGGAGGCAATTGTAAGATCTAGTTAAATATTTGTTGTTCACGTATTATTTTTATGCCATAGTACCATTCCCGATACCATGAGCTTATTTTGAAAAATAATTTGTTACTTACCCTTGTTACCTAGGTAACCATGGTTGCGAAGGAGGTTTGATGGATCTCGGCTTCACCTACATCAAGGAGAACAGCGGTATTGATACGGAGGCCAGCTATCCCTACACCGCCAGGGTACGGTAACAACACATTTATTGTATTTGTTTATCGTCCGCTGCATTTAATCTACAAACGACTTTTCCCCCTTCAGATATTTCGAAACATCATCCATTTGTGGCAGATATAGTGCCGCTCCATTGCAGTATGTATTTGGCATTATACCACTCCTTTCCATGACATTATTTTTTTAGTCAGCAAGTCATGAATATGTATGTTGAAAACTCACGTTTGTTTGGTAAGCGGGTTTAACTTTCCGTCGACAGAATTTCAGTCATTTGGTGACTATGGCTACATGTGACAGATATAGTGCTGTAACACTGCAGTATCTGAAGACCTGTGGCATGATGCCACACCCAGTCATATTATCATGGCAGGACCAACAAGTCCTGGAACTTCCTTTATATACTGAGTACCAATCAAGGGAGCTATACCAGTACCATTTATTTCGACTTTGGTATGTCGCGGCCGTGGATCGAACCCATGACTTCCCAGACGCTCTTACCACACAGCCACCGGGACTGGTGAATTTTTCTTAGCAAATTACACCGAATGTTTTTCTATATAAGGTAGAAAACATAAAACGTGCAAACCGAGGACACGCCAGGAGGGCGTACTGTAGTATAATTTGTAAAAACATTGTTTTCAATCAACGGAAAAGAAATATACGTAAGTTAATTAATTTATTCGACCTGTAATCCAGGTAAACCTACCAACAGACCATTTCACTAGGCGTTTGGATTTCTCGGTATAATTCGCTGATTTAAACTGATCAATCAGTGACTGGTTCAAAATATCACGTGTATGTTTATAACCAATTGCACAGTGTGTGGAATTTGATTAGGTATTCGGGGAGCGCTCGTTGATTTCCGTAGGTTTACGTCTCATTTCGAAGTGAAATACAAGCTAGTACTATGTCTAGTTGCAGGACGGCAAGTGCAAGTTCAGTGCCCAGAACGTGGGTGCCACCGACACCGGGTTTGTTGACGTGAAGAGCAAGAGCGAGTCTGACCTCCAGTCCGCCGTGGCCACCGTCGGGCCCATCAGTGTCGCCATTGACGCCAGCCACACCAGCTTCCAGCTCTACAGGTCCTGTCCGTCCGTCTGTCTGTTTGTCCGTCCGTCCGTCTGTCTGTTTGTCCGTCCGATGGGTTTTTATTCTTTTAATCTTTCTGTTTTTAATGTACAAAGTCCAATCATGATATCGTCCATAGACAGACTTGAAGCAAATGTATATAATTATAACTTTTTTTTTTTAAAAAAAAAGGTAAACATTATAAATGACAATTATGAAATTCAGTTTTCATGGTCCAAGTTAAGATTTAACCCTTCGCACAATCATTAATTTCAAAGCAAGAAGAACTCATCAGCATAGTTATAAATAAGAAGGCTGATGAGACCTTAAGGCTTTAGCCTTTAAATGGACGATTTTTGAGTTATACAGTAGTATTTTAGTTGATACACAGTAAGTTAACATTTTGTTGTTGTTGTTGTTGATGATGATGATTATGATGATGATGATGATGGTGATTATGGGAGAAAGGGACTGTCTTTCTATCTGATGATACGCCAATTGTAGATAGAACTTAGAAACGAACTATCATAATGGTTGTTGTCGTTTATCGTTACTATATACCGAGGTACCCCAGAGGGCACTTGTAACCATGACGACCTTGTATTGCAGGTCTGGAGTCTACCACAGCTTCTTCTGCAGCCAGACCCGCCTGGACCATGGTGTGTTGGCTGTGGGATACGGCACCGACAGCGGCAAGGACTACTGGCTCGTCAAGAACAGGTACGAATCCCAGCCTCCACCCTCATGTAACCACAGACGGAACCCTGGGGTTAGGCTCCATATAGATACGTCTGGGAAAATTAGTCACGTTACAATCTTTACCATAGGAATATTCATGTATATTTTTAAGGATTCGATAAATATCAATTGACTGAACTTCAGATGGTTTATGAAACAATGGATGTTCCGTTGCCCGTGTTTTTTTTGTAGACAATGTAGGTTTATACGAGAAAACAGAGGAGAGAAGAAGCTGTCTGATCAGGGTCTCTCATGTTTGTCAAAATTAATCTATTTGAAGTTAATGGTTTATATTCTTTATATTTATACGTATATTGCATGTTCATGTAATATATTACTGTCAGTTTACGCGGGTCTTAATTTGACAGTAACAGTTTAAAGCAGTTGCACGGAAACCTGAACATGCAATTCAAAATATGTCCCATATAGTCCTGAATTATGTAGAAGTCATCATTCGGTACACAGTGATTAACTTCATTAATATGATGACAATGACACTAAAATATCAATCTGGTTGAAGTCAGGTGCAGAAGATAATATTCCAACTGGTATACCGGTATCGTATATAATGTAAATATCTAAGCCTCTAAACCTGTACAGGTAATACGAGAATGCACGTATTTTGTTTGATTGCCTGGTTTCAATGGCCTACCGTCAGTATTTTTGTCATTTTGGGGACTTTGATCTACACGTGACAGACACGAGCACTGCCTCACTCTAATACTACGCCGTAGACAAGTCATAATTAAACAAACAATCACATTACACTGCATGATACCAGAGTTAACCAGTCCTCGGACTGTACCCATATGAGCTGAATATTTTTATACAATATCATAGACGTAGCTGGGCTTAAAATGATGTGCAGCCCCGGGCTAGGGTGTCCCGGACGTATGCTTCCCAGGGGAAATCTTTTCTAGTAAGCGTGTAAGTGCTTTTTCCGGCATATCTAAAGCCAAAAATTTTGACTTTTTGAAAATGTATACATTTGTAAATGATGTGCAGGGCCAGGACCTAAAGTGCCTAAAGAGATATATGTTAGTGATAAAAATGAAATAGGTGTAAAATTAATCTGAAGTTATTTATTTTATTTTCTCAGCTGGGGAAAGAGCTGGGGAATGGAGGGATACATCCAGATGTCCAGGAACCGCAACAACAACTGTGGTATCGCCACACAGGCCAGCTACCCTACCGTCTAATGACGTCATTGGCGTGATGTCATGAACATTTGCGGTGTTTCGCTGGAAATATGGGACCCGACCTGGTGTCAAATGACAAGAAATTCTCGATTTCTACGGCGCATGATTGGTGTTTTTGAAATGTTTCATTTTACCATGAGATTAGCATCTTTGACAAATAAATAGATAAAAACGATGTACTCATTCTTTTATTTCAGATAGATAGATTATGTCTTTCTCAACAAACATGTAAATATACTAGTATTTAAAAGCTCACTTTTGATTCTACTTTTGAGGTGATACATTTTATACATAACACTCACCTACTCCACGTCGGTTTTCCTTTGTCCCTATTTTCTTTCTTTCTTTTTTTTTACTTTCTTCCTGTCTGATGTGTGTGTGTGTGTGTGTGTGTGTGTATGTGTTTTGCAAAAAAAAAAAAAAAAAGAGAAAAACTATGACATGCTTCATTTGAAACATGATTTAATAAAGCAAGTGTTATGTCCGACACAGAACCGAATAACGCTTTCAAGTCTCACGGCAGTACACTTAGTTTTTTGCTGTTTTTGATCGATTGCAACATATTTTCTATTCGCTAACCGTGAATCTCAGTATTTTTAACTCACGTACAACCAAAGTGCTTTCTTTTGTTTCTCTCTTTTTCTTCATTATTTATTTATGTTCTAGAGCCATCATGTGTCTAGATGATTTTCATTCTATGGACAAGTTATTGTTAATAGAACAAACGCTATCTTTTATGCATTTTATAATATTCGAAAGAGTTGGGACCCATGTAATAAGCAAATTAATGAATTAATGAACGGATACACATACTATGTTGGCTTTCTTTTATCAGTCCATGGTTAATGACTTAGGACTTTTCTTATCGTGGTTTCATTTAAAAGACAAGTGGCATAATACCACACCAACTTGCCTTGGCCTGCGTCTAATGAAACATCTAGTTTTGAAATTTTCTTCAAGTAAAAGAAAAATGAAATTTTATGAATTGTTTAAAAGATTTCAGACCATATATCAGTGACATCGTGCTTCTCGTTGTATGTATGCGACACTTCTATATTTGTCTAGGTCAATCCCAAAATTATTGATATATAATGTTAATATTTTTGAAACGAGGTAAAATCAGTATTTGAGATGTTATGCGAAACCAAGCCTGAACTTTCAATACTGAGCACCCAGCAGCCCATAGCACCATGTAGACGCTATGAAAACACGACTGAATGAAAAATAAATGCCATCTTTTGCACAATATAAAGGGGATATTTGCTCGTTTTTAGGTGTTATGAAATACCTAATCGAAAGGTGATACAGGATTAATGACTGAAAATGTTATAATTGTATCACTTCGAAATGATTATGGATTTAATCTCGCAAATTGAACATAGTATTTCATCAGTTAGAATAAATCAAAATTTTAAACGAACAGGACAGTTAAAATATGCAGCTTGCTATCACCTGGTAAGTATAAGATGTCAACTGAAAACGCTATTTAAACACTTCATACTTATACATTACAAGAAAACCCCGCGATATCATATTCGGTTTTAGACTAAAATATTTATACATAGCCTGTCTCTCATTATACCTGCACAATACAACACATAAAAGATGAGTCCGTTCTTTTCTTTCATACAGAAAAAAAAAACATCTATCTTATTTTTTGTTTGTTATGTTTTCTCACAATAAAATCTGAGTAAATAACACAGCTAATCAAACAAAAAATCATTGTCATCCAGCAAAGCTCACATTTATCGAACGTTTTGTTAAGTATTGGTTTGCTGTCGATCACAAGCACCCTTGTACCGTCTTTATAAACTACCTGTTATAACGCATTGTATTTTACTATAGGCAAGGTTCCAAAACACAAAAATACTACTCGATAAACCAGTACCGTATTTAGGTATAGTTTCACAAAAGCGGGTCCGCTAGAACAATAGTCAGGTCTCTTAATTAGTGCGCATAGAGCTGTCCTACAGCGGACCACAGCGGACTACACCCTACAGAAGGACGTCATAAAGTCAGAAGTCAGGTGGGATAGTACCAGCGGCGCATTATTTCGTTTGTCACCTGTTCTGTGCAAGGGGTCTGACACACGGACGAACGGTCGCATTCTCCTTCTAAAACATATTCTTTGGATATATTTCGTGTTGTTTTTTTTCCTTTTAATTATTTTTCGATTTTTTTTAAACTTTCGAGTAACAACCTTGACATCGTTTACGTAACCGGGATTTTATTTGGTTATACAACAGGTTTTTTTTTTGTGAAAGGAGAAATATTCCTCAGTGCGGATAATGCTATGGTTCTGACGGACGCACACACGATGGGTCGGACTATGAAGCTGGGCGTGGCAGTATTGGTGTTGCTAGGCTGCGTCCTTCCCGGGGGATACGCCCAAACTGGCAGTAAGTCATGCACAACATTTTTTTCTCGATTTTTCTTAGCAGATTTGTTTTTTCTAGTCAAACCCAAATAATATTTAAGGGATAAAAAGTTTAAGAAAATCCCCACACTTTATGGAAGTTTTTTTCCCTGATCTTAGTTGATGATTTCGAACCGAACAGAACAGAAGATTAAAACTTATATAAGCTCATTGTAATAAATTATAAATATACAGGCAATAAATAGGATGTGTTGATTACATTGATAATTACTTGTGCATTTTACTGTTTTTTAATAATCTATCACCAGGATTTTGTTAAAGTATGAGAACGATTAATATACAGTTTATTGAAGACTTACTGCTCAATTTTGGAATTTTATCACTCGGTTAACATTCTTTGTGTATGAATTTACAGGAAATATATATTATTCCTCTAAAATGATAGGTTTAGTCTTAAAATGACCCCACCCAAGGTTAAAACTGTGGAGACCCATAACGCAACAAACTTGCTTATTGAACACATATGCATTACCTTGCCTTGCTGAAAAAAAATCAGTTTTTACAAGAATAGAAAACTAAATTAAAAACGACAACAACAACAACAAAAACAACAACATGTTTTCTCTTTATTTCAGGAAAACGCCTGTCTTTTTTTGTGTGGTCAAATAAAAATATGACATTTGGCACCTTGCCTTTGTTCTGTAAATATGCGGGTAATGTTAAGATTGTCACTTCCTTCTTTCACAAGAGATATCCTATATAGATAACTAACAGACAAAGGAGTTTTTACTGATTTTCTTTTTTCATGTTCGTAAAAGGGAAGATTTCTAGATGGCCTCTGATTGTGCATGTCTCTTTGATGTTCTCTTCTTGCACCTGCAGATTGTTTCATCTGTACAAACTCTTGCATGGTCGACATATATCGGTATTGTCCGATGTGTGACCATGTATCTATACATAGAGTCACGAACAGTTGTTTTTTAAACAATGTTTTTTTAAATATAGCTGAGAAGTTTTCACGAAGCAATTATGGTTATACAAAGGAGATATTCACAGCTACAATAACCTTTCTTTTTTATGTTTGTCCTGTAAATAAACCTTTTTATCATCAGAAAAGAGTAATAATTATGTAGAGAAAAAGTTCTAAATCTCCATTTACAATTGCACTGAGTCAATCCGGGTTTTTCTTCACCAAGTGAATATTGGGCGATTAAAATCTCATTCCACGTGCAAAGAAATCGAAATGTTGCAGAATCGATTCCAGCCGGAGAAGAAATTAAAAGAAAGGGGTTGGACAAACCGGGACCAAGCATTGTGAGATAATGAATGAATATAAAGTAAAATGGAGGTCCCAAGGGAGAATGGTCTCACATTTCGAAGCTGTCTTAGATGTTGTTGTTGACTTGATTTGACTATTTGAGTTTACCGTCGCTTCGACAGTATTTCAGTCATATAGCGACGTCCAGCTAATTACAGGTGGAGGAAGACCTCGAACGCATGGAGGCATCCGGGATAGAACCACCGACCTTTCGCAATCCAGTTGGAAGGAAATTCGAATGACCCTGCCGGGACTCGAACCCACGCGGTAAGGGGCTGAGTGAGTGTTAAAGTCAGCGACTTTACCCTCTCGGCCACGGAGGCCCCGGAGGTTGTTTTTTGACTGATTATTGAAGTGGTCGATATAGCAACAGATATTTTGGTTGCACGGGCACTTACTGAATTTGAAGGAGAACAATTGACATCAGCAGATAAAGTAGAAAGAGAAGAGATGAAAGATTTGGTTAATGTTAGCCTAAAACTAGGAAAGTATGTATATATACCCAGTGAAGTTGATGGTTACGATGGTTACGATATAGTCTTTTTACTTTAAGAAAATAGTGTTGGCAAAAATGATGGCGACGGCAATGCAATGGCCTTTTAATAAAATAATGCAGTAATAATAAATAACATTACTAAGATGTGATACTAGATTACAAAAAAAAAATCACCACGATTTATTTTCCTGCAAAAGGCGAGTCAGAAAAAAAAAACACTTCTGAAGTTCTTGCGGTCAGGAGGTTGGTCAGATATATTTGAACCGATTCCAGTTTTTGGTATTAGGTGTTTTTAATACTTCCAAATAAATGTACAACAAAGGGGTCATTTACCGCAATTGCAATATAAAGTATTTGTGATCAGTAGTCAGCTGTTTATCTTGAAATATTTCAAATAACAGGCTATTGTATTTTTATCTAGGTCATATATTTTAAAAGAAATTTAAACATAAATGGATGCCCTGAAATTTGATCATTTTCGTGGTATCATTCCAATGTGCTGTGGTGTGCTACCTTTTTCAGACATTATCTCCACATATTCGGTAATCGTAGAAGTAACTTATCAAATACATGGGGAATGAATTTCAGCTGCAAACATACGAATTGGCTAATGAACACACTGTGTAGTTAAAAACTCGTATCAGCAAAATTGTAGACAATACGTTACCCGTATTCAAATGACAAAATGCCACGAAGGTATATCTCATTTCAAATATACAATGGTTACTTATCGGCAATTGCATGATACTACTATTATTTCACGCAATTAATTGTATGAGAATATAAAATATGTCGTCCAATGCAATTCACATTTGGGAAAAAGGTTTGATTATGTTTTTGCATGCAGGGACAACTGTGAGAGTAACCCTGAATATCCTTACACGGATTTCAAAGACCGTGGTGGTTTCTGTTTCAGGCACCGCCCCTAATCCGAGATTATCCGGATTATAGCTGTACAATTTTAGACACGTAATTTTTTCATGCTCATTTAAAGTCACATAAGAGTTATGTCTATGGGATATATGTTTGTTTTCTCGAATAGAATACACCTTAATTATTTACAACTGGATTAATATGAACATATTACAATATTTTTCTCCTCCAACAATTTGAGTTATCTTTAAATTTGTAATTTAGCACATTGAAAACGAAAAGTACACCGCCGTTAAAAATTAAAAAGAAAAACGTAACAAGACATGTGCTCAGGAACCACGTTAAATCATGATTTTTATCTATATTTTATTGTTTAGTCATATAGATAATGACCACACCTATGTCTGTTCCGGTCACGCATGCGCATTAGCGATTAACTGTTATAAAATGTTTATATAAGCACAAATACTTAGTATAATTACACACACACACACACACACACACGGGTTTCAATAAGAATGACATTCCTTTTTGTCTTTGCCTGGCACAATTCTCATACGGTGTTTACCGAAGCGGGTAGATTTGATACGAAATTGTCCGATCGAATTCAACTTGAATGACGGGTTCAAGTAATAAACAATAGGACTACAATACACAAATATTTGACTCCAACTGTTGTACAACTGTGAACAGCGGGTAAAATATCCGTGAATGAAAATCAATACGGATTTGTTTTAACAAACTTAAATGTTTTGTAGACTTCACAGTGGGAAATGACAATCAATGAATGTTGCATATCCTGGTCATCTGCAACATAAAACATTTACTGCAAGTTTTGCTGTTAAGTCGATTAAGTTCTTTAATCGATTTATATACAATGTGTTCTTTTCACTGATGTGTCAGCTCTTTATTTGAAGAAATATAATTACTTCCAACTAAAACACCTTGTCGTAAAATAGACAAATAGATAGCTATGAAAATCGTTAAGCTAAATATAACCACAAGTCATGTACGATATCATGTGAATAGCTGTCAAACTAGTCTTCCGTATGAACATGTACGTATCAACCTGAGACAGATATAGTGCTGCCACAATGGAGTTTCACACCGAAGACAAATAGCATGATACCAAGCTCAGCCACTTATCCTGACACCAGACCAGCCAGTTCTGGAACATCCATGTATATATGCTGAGCGCCAAGCAGGGAGCTACCAGTACCAATTTTAAAGAACGTTTTGCGTCGCGGTCGTGGTTCGAACGTATGACCGTCCCCAACTACTCGGCCACATGGGACGTTGATCTAGGATATAATTACATTTATAAAAAATGATTATGCCTGTTTGCTCATTTAATGATTCCACCAATAATATTGCTCTGCTTTATGCTTAAGTTTTTGGATTAGGTTGAAATGCAGCCCAACATTCCTATTTATGAACTATTTTAGAACAAAACTCCCGAAATCGGGAGGTGTTGGGTTCGATCCTCGGCCGCGACATACCAAAGTCTTTAAAAAAAGAAGGTACTGTTATAGATCTCTTGCTTGGCGCTCAGCATATAAGGGCAGTTGCAGGACTGGTTGGCCCGGTGTCAGGATAATGTGACTGGGTGTGGTATCATGCCACATGTCTAAGGCGTGATACTGCAGTGTGGCAGCACTATATCTGTCTCAAGGAGACATCGTCTCCAAATGACTGAAATACTGTCAGTGGAACGTTAAATCAATCAATCAATCAATCAATCAATCAATCAATCAATCAATCAATCAATCAATCAATCAATCAATCAATCAATCAATCAATCAATCAATCAATCAACAATCAACAGAAATCAGTTGACGTACATTTTAATCTTAATAACTAAAAGTACTTGAAATCAGATATATGTTTTCTTAATCAGAGAAACTCGCCCCTATATATTTAAGTTTATCTTAGTGTTAGGTTTGAGCCTGTAAAAGTATAAATCCTTCATCACCCAGCAAGTAACACGCAGTACCGGAAGTACCTCGCAGACTGATTCAATACTGGTCGTGTAGGTCACTTCCGGATAGAACCACGTGGTAATGGTGTGAGGCGAGCAAGGATAATCAAACACACCTGACAGATCAGGAAACATTAAAATCGTTTATACCCGATAAAATCACGGTCGTTTTATAAATAATGAATTAAAGCTGTAAACGTGAAAATCAATGACCGTACTACACCGTTAGGAACGGAACCACTGTTTGTGTTCTCTAATGATTCGAATAAGAAGATTCTTTGGTAAAAAGGTAGCTTTTGAATTATTGAAGTCATTAAAATTGAGGTTAAATAAAGATTATGATGATGAAGATTATTATTATTAGTAGTAGTAGCGTTAGTAATAGTGGTAGTAGTATTGCATTCAATGTACATAAGTTCACGGTACTGTGATTCAGTGTTAACCTGTAAGACCGGAAATCTAGATGTTGTAGGTTCTAACTCCGTTTGGTGGCAAGGATTTTTTTCACAACCTTTCCAGGCACAAAGTACTGGTCCAACCCAGGAACTGTCGAGAGGGATTAGGATGAATTGTAAGAACTTGTTTCCAAATCGAGGTAAAATGAATAAGTTAAAACTAAATAACGCTTTGCAACTTGCATAGTCTCAGTATCAAATGTACGTGCAAAACGCATCTTGTTTCATCATACGTCTTTATAAATTGATCGTTAAAAAGGTTGTGTTCATTTTTGATTAATTATGAATGTCGATGTATCACGATATATCAAGCCTTCTGCATGAAGTGTTTGTTTTTTGTTTATTAGTCATACGTCATGTCGCTGTGTCACATGGCATCAATAAATTATGGTGTATCGTTTCTACCATCTCGTTCTGTCATGTTTGTATTCATGTCGCCACAATAAGAATACATCCGTACATTCCTTATTTGTAGCGTTACCTTAATATCTTATATGTCGTTCTGATGCGTAATTCTTTGTTGATCTGATGCGTAATTCTTTGTTGATCTGATGCGTAATTCTTTGTTGATCTGATGCGTAATTCTTTGTTGTTCTGGTATGCGTCATTTTATCGTTCTGATGCGTTTTATAGCGTTTTATGCGATAATTTTGATGCATCATATTGTCGTTCTGCTGCATCATTTTGACGTCATTATGTGCCATTTTGACGTTCTTGGGCGTCGTTCTAGCGTGTTGTCGATCTTGCGACAAACCAGCCAGCCAATGCAGTCATTTCATTTATTTATTTTTATTTTTTTATTTTATCTCAACCTAGAAACGGAATTTCATGGGAAAAAATCTTTGAAACAAGACAAATTTTGGCATGAGGACGCTTGCACAAGTAAAGAAGTTTAAAATGCTATACCGGAACGTCTACTTGGATTGGATTGATCATTATGATGCATCTTAGAAGGTCATGAGTCCATCCCCCCACCATCAATATGTAGTTTATACCGTGAACAGTCGGAAAGTGGGTCATGTGGATTTTCTTTTGACCATTTTGCACCTTTCTCTACTTTATCCATTAATATATCACAGAGAGTCACCTACATGCTCTGTTGATGTAATAAGTATGTGTTTGTTGTTCCGTAGGCCGCAGGGAATACTAGGACCTGCTGTTGGTTTTTCAAGAAAATAAACTTGGACATGTTATTTTCTTCTTGTACTACTACTTTATCTGAATGAAATAAAATATGAAAAATGGAGTTAAATGTGTCTGTAGATACTGTATTTTTGAATGATAGTATACAATAATTAAATATAATTATATGTGTTTTTAAAAGTTAATATAAAATAGTTACTGACTTCATTGTGTAAATATATAATATATGAATAAGTATTAAATAAATACATAAATGAATAAATAAATACACTGTCAATAAAAAAAATTAGCGAGTTTTGCAATGAAATGCACACGATCTATGTTAGAGGTGACGCCACTCACGCAGCGACACCTGGTGGGTTGGAGAGATTCAGAATAGAGGACAGAGTAGAACCTTGTCGCTCTTAATGATCTCAGCGGTTTTATTTATTTTTTGAAATCGATCATACATAAAATTATAACATAATGTTTACTTAATCGATCGCTCATGTTGAGTAAAAAGTTTGCTGTCGGTATTTATAAACAAGTGCTTCTATTCCTTTAATTAAAAGAAGTCGGCGAGAGAAGAAAATAATTTTCTATTCATTTACATTTTTGTTGGTCGAAGATACTGGTCCTTTTGTCATAGGCCATTGGTTTAGTTTCCTATCTGGTTCTTTCATTATCAGTATCATTGGTTAGAGGTCAACATGACGCATGTATTTTATTTAATTGCTATTAGAAAATATAAATTTTCTATTACAGCTGATTCGGCAAATCTCTTGTGTTGGTCACTAGTTCGCATAAATATTTATTTACATTGCAAACTGTATCATTGATCCTTGATTCGTTTGATCTTGAAGTTATTCCCATGTCAATTGCAGCATACCACACCCCTTTTCCACGTCCGATACTTGTCCCATTGTACACATACCGTCTTTTATCAGAGTTTAAACCTTCCCTTAA
>CM037782.1:37894415-37941179 GCA_021229015.1 Solen grandis | reverse complement strand
AATTCAAAAAGTCCAAGGGTTTCATACGTTTCCCAAATTTCAAAACCAAGGTCGAAAATGTTCAAATTTTTATAAAATCGGTCCATTTTCAAATAGAAAGATAAAATTTGGGTTAGAATAGGTCTCGGGGATCTTAAACTTTTGAAAAATAAATGTCATATAACGTCACTAGTCATAAATGATAAGAATTTCAAATTTTAACAAATTTTTCTAATTTAAAATTTTTCAAAAAGGCAATAAAATTTTAAATGCAAATGTTCAACCCCTGAAATTTGATTAATGTTTTTAATGCCATGACGTCATATGACGTCACATTTGAAATTGACAAAAAATTGTACAGGGCCAGACCCATTATTAAGGGCCGATTTTCATCGAATTTTCACAGAATTTATTTTACTTTCTTACGGTATCCCGTGTCCGTTTTTTAAATTTTTTCAAAAGTCCAAGCATATAGCGATCCAACAAACCCCAATAAACGTCAAATTTTTAAACTTATAAAAACGTCCTTTTTTGAGATAGAAAAGAGATTTTTGGTCATAAAAGTCCCCGAGAGTTTTAAACTTTTTGTAAAAATAAACGTCATAACGTCACGTGACGTCAAAAAACAAAATAAATAACAAATTTTTTGCTGAAATATGCTGTTT
Organism: Solen grandis; assembly: GCA_021229015.1. Lineage (NCBI taxonomy): Eukaryota > Metazoa > Mollusca > Bivalvia > Adapedonta > Solenidae > Solen > Solen grandis. The sequence continues at coordinate 37,940,535 of CM037782.1, read as the reverse complement.
TCGAGTTTAACAGTCAATATCTCAAAACGAATGAAGAAATTTTTACAAATGCGTATAAATGTAACATGCTTAAGAGTTTTCTAAGGGACCAGTTTTTGAAATTGCTTCAAAAAAAAAAGTTACGGGAAAATAAGATATTTCAAAATCTCATCAAAAAAATGAAAAGGTCACGCCGGGGGTCACCAGGCTTAAATACTGCGCAACGACATAAAAAAAAAAAAAAAAAAAAAAATAACAAATTTTAATTGAGGCTTACTTGATTTTTTTTTTTTTTTTTTTTGTTGTTGTTTTTTGTCAATTTGACTGTTTCCAAAAAAACATTGAATTTTAAAACATGTACAACGGCACAAACAAAACCGATTTGCAACAAAATGTAGCTAGCGAGAAATTTTGGGCAACCCTTTTAAAAATTCCAGGGCACCCCCTTTTTTTGACCTCAAAAAACTGCATGTTTTGAAAAAGTTTTTTATATTGCATCAGTTTGTAGGCTGGGTTTTTCCTTTCAAAAAAAACACCAAGTTTCAAAATTTTCCCGGAATTTAGGGGAAAACAGGGAAACCCCAAACACGCCAAAACGCTAAATACTTTAAAATACTTACGGGGTTTGAAAGGTTTAAACACAACAAATTTTTAATACTTTTTCCTAATGGGGGTAAAATTTAAAACAAGGTTACAACTAAAGCTGGAGTGATAAAATTTCCCTATGTGTAGGGAAATTTTAAAAATTTTCTTTTAACCTGTTCATTTTTCTTTTTTCATATGACATAAATTTTAAAATTTTTTATGTAAACTACATGTGCAAAAAAGGGGGGACTTTTTTTAAAAAATTTTACAGAATGTGTTCTATTTGTTTATTTTATATAAAAAAATAAGGAGATAAAAATTAAATTTTGGGGAAAATTTTAACTATTTGTCATCTTTTTTAAAACTATAAAAGCAATGTTGCAGAAATCCACTTTCGTTTAAACAATGACATTTGTTGGGATTTTTTGCCACAGGCAAAAGTCTTTTTGGGGTTTTGTACTGTTTTTTTTTATTCTTCTTCTTTTTCTTATTATTCTTTTTTTCTTCCCCCTTAATTTGTGTTAATTTCGGGTGTTCCCAAATTGACTCAGAACAATGAAAATTTATGGCATATATTTCAAACCATGAGCTTTCGGATGCAATGAATTTTAATTCATACGACTCAAAAAACGTCAGTTTTCCCCCGTCAGGTAAAAAAGTTTGTACGCGGTCTACACCCATTTTTTTCTGGACCGTTTTTCATCAAATTTTCACAGAATGTGTATGTTAGGCTCTAGTTTCCCCCCCCGGGGTTGCCGTTTTTTCAAAATTCAAAAAGTCCGGGTTCTATACGAATCCAAGATTCAAACCCAAAGGCCGAAAATTTTTTAAATGCTTAAAAAATCTGTCCTATTTAAGATAGAAAGTTGATATTTCGTCAGTTTTTTGGGTCTCTGGGAATTTTAAACATTTTTGAAAAAAAATTTGTCATAGCCCCCCCAGGGACGTCATTATATGATAATGTTTTTCTAATTTTAAAAACAAGAATTTTTTCTATATTTAAATTGTCGAAGGGCAATAAAATTTAATGCCGCATGCTTCAAACGCTAAAATTTTTGATTCTAAATTTTCATATGCCTATGACGTCTATGACTCACACTTAAAATTATGCAACAAAATTTTTGTACGCGGTCTACAGCCTTTTGTTATGAACCGATTTTCATCAAATTTTCACAGAATGTGATATTAAGTCTATTTTGTGCATCCCTTTGCCCGATTTTAAAAATTAAAAACCCAGGGTTTTCTATAGCGAATTCAAAAACCCGAACCAAGGTCGTAAATTTTTAAATGCTTAAAAATCGGTTTTAAATTTGAGATAGAAAAGTGATATTTGGTCAGTATATAGGTCTTTTGGGATTTTAAAAACATTTTTGAAAATAAACTCAAAATGACGTCACGTGACTCATTATATGTTTAATGATTTCTAATATTAATAAGAGTTTTTTCTTTTATGTTGAAATTGTAAAAGGGGCAATGAAGATTTAATGACAAATGATTCAGACGCAGTAATTTTGATTTAAATGATTTTCAGAAGCCTATGACGCATATGCCCGTCACTTTTGAAATTGACTACGAAAGTTTGTACAGGGTTTCCAAGCCATTATTAATGGGCCCGATTTTTATAAAAAATTTTCACAGAATGGTATATTTCGTTCTTATGGTATACCGGTGCCGTTTTAAAAAATTCGAAAAGTCCAAGCATCTATGGCGGATCAAAGATTGGGAAACCAAGGACGTCAATTTTTAAATCTTATAAAAACTGTCCTTTTTTGAGATAGAAAGTTGGAATTTTGTCAGTTAGTAGGCCCTCTGGAGGGTTTTTAACAATAATGGGGAAAATAAACGCATATGACGCCCACGTGACGTCATTTTTTATTTTTATTATTCTTTTCTTTTTCCCTAACTAAACGCTTATTTAATATGTTGCAATAGTCCAAGGCCCAAATGAAATTTTTAGGGGTTTATCAGTCACGTGGGGAAATTTTTGATTTCAATGATTGTCAGCAGCCTATGACGTCAAAATGACTCACAGCTAAAAATAGTGAAAAATGGTGTTTGCGCTCTACAGCCGTCATTTTATATTTTGGGATTTTCTTTAAATTTTCACAGATATTACATCTTGAAAATAAGGTGTGCAATTCCTGTCAGCTTACCGATTTCCGAAAGACCGAAGTTCTGTGGCTAAAAATAAGTTTCGAACATAGGACCGAAATTTTTTCATTTTAGGATTAAAGAGCTTCAGGATAAGATAAAAGTTGAAACTTACACAGTTTGCATTCTGCAGAATTTCTACATAAATTTTTTTTCCCTTACGTAAAATGACTCATGTGACGTCATAAGCATACTTTTAAATTTTTTATTTTGGGGAAAAGATTTGACATGATGCCAGTTGTTCAGAATAATGAAATTTCAGGGGTTATGACAGTAAAGTATGCGCTTTTGAACAAAAGCTTCTTCACACCCTATGTCGCCAATATGACGTCAGAGCTAAAAATAGTGTAAAAAAATGGTGTTCACGCTCTACACCGCCATTTTTTGGTGGGATTTTCTTCAAATTTCACAAAATGGTAAAATCTTAAAACCCTAAGGTGTGCATATCCTGTCAGCTGACCAAATTTTCCGAAAGACCGAATTTCTTTTGCAAAATAAGTTTTTCGAACATAGGCCGAAAATCTCATTTTAGAAATTAAAGATTCAGGATGAGATAGAAATTTTAAACTTACACAGTTTCATTCTGCAGAATTCTAAATATATTTTGAGTCGTGACGCCCCAAATGTCGTCAGTGACGTCATAACAACTTTTTTAATTTTCTTTTTAGGGAAATGATTTCAACATGATCCCATTTGTTCAAATAAAAAAATTTTTTTGTTTTAAACATAAAGTATCCCTTTTTTGAAAAAAAAAAAAACATCTTCAGCCCCCTCCCGACGTCAGTGACTCAACTAAAAATATTGAAAAATGGTCCCGCGCTCACAGGGGCCCCTTTTAGGTGGGTTTTTCTTCAATTTTCACAATGGACATTTAAAACTAAGGTTACAAACCTGCCACCCTTACCAAAAATTCCGAAAAACCGTTTTTTCTTGCTGAAGAAATATTCGAACATACCCCCAAAAAATTTTTCATTTAGGAATAAAGCTTCGGAAATAATAGAAAGTTAAACTTACACATTTGCAGTTCTGCAGCTTTTCCCAAAAATTTTTTTTGAATCGTGACTCAAACGCCCAAAAGCATACCATTTTTTTTAAAATTTGGGGGAATTTTAATTTCGACAGATGCCGTATTCAGAAAAATAAAATTTTTTCAGATTTAAATTGCAGAACGTACTTTTAGAAACACATTTTCAGCACCCTATGACGCCCACGGGACGCAGAGTTTAAAAAATAGTGAAAAAGGGTGTTCCGCTCACCCCCCCTTTTTTTAGAGATTTTTTTCAATTTTACAGATGGTACATTTTAAAACAAGGGGGGGAATATTTTGCCAGCAACCCCTTAAATTTTCCCGAAAAACCAAAAAAAAGGGGCTGAAATAAATTCGAACGGGGGGCCCAAAAATTTCTTTTTTGGGTTTAAAGTTTTTCCCGGGATAAGATAGAAATTAAACTTACCATTTTTCAGTTCTGAAAAATTTTTCTAAAAAATTTTTTTTGAGTCGTGAGTCAATGACGTCAAAAAGCAAACTACTACTCCCTGCACTTTTTTTTTTCTTCAAACAAACGCTTATTTTTCGCGGAATAAAATGTAAATTTTTTCACAAACATAAACTATCGGGGAGGTGAGTCATTCCATAAACTTCTATCCCTTTTTTCCCATAAACACGGTTAAAAAAATCCTATCTTTCGTTTTAAAAAAATGACATCTATTTATTTTTTTTTTTTCCCCTAACTAAATTTTTATTTTTCTATGTTGCTATATCCTAGGACATGAAATTTTTAATTTTTTTAAAAAAAAGGTGGGGGAAAAAAAAAAATTTTAAATTCTATGATTTTCATAGCCATACGCATAGACTCTTTTTTGAAATATCAAAAAAGTTTGTAGGGGGTAAACAGCCATTTTTGTGAACCGTTTTTCATCAAATTTTCCAAAAGGTATATAATTTTCTAGTTGGCATGCCGGTGTCCGTTTTTAAAATTTTCAAAGTCCAGGTTCAAAAGCCCCCCAAAAGTTTCGAACCAAGTCGTAAATTTTTAATGTTTAAAAAATTTTTTCCCCTATTTAAGAAGAAAGTTGATTTTTAATCAGTATATAGGTCTCTAAAGTTTTAAACTTTTGTAAAAAAAAATGTCATATGACCCCCAGACGAAATTTAAAAGATGTATTTCTAATATTAACAAAATTTTTTTTTATGTTTAAATTGTCGAAGGGCAATGAAAATTTTAAAAAACTTCAAACTGTAATTTTTATTTCTATGAGATTCATATCTCAGACGTCATATACGTCACCCCGTAAATAAGCTACAAAATTTTTACGCGGTCCAGACCCTTTTTTGATGAACCCCATTTCATCAAATTTTCACAGAATGGATATTAAGTTCTAGTTGTCATCCCGGGGCCCTTTTTTTCCCAAAAATTTAAAAATTTCCAATTTCTATAGCGAATCCAAGATTCAAAACCCCAAAGGGCAAAAATTTTTAAATGTTTTTTAAATCATCCTTTTGGATAAAATTTTAAAATTTGGTCATTGTATCTCCGAGTCTTAAAAATTTTTTTGAAAATTTGCATCATATGACTCCCCTGACGTCATTATATGAAAAATTTTACTAACATTAACCCAAATTTTTTCTAAGGGTTTTTTAAATTTTTAAGAGCAAAAAATTAATGCAATTTTTCACCAAAAAATAATTCATTTTAAAATTTTTTTTAAGCAAGACGCCCTATGAAGTCACACTTTTTTAAAATTTTTTCCCCCAAAATTTGTACGCGGGCTACAGCCATTACTTTTTAAAAACCCATGTTCAACAAAAATTTTTCCCCCAAATTTTTTTATTTTAAAAACAGTTTTCACCCCCTAAACCCTTTTCAAAAACTAAAAAACCAGGTTTTTATGGAAACCAAGATTCGAAAACCCCCGGGTTGTTTTTAAAAATTTAAAGCTTTTAAAAACGGTCCCATATAATAAAAATTGAATTACGAAATTTTTAGGATTTTTGGATGCTAACGATTTTGTGAAAAAAGAACTCATGTGACCAATGAGCAATACATGAAAAACTAATTCAATATTTTCAAGAAAATTTCTTTTATAAAAAGGTCCCAAAAAAAAAGGAAAAAAATTTTTATTTTTTTTTTTAAATTTGAATTTTTAATTCACAGTTTTTAAAAATAGACGTCTATGACTTACACTTGCCAGATGCAAAAAAAAGTTTTTACGGTACACCCCTTGGGTTAAATAAAACCGTTTTTTAAAAAATTTTTACAAAAAGGGATTTTTGGGTTATATTGAGCACCCGGGTCCTTTTTTTCCAAAATTAAAAAAAGAAAAGGGTTTTTTTGGGGGGAAAAACCAAAATTAAAAACCCCTTTGGGGGTAAAATTTTTGATACTAAAAACTTTTCCCCGATGATTTTGAAAAAATAGGGGGAAAAATAAAAAAGTCTCCAAGAGTGCTTTAATTCTTTTAAGATAAAAAGCATTTGACTTTACGTCAAAGGGGAAAAAAATTTTGTCTAAAATTTTTAAAAAGCGAAATTTTTAAATTTTTTAAATTTCCCCCAACCCCTAAAACTTTTTTTTTACTTTAAAATTTTAAAAAAGCAATGTAATCATATTAATTTGACTAAAAAACATCAGATTTGACGTCAGGAAAAAAAAGGGTTTTTTTCGCGGGGTACAGCCATTTTTTTTTGGGAAACCGTTTTTTAACAAATTTCAAAAAAGGGATATGTAACGCTCAGTGTTTACCCCCCGGGCCTTTTTTTAAAAAAATTTAAAAAAACCCAAAAAGGGGGGGGGGGTTTTATACAAAATCCAATTTCGAAACATTGACTTTCCAAATTTTTTAAAAAAATATAAAATCCTTCAGATATTTAAAAAATTTTTTTTTTTGGACGAATATTATTTTTTAAAACTTTTTTAATTTTTAAATTAACGTTATTTGACGTCAAAGGGCCAAAAAAATTTAATAAACTACGCGTTAATTTCATATTTTTTCAAAGTTGAAAGGGGGCATGAAAAAATTATTTTAATATTTAAGATATTTAAAAATTTTTTCATTCTTTTATTTTCTTATCCCCATAGTCATACACCAAACTTGACTTTTTCAAAAAACTTTTTTAAGCGGTCTACAGCCATTTTACAGAGGGAAAAATTCAAATTTTTTAAGCTTTTTAAAAAAAATTTTGATTTGTAACAAAATTTTAAAAAATTTTCCCCAAATTTAAAAAAAACAATAAAAAAATGATTTTCATTTTTATTTTTGCCTTTTTCCCCCAAGTTAAACTTTTTTTTAAAATTTTTTAATTTAGTTAGGGGCCCAAAAAAAGCTTTTTTAAAAGGTTTTCAATTTTAACCCCCTTTCCTTTTTTTTTGCTTAAAAAATTTGAAAAAGTAGCAGAAAGTCCTATCATTCGTATCAACGAATAAATCAGTTATTATTATTAAAATTTTTTTTTTTTCTTCCAAAATAAAGTTTTTTTTCCCCTATGTTGCAATACTCCAGACGATAAATTTTTTTTGACTTATTAGTCTTTTTTGGAAATTTTGATTTCAAGATTTTCATATGCCTATGACGAAGACTTTACATTGAAATATGCTACAAAATTTGACCGGGGGACAGCCCTTGTTTTTGAACCCATTTTTATCAAATTTTCCCCAGTTGTTAAAAATTTTAATTCTAGTGTGGGTGCCGTGTCCGTTTTTTTAAAAAATTTTTAAAAAAACCCTGGTTTTTATAGCGAATCCCCCATTCGAACCAAGGTCGAAAAATTTTTTAAAAAATTATAAAAAACTGCCTATTTAAGTAGAAAGTTTTATATTTTTCAGTATTAGGGCCCCTAAATTCTAAACATTTTTAAAATATTTCATAGACGCACGTGACGTCAATTTTTTATAAAGTTTTTTTTTAAAATTAACAAGAATTTTTTTTATATGTTAAATTGTTCCAAAGGCAATGAAAATTTTTAAAAAAACATTTCTTCAAAAATGAAATTTTTAAATTTCTATTTTTTTCATACCTATGACTCATAACGTCACACTTTGGGAAAAATTCAACAAAAGTTTTTAGCGGTCTACACCCCTGTTTAGAACCGATTTTCAAAAATTTTGCAAAAATTTTTAATAAAATTCTAGTTGTGCAAACCGGTGTCCTTTTTAAAAAAACAAAAGCCCCTTTCTATAGCGAAAACCAAGATTCAAACCCCAAGGGCGAAAATTTTTTAAAAAGCTTAAAAAATCTGTCCTAATTTTAAAATAGAAAGTTTTAAAATTTTGTCATATAAGGCTCAAAAGCAAATTTTGTAAAAATATGTCAATACTCCCCGACGTCATTATAGATAAGTTTTCTAATTTTAACAAGAAATTTCTATTTTTGAAATTGTCCCAAAGGAATAAAAAATTTTAAAAACACAAACTTCAAACGCTGAAAAATTTGATTTTTTTGATTTTTTATATCCCCATGATCATATACTCCCGGAAATATCAAAAAAATTTTTTACCGGTCTACACCATTGTTTAAAACCGTTTTTTCAAATTTCGCAGAAGGAAAATTTTAATTTTTGTTTTTTCAAACCCCGGGGCCTTTTTTCAAAATTCAAAAAATCCAAGGTTTTATACGATTCCAAGTTTGGAAAAAACCCAAAGGGCGAAATTTTCAAATTTTTTAAAATCGGGCCTATTTGGATAGAAAGATAATTGGGGCATATTAGCCCTTTGGGGTCTTAAACATTTGGGAAAATAAAGTTTAATGACGCACGGGCCCCTTTTTAAAGATAATGAAAATTTTTAAAATTTTAACAAGTTTTAATTTTTATATCTTGAAATTTTCGAAGGGCAATAAAAAATTTAAAGGGGCCCCATCTTCAATCGAAATTTTCGATTTCAAAAAACTTTTAGAACATGACGCAATGACGCAATTGAAATTGACTACAAATTTTTGTACAGGGTCCAGAGCCATATTAATGGCCGATTTTCACAAATTTTCAAAAAAATTTTTATATTAATTTTTTTTTGCCCCCCCTTTTTTACCCCCTTTTTTTAAAAAATTTCGAAAAACCATGGTTCTATAGCGAACCCAAAAAAACGAACCAAGTTCGAAAATTTTTTTTAAATTTTTTTAAAAAAATGGGTCCTTTTTGAGAAGAAAATAAATTGATCGAAAAAGGGTCTCAAGGTCTTAAACATTTTGGAAAATAAATGTCTTTTTTGCCCCACGTGACGTCTTTATTAAAATTGTTTTTTCAAAAATTTTAAACAAGAATTTCTAAAATTTTAAATTTGAAAAAGGGGGCAATGAAATTTTTAAAAATGAAAATGATTCAGACCCCAAAAATTTCGATTAAAATGATTTTCAAAAAACCTAGACGCATAACGTCTTTTTTTGAAATGACTACAAATTTTGTACACGCCCAAACCCAAATTTTTGGGGGGCCGATTTCATCAAATTTTCACAGAATTTTTAAATTCCCTTTTTTGTTAATTTTTTTCCCGGGGTTTTTTAAAAATTAAAAAAAGCCCCAGCTTTTTGGGGGATCCAAGATTCAAACAAGGACAAAAATTTTTAAATGCAAAAAAAACTGTCCTATTTGAGATAGAAAGTTAAATTTTTCATTTATAGGTCTCTGGGTCTTACAATTATTGAAAATAAACTCATATGACGTACGTACGTCATTTTTTTTTAAATTAAATTATTTTTTTTCTTTCCAACAAAAACCTTATTTAATAGTTCAAAATCCTAGAACTAAATTTTTTTTGGGTTTTAGTCACGGGGGAAATTTTTTAAATTTTAATATTGACACACCCAGACGCACAGACGTCACAGCTAAAAATGGGAAAAGGGTTTTTTGCTTTTTTACAGCCGACATTAATGGTCGGATTTTCTTCAATTTTCACAATGTACATCTTTGAAATTTATGGGGTAAAAACCTTCAGCAACCGAAATTCCGAAAGACCGAAGTTCTTTTCAAAAATAAGATTCGAACATGGGGCCAAAAATTTTTCCTTTTTTGGATTAAAGAGCTTCAGGATGAAAATAAAAAATTGAAACTTAACATAGTTTTTTTGGGCAAATTCTTAAAAATTTTTTTAGTGGACGTCATATGACGTTATTGACGTCATAAGAAAACCCTCTTAATTTTTTTTTTTTGGGCAATGTTTCGAAAACCCCCGTTTTTTAAAAATAAGAAAATTTCAGATTTAAAGACAAAAATTGGAAAAAAAGCGCTTTGAACAAAACACTTCAGCACCGGGGTTTCTGTACGCAGGGCAAAAAAAATTGAAAAATTTTTTTTCACGCTCTACAGCCGCCATTTAGGGGCAAATTTTCTTAAAATTTTCCCAAAAGAGGGGAATTTTTTAAAAAACTAAGATGTTATATCCTTTAAGCAAAACCCAAATTTCCCAAAAAACCCCAAATTCGGGGGTTTTAAAAAATTTTTGAAAAAGGGGGCCGAAAATTCTTTTTAAAAATTAAAGAGTTTTAAAAGATAAAAATTTTAAATTTAAACCATTTGCATTCCCGCAGCATTTTTAAAAACCATTTTGAACCAACGTCATAGGCTCATAACATACCATTTTAATTTTTTTTTTGGGGGAAAAGTTTTTCCCCAGATGCCAATTTTTCAGAAAAATGAAAATTTCAGAGTTTTTGCAAAAATATGCGCTTTTGAGCAACAGCATTTTCAGCCCCCTTTTACGCACCTACAAGACTAAAAAAAAGTGAAAAATGGTATTCACGCCTAGACCGCCATTTGGGTCCCGATTTTCTTTAATTTTTTTTGATGGGGACATTTTTGAAACTAAGGGGCCGAATATTTTTTCAAACAAAATTAATTCCGAAAAAACCCAAAATTTTTTTGGGTGAATAAAAATTTGAACATAGGACCTTTGAACAGAAACAATTTGCAGTCAGTCCGAGTCCCCCAAAATCATGTTAGTCACGACTAAACTTATTTTTTATCATTTTCACAAATTTTTAATAAATTCAAAATTTTTCAGCATGAAAAATAAAACTACCAAAAAGGGGGAAACATTACATAAACTTCATCTCCTGCTTTTTGCATTTTAAAAAAGCTTTTCAGAAAGTTTCCCATCATTTGTTTTTTCCCAATGACACAGTTATTTTTATTTTTATTCTTTTTTTTTTCCCAACTAAACGCTATTTTTCTATGTTGCAATAATCATAGGACGATTTAAAATTTTTTTTGGGTTATTAAATCACTTTTTTAAATTTTTTTTTCTATTTTTCATTGTCTATAAATCATTTACGCACAATTGACAAACTATAAAATTTTTTAAAATTTCCCGAGCCAAATTTTAAAAGGGCCGATTTTTCAAAATTTTTACAGAAGTGATATTAAGTTCTATTTTCATCCCCCTGTCCCTTTTTCAAAATTCGAAAAGTCCAAGGTTTAAAAGCGATTCCCCAAATTCGAACAAAGGTCGTAAATTTTTAAAACTTTTTAAAATCGGGGGATTTTAATAGAAAATGATATTTGGGCATAATAGGTCCTAAGAGTCTTAAAAATTTTTTAAAATAAACTCCCTATGACGCACGGACGTCTTTTTATGATAATGTTTTTCTAAAAAAAAAAAGTATTTCAAAAATTTTAAAAATTTTGAAGGGGAATAAAAATTTTAAAGAAAAAAGATTCAACGAAATTTGATTTCAGTTTTTAAAATAACCAAAAAAACCCCCCTATACGTCACGTTTAAAAAAAATACAAGTTTGTACAAAGGCCAACCATTATTAAGGGCCGAATTTTTAAAATTTTTTACAGAATGGTAATTAAAATTTTTTATTTGGCATCCCCGGGGGCCTTTTTTAAAAAATTTAAAAACCCAAAGGGTTTTTTATACTTTTCCCAAAATTTAACCCAAAGGGGCGTAAATTTTCAAATTTTTAAAAAATGGGTTTCCCATTTAGATTTGAAAGATAATTTGGTCTTTTTAAAAGGGCCCGGGGGGTTAAACATTTTTTGAAAATAAATGTCATAGACGTCACGGACGCATTATATGATAAAAGAATTTCAAATTTTCCCAAAAAGAAAATTTCCCAAAGTTAAAATTTTTTGGGGGAATAAAAAATTTTAAAGACACTGCTTTAATCAAAAATTTTTTATTTCAATATTATCAAAGCGTAACGTCAATGACTCACATTGAAAATTGACTCAAATTTGTACACGGTCCAAAACCATTATTAAGGGGCCGTTTTTCATAAAATTTTTTTTTTCACAAATTGTAATTAATTCTCGTTGTGAAGGGGGTTCCCTTTTTTTTCAAAACGCAAAAATCCTTTGGGTTTATAGCAATTTTAAAATTTTCAAACCCCAAGTCGAAAATTTTTTAAATGCTTAAAAAAATCGGTCCTTTTTCGAATAAAAGTGGAATTGGCAAAAAGGCCCTCTAAATCAAAAATTTTTTTTGGAAAGTAAACGCAATACCCCCACGTGACTTTCATTATATGAAAATGTATTCAAATTTTTAACAAGATATTTCTATATTTTAAAAATTTTTCAAGGAAATGAAAATTTAATGACAAATTTCAACGGGGAAATTTCGATATCCTGATTTTCCAAAAAACCTAACGTCATAACGTCAAAATTTTTAAAATTTACTACGAAAGTTTTTACACGACCCCAAACCATTATTAATGGGCCGAAATTTTAACATATTTCACAAATGTTTATATTACTTTTATTTTATACCTTTTTCCCCCTTTAAAAATTCAAAAAATCAAGCACTAGGGGACCAAGATTCAAACCCCAAAGGACTTGGAAATTTTTTTAAAAGCTTATAAAACTGTCCCCTTTTTAGATGAAAGTTGAAAAATTTTTTCATTAGTGGGGCCCCTGGTTCTAACCCAAATTTTGTGAAAAAAAACTCATATGGGGTCACGTGACTTCATTTACATATATTTTTTATTATTATTTTTTAAATTTTTTTCCCTTTCAAAACAATTTTTTTTTTATTTTGCCCAAAAACCAAAACGAGAAAATTTTTTTGGCTTATTAGTCACGGGGAAATTTTTTTAATTTTTATGAATTTCCCTTTTCCTTTTTATCAAAATTTACATATGCTACAAAATTTTTTACCATCTACAGCCATTTTTGATGAAAACCCATTTTCATCAAATTTTTTAAAAAGTGTAATTAAGTTCTATTGGGCACCCGGGCCCCTTTTTAAAAAATCGAAAGCCCAAAAGGGTTTTATACGTTTCCCCCAAAACGAACCAAGTCAAAAATTTTTTTTTGCTTATAAAATCGGTCCTTTTTGAGATATTTGGTTTAAAATTTGGTAATAAAGGTCCTGTAGTTTTTAAAATTTTTTTAAAAAAACGTCATATGACGCAATGACGCTTTACATAAAATGTTTTTTTAAAATTAACAAGAAAATTTTTCAGTTTAAATTATTGAAAGGCAATGGAAAATTTTAAAGACAAGCTTCAAACTGAAATTTCGATTTTAATGATTAACAAGGCTTTGACGTCTGGACGTCACAATTTAAAAATTTACCTGAAAGTTTGTACACCGTCCAAATCCATTATTTTTGGGCCGATTTTTTATCAAAATTTTTTTAAATATTTAATATTAGGTTTTTATTTGTACCCGGTCCCTTTTTCAAAAATTTTTAAAAAAAACTCAAAACCTTTAAGCATAACATCTTATCCAAAGACTAGAACGATTTTAAAACATGTGTAAAAGGATCAAAAGAAACCCCCCTCAAATTTTACTCATGTCGCAAAAACCTAAATTTTTTCAGAACAAAAGAACATCTAGTTTTGGGGGTTTTTTCCTAAAACAGAAAACCTAGGGGGTTTTGTTTTTTTTTTTTTTAGGAAATTTTTGCCCAAACAGAAAATCCTATTGGTTGTTATGTTTTTTAGGGCTTTCTGCCTAAAGCAAAAGTCCAAAGGGGTTTTTTCTGTTTTTTTGACTTTCTCCTAAAGCGAAAGTCCTATTGGTTTGTACTTTTATTCTTCTTCTTTTTTTTGACTTTCTGGGCCCAAGCGAAAGCCATTTGGGGGTTTTTTTTTGTTTTTTTTTATTTAAAAGGACTTCCCGCCCCCAACAGAAAGTCCTTTGGGTTTGTTTTTTTATTTTTCTTTCTCCAAAGCAAAAGTCCTATTGGGGGGTTTTTAGTTTATTATTATTTTTTTTTTTTTCTCCTAACTAAACCTTATTTTTATTTGCAATTTGGGGCCCCCACGTGAAATTTTTATGGCTTTTATTTTCCCTGAGAAATTTTTTTTTTTTAAGATTTTCAACCCCCTAAACGTCACAACGTCACGCAAAAAAAAGGGGAAAAATGGTGTTTTCCCCCCTACTGCCGTCATTTATGGTTTTGGGGGTTTTTTTTAAATTTTCACAGAAAGGTACATCTTGAATCAAAGGGTCCCTACCCAGCTAACCGAAATTTTCCCAAAAAAAAAATTCTGTGGCTGAAAAAGATTTGAACATAGGAAACCCAAAAATTTCATTTTTTATTTAAAAAGCTTTAGGGGAGATAGAAAGTTGAAACTTTTCACAGTTTGCAGTTCGGGAAAAATTTTTACATATTTTTTTAAGGGGGACGTATATGACGTCATGTGACGTAAAAAGGGATACTTCTTAATTTTCATTTTAGGGCAATGATTTCGACATGATGCCAGTTGTTCAGAATAATGAAAATTTCAGAGTTATGAAAGGAAAGTATGCTCTTTTGAACAAAAGCATCTTCAGTACCCTATGACGTCATGTGACGTCACAGCTAAAAATAGTGAAAAAAGGTGTTCGCGCTCTACAGCCGTCATTTATGGTCGGATTTTCTTCAAATTTTCACAGATGGTACATCTTGAATCAAAGGTGTGCATATCCTGTCAGCTAACCGAAATTCCGAAAGACCGAAGTTCTGTGGCTGAAATAAGATTCGAACATAGGACCGAAAATTTCATTTTAGGATAAAAGAGCTTCAGGATGAGATGGAAAGTTGAAACTTACACAGTTTGCAGTTCTGCAGAATTTCTACAAAAATTTTGAGTCGTGACGTCATATGAAGTCATGTGACGTCATAAGCATACTTCTTAATTTTCATATTTGGGCAATGATTTCGACATGAAGCCAGTTGTTCAGAATAATGAAAATTTCAGAGTTATGAAAGCAAAGTATGCGCTTTTGAAGAAAAGCATCTTCAGCACCCTATGACGTCACATGACGTCACAGCAAAAAATAGTGAAAAATGGTGTTTACGCTCTACAGCCGTCATTTATGGTCGGATTTTCTTCAAATTTTCACAGATGGTACATTTTGAAACTAAGGTGTGCATATCCTGTCAACTAACCGAAATTCCCAAAGACCGAAGTTCTGTGGCTGAAATAAGATTCGAACATAGGACCGATAATTTCATTTTAGGATTAAAGAGCTTCAGGATGAGATAGAAAGTTGAAACTTACACAGTTTGCAGTTCTGCAGAATTTCTACATATATCTTGAGTCTTGACGTCATATGACGTCTTGTGACGTCATAAGCATACTTCTTATTTTTCATATTTGGGCAATGATTTTGACATAATGCCAGTTGTTCAGAATAACGAAAATTTCAGAGTTATGACAGTAAAATATGCCCTTTTGAACAAAAGCATCTTTAGCACACTATGACGTCATGTGACGTCAGAGCTAAATATAGTGAAAAATGGTGTTCACGCTCTACAGCCGCTATTTATGGTCGGATTTTCTTCAAATTTTCACAGATGGTACATCTTGAAAGTTAGGTGTGCATATCCTGTCAGCTAATCGAAATTCCGAAAGACCGAAGTTCTGTGGCTGAAATAAGATTCGAACATAGGACCGAAAATTTCATTTTAGGATTAGAGAGCTTCAGGATGAGATAGAAAGTTGAAACTTAAACAGTTTGCAGTTCTGCAGAATTTCTACATATGTTTAGAGTTATGATATCATATGACGTCATGTGACGTCACAGACTAATACTTAGTTCTTATCATTTGCACTAATTTCGGAATATAATGTCAATTGTTCAGCATGAACATGAAATACTACCAGAGGTGAGTCATTACATGAAACTTCTATCTCCTGCTTTTTGCATTAACACAGCTTGCAGAAAGTCCTATCATTCGTTTTCACGAATGACATCTAGTTCTTTTCTTCTTCCTAACTAAACGCTTATTTTTATATGTTGCAATAGTCCTAGGACGATAAAATTTTTATGGCATATTAGTCACGTGAGGAAATTTTGATTTCAATAATTTTCAGCACCCTATGACGTCACATGACGTCACAGCTAAAAATAGTGAAAAATGGTGTTCGCGCTCTACAGCCATCATTTACGGTCGGATTTTCTTCAAATTTTCACATATGGTACATCTTGAATCAAAGGTGTGCATATCCTGTCAGCTAACCGAAATTCCGAAAGACCGAAGTTCTGTGGCTGAAATAAGATTCGAACATAAGACCAAAAATTTCATTTTAGGATTAAAGAGCTTCAGGATGTGATAGAAAGTTGAAACTTACACAGTTTGCAGTTCTGCAGAATTTCTACATATATTTTGAGTCGTGACGTCATATGACGTCATGTGACGTCATAGGCATACTTCTTAATTTTCATTTTAGGGCAATGATTTCGACATGATGCCAGTTGTTCAGAATAATGTAAATTTCAGAGTTATGAGAGTAATGTATGCGCTTTTGAACAAAAGCATCTTCAGCACCTTTTGACGTCTCATGACGTCACAGCTAAAAATAGTGAAAAATGGTGTTCGCGCTCTACAGCCGTCATTTATGGTCGGATTTACTTTAAATTTTCACAGATGGTACATCTTGAAACTAAGGTGTGCATATCCTGTCAGCTAACCGAAATTCCGAAAGACCGAAGTTCTGTGGCTGAAATAAGATTCGAACATAGGACCGAAAATTTCATTTTAGGATTAAAGAGCTTCAGGATGAGATAGAAAGTTGAAACTTTCCCAGTTTGCAGTTCTGCAGAATTTCTACAAATATTTTGAGTCTTGACGTCATATGACGTCATGTGACGTCATAGGCATACTTCTTAATTTTCATTTTAGGGTAATGATTTCGACATGATGCCTGTTGTTCGGAATAATGAAAATTTCCGAGTTATGACAGTTAAGTATGCGCTTTTGAATAAAAGCATCTACAGCACCCTATGACGTTATGTGACGTCACAGTTTAAAATAGTGAAAAATGATGTTCACGCTCTACAGCTGCCATTTATGGCCGGATTTTATTCAAATTTTCACAGATGGTATATCTTGAAACTAAGGTGTGCATACCATGTCAGTTAACAGAAATTTGGAAAGACCGAAGTTCTGTGGCTGAAATAAGATTCGAACATAGGACCGAAAATTTCATTTTAGGATTAAAGAGCTTCAGGATGAGATAGAAAGTTGAAACTTACACAGTTTGCAGTTCTGCAGAATTTCTACATATATTTTGAGTCTTGACGTCATATGACGTCATAAGCATACTTCTTAATTTTCATTTTAAGGCAATGATTTTGACATGATGCCAGTTGTTCAGAATAATGAAAATTTCAGAGTTAGAAGTAGAAATTCAGAACAAAAGAATTTTCAGCACCCTCTGACGTCATGTGACGTCAAATCTAAAAGAAGTCCATATGAAAAAAAAAAAGAGTAAAGGTTAGAGAATTTAATATATATTCTTTCTCACGGAATTAATCTTAATATTTTTCAATTTTAGCAGAAAGTCCTATCATTCTATCAACGAAGAAATCTAGTTATATTATTCTTTTTTTCTTCCTAACTTTTTTCTATGTTGCAATACTCCTAGGACGATGAAATTTTATGACTTATTAGCCACGTCAGGAAATTTTGATTTCTATGATTTTCATATGCCTATGACGTCATATGACGTCACATTTGAAATATGCTACAAAAGTTTGTACGCGGTCTACAGCCATTATTTCTTGACCGATTTTCATCAAATTTTCACAGAATGTGTATGTTAGGCTCTAGTTGTGCATCCCGATGTCCGTTTTTCCAAATTCGAAAAGGCAAATTTTGGGGCCAATTAACCATTACGTCAAATTTCAAAGTATAAAATCGCTTCGGAAAACTAGAAAGCTGATATTTGGACTGAATATTAGTCTCTAGGTCTTCTTTACATTCTGAAAAGATGAACGCCATATGACGTCATATGACGTCATAATGCTATTTAAAATTTCGTATTCAAACTTAACGGTTTTTAAGCCCTGTAGGCTTTTTTTTTTGTATGATTTGCTTGAAATTTTGTCTGAAGATGCAGTATTAGATTCTATGGAGCCATGTCACTTCCGTTTCCGGAAGATCCCAAAGGTCAAGGTCATATATCAATTATCGTGTTTTTCTTCGGCCTTAAATATCTCAAAAACGGTAAATATTCTATCGAGACACTATGCGTATAATTTGTAGTGCTTAGAAAGACCTTTCAGATGATATTTAGTTTTTGATGATCGGGGTTGAATCGGTTGAGTTATGGCGGAAAAACAAATATTTGGTCACCCCCAGTGTGTTTAACAGTTTATATCTCGAACATCTTTGATTTTTGAAAATATGATGATGAATATTATTTGTAGAGCAATGTTTGACCGTTCTTTTGATGCTTAAAGTTTAGTGATTGGCCTAAGATTCATGGAGTTATGGGGAAAAAAAACGAAATTCGTGCATATAGCTTTGGTGATTTTTTCATTCTTCTTGAGGTTTAAAAGCTTTTATCTCAAAAAGTATTAAAAATATTCCTAAACATAAAGCGTGTGAAATGTAGAGAATTTTCAGACGATTATTTTGGTACCTTAAGTTTTGAAATTGATCAAAGTATAAGGGAGTTACATCAAAAATAAGAGTTTAAACATGTAGAATTTCAGCGATTTTGCCGTTATGTAAGAGTTTCACGGTTTATCTTAAGACTCATAATTAATAAGTCAACATATTAAGCAAATGGTATGTAGAGAATTTTAAGACGATTATTTTGGTACCTAAAGTTTTGAAATTGATCAAAGTATAAGGAAGTTACATCAAAAATACGAATATAAACCCAAGTGTAAGAATTTTCGAGAAATATCCTACTTTCGCTTTCACGTTAATTGAAGCATTTTCGGAAAATATGTAAGTTTACAGCTATGTATTAGTCATATAAATTGCAAACAACTTTTTACTTATATTATATTGATATTACTAGCTAAACAAGCGTACCCTTTCCGGTGGCCGAGTGGTTAGAGCGTCCGCCTCGGGAGCGGAAGGTCGTGGGTTCGATCCCCGACCCGACATACCAAAGTCGTAAAAGATGGTACTGTTATAGCTCCCTTGCTTGGCGATCAGCATATAAGGGTATTTGCAGGACTGGTTAGCGCGGTATCAGGATTATGTGACTGGGTGTGGTATCATGCCACATGTCTACGGCGTGATACTGCAGTGTGGTAGTCCTATACCCGCATGAAGTAGACATCGTGACTGGCTGAATTACTGTCGGTGGGACGTTAAACCCAACAAACAAACTGATATCATATATAGCAGTGTTTACTACACCGATCCCTACACACGAGGTGTGCACACTGGCGCATGTTGACGTCTTTTGTAAACATTTATTAAAGTTGCTTAAATAATCATGTTTATAGATAAACATTTACATAAGAATGAGGAGTTTCGGAAATATTTTTTGCAAAGGGACTCCTAAGGAAAGAAAAAGATGCTAAATTAAATACTAAAATACAAGTATAGATTATTAGGTTTAACGTCCCTCCGACAGTATTTAAGTCTTTTGGAGACAATGTCTACTTGAGACAAATGTAGTGTTGTCACACTGCACAGTATCACGTCGTAGACAGTTGGCATGATACCACACCCAGTCACATTATCCGGACACCGGGCCATCAGTCCTAGAACTACCCTTATTAAGCTGAGCGCCAACCAAGGGAGCTATACCAGTACCTATGTTTACGAATTTGGTAAATACAAGAATTGAATAATTGATATAACGTTTTTAAACAACTTACAGATCATGTGTTATCTCGTTTGATTTGGTATTTCCGGAGTATTCCTAGCCTTGATATCTTCCGCTGACACCGACTTTTTTAAACGATTATTTTTTACATATTTCGTTCTTTCCTTAATGTCAGTCAGTTGATATTTTCCGATTTCTCAACTAATTCAAACAAGATAAATAAATAAAAAACAGCCATCACATAAATTGATTGAAATCTGGAAAAAAAAATGAGCCAACAGTCAAAAAATGCGCGAAATTTATGTGTTACATCCATATTTGGAAAGCACGTGCACGTGTGTGAATACTTTAATAACACGTAACATTTATATGGTGCCATCTTCTAATATAGCAGCATAACGTAGTAATAGGGCGGGACAAACTCTAAGTTAGTCAGTGTTAATTAAGTATAGGTAAGGTGTTTTTTTAGTAAGCATTAAGTCCATTAAATCGGTGTGGCACGGCAAAGTCGCGCGACCGATTTAATGGACTTAATGCTTACTAAATAATATTAACCTACTTAGTGTTTGAAATTATGTTTTGATATTTAACGCAGTCGCACATTCCAAATATAGTATTGATTTTTTAGACTCCGCCCTATCAACCTGTTCCCGGCGTGAATTACATCACGTGACATGTGACTTCATAGGCATACTTCTTAATTTTCATTTTAGGGCAATGATTTCGACATGATGGCAGTTGTTCAGAGTAATGAAAATTTCAGAGTTATGACAGTAAACTATGCGCTTTTGAAAAAAAGCATCTTCAGCACCCTATGACGTCAAATAACGTCACAGCTAAAAACAGTGAAAGATGGTGTTCGCGCTCTGCAGCCGTCATTTATGATCGGATTTTCTTCAAATTTTCACAGATGGTACATCTTGAAATTAAAGTGTGCATATCCTGTCAGCTAACCGAAATTCCGAAAGACCGAAGTTCTGTGGCTGAAATAAGATTTGAACATAGGACCGAAAATTTCATTTTAGGATTAAAGAGCTTCAGAATGAGATAGAAAATTGAAACTTACACAGTTTGCAGTTCTGCAGAATTTCTCAATATATTTTGAGTCGTGACGTCATATGCGTCATGTGACGTCATAAGCATACTTCTTAATTTTAATTTTAGGGCAATGATTTCGACATGATGCCAGTTGTTCAGAATAATGAAAATTTCAGAGTTATGATAGTAATGTATGCGCTTTTGAACAAAAGCATCTTCAGCACCCTATGAAGTCACATGACGTCACAGCTATAAATAGTGAAAAATGGTGTTCGCGCTCTACAGCCGTCATTTATGGTCGGATTTTCTTCAAATTTTCACAGATGGTACATCTTGAAATTAAAGTGTGCATATCCTGTCAGCTAACCGAAATTCCGAAAGACCGAACTTCTGTGGCTGAAATAAGATTCGAACATAGGACCGAAAATTTCATTTTAGGATTAAAGAGCTTCAGAATGAGATAGAAAGTTGAAACTTACACTGTTTGCAGTTCTGCAGAATTTCTACATAAATTTTGATTCTTGACGTCATAGGATGTCATGTGACGTCAAAAGCATACTTCTTAATTTTCATTTTAAGGCAATGATTTTGACATAATTCCAGTTGTTCAGAATAATGAAAATTTCAGAGTTAAGAGAGTAAAGTATGTGCTTTTGAACAAAAGAATTTTCAGCACCCTATGACGTCATGTGACGTCAAAGCTAAAAGAAAGCCATACGAAAAAAAAATAAGTAAAAGGTAGAGAATTTAATATATATTCTTTCTAACGGAATTAATCTTAATATTTTTCAATTTTAGCAGAAAGTCCTATCATTCGTATCAACGAATGAAATCTAGTTCTTCTTCTTATTATTAGGACTTTCTGCCTAAAGCAGAAAGTCCTATTCGGTTTGTTATGTTTATTATTATTATTCTTTTCTTCTTCCTAACTAAACGCTTATTTTTATATGTTGCAATAGTCCTAGGACGATAATATTTTTATGGCATATTAGTCACGTGAGGAAATTTTGATTTCAATGATTTTCAGCACCCTATGACGTCACATGACGTCACAGCTAAAAATAGTGAAAAATGGTGTTCGCGCTCTACAGCCGTCATTTACGGTCGGATTTTCTACAAATTTTCACAGATGGTACATCTTGAATCAAAGGTGTGCATATCCTGTCAGCTAATCGAAATTCCGAAAGACCGAAGTTCTGTGGCTGAAATAAGATTCGAACATAAGACCGAAAATTTCATTTTAGGATTAAAGAGCTTCAGGATGAGATAGAAAGTTGAAACTTGCACAGTTTGCAGTTCTGCAGAATTTCTACATATAATATGAGTGGTGACGTCATACGACGTCATGTGACGTCATAGGCATACTTCTTAATTTTCATTTTAGGGCAATGATTTCGACATGATGCCAGTTGTTCAGAATAATGAATATTTCAGAATTATGACAGTAAGGCATGCGCTTTTGAACAAAAGCATCTTCAGCACCCTATGACGTCACATGACGTCACAGCTAAAAATAGTGGAAAATGGTGTTCGCGCTCTACTGCCGTCATTTATAGTCGGATTTTCATCAAATTTTCACAGATGGTACATCTTGAATCAAAGGTGTTCATATCCTGTCAGCTAACCGAAATTCCGAAAGACCGAAGTTCTGTGGCTGAAATAAGATTCGAACATAGGACCGAAAATTTCATTTTAGGATAAAAGAGCTTCAGGATGAGATAGAAAGTTGAAACTTACACAGTTTGCAGTTCTGCAGAATTCCTACATATGTTTTGAGTCGTGACGTCATATGACGTCATGTGACGTCAAAGGCATACTTCTTAATTTTCATATTAGAGCAATGATTTCGACATGATGCCAGTTGTTCAGAATAATGAAAATTTCAGAGTTATGACAGTAAAGTATGCGCTTTTGAACAAAAGCATCTTCAGCACCTATGACGTCATATGACGTCACAGCTAAAATAGTGAAAAATGGTGTTCGCGCTCTACAGCCGTCATTTATGGTCGGATTTTCTTCAAATTTTCACAGATGGTACATCTTGAAACTAAGGTGTGCATATCCTGTCAGCTAACCGAAATTCCGAAAGACCGAAGTTCTGTGGCTGAAATAAGATTCGAACATAGGACCGAAAATTTCATTTTAGGATTAAAGAGCTTCAGAATGAGATGGAAATGTGAAACTTACACAGATTGCAGTTCCTCATAATTTCTTAATAATTCTTTTCAGTCGTGACGTCAAATTTTGTCATGTGACGTCATAAGCATACTATTTAATTTTCATTTTAGGGCAATGATTTCGACATGATACCAGTTGTTCAGAATAATGAAAATTTCAGAGTTATGAAAGTAAAGTATACGCTTTTGAACAAAAGATATTCAGCACCCTATGACGTTATGTGACGTCAGAGCTAAAAATAGTGAAATACTTAGTTCTTATCATTTGCACTTATTTCGGAATATAATGTCAATTGTTCAGCATGAACATGAAATACTAGCAGAGGTGAGTCATTACATGAAACTTCTATCTCCTGCTTTTTGCATTAACACAGCTTGCAGAAAGTCCTATCATTCGTTTTCACGAATGACATCTAGTTATTATTATTCTTTTTTTCTTCCTAACTAAACGCTTATTTTTCTATGTTGCAATACTCCTAGGACGATGAAATTTTTATGCCTTATTAGTCACGTGAGGAAATTTTGATTTCTATGATTTTCATATGCCTATGACGTCATATGACGTCGCATTTGAAATATGCTACAAAAGTTTGTACGCGGTCTACAGCCATTGTTTGTGAACCGATTTTCATCAAAATTTCACAGAATGTGTATGTTAGGCTCTAGTTGTGCATCCCGGTGTCCGTTTTTCCAAATTCGAAAAGGCAAAAGTTTCATGGCGAATCCAAGATTCGAACTAATGACGTCAAATTTCAAATGCGTATAAAATCGCTTCTAGAAGAGCAAGAAAGCTGATATTTGGACTGAATATTAATCTCTAGGTCTTCTTTATATTCTGAAAAGATGAACACCAAATGACGTCACATGACGTCATAATGCTATTAAAACTTTCGTATTAAAACTTAACGATTTTTAAGCCCTGTAGGCTTCATTTTTTGTATGATTTGCTTGAAATTTTGTCTGAAGATGCAGTATTAGATTCTATGGAGCCATGTCACTTTCGTTTCCGGAAAATCCCAAAGGTCAAGGTTATATATCAATTATCGGCTTTTTCTTCGGCCTTAAATATCTCAAAAACGGTAAATATTCTATCGAGACAATATGCGTATAATTTGTAGTGCTTAGAAAGACCTTTCAGATGATATTTAGTTTTTGATGATCGGGGTTGAATTGGTTGAGTTATGGCGGAAAAATGAAAATTTGGTAACCCCCAATGTGTTTAACAGTTTATACCTCGAAACCCTTTGATTTTTCAAAATATGATGATGAATATTATTTGTAGAGCAATGTTTGGCCGTTCTTTTGATGCCTAAACTTTAATGATTGGCCAAAGATTGATGGAGGAATGGGAAAAAAACGAAATTCGTGTATGTAGCTTTGGTGAATTTTTCATTTTTCAGGTGGTTTAAGAGCTGGTATCTCAAAAAGTATTAGTAATATTCTAAACATAAAGCGTGTGAAATGTAGAGAATTTTCAGACGATTATTTTGGTACCTTAAGTTTTGAAATTGAACAAAGTATAAGGAAGTTACATCAAAAATAAGAATTTAAACATGTAGAATCTCAGCGATTCTGCCGTGTTGTCAAAGTTCTACGGCTAATATCTCAAAGCTCATTAGAAATAAGTCCACACCTTAAGCGAGTGAGATGTAGAGAATTTTAAGACGATTATTTTGGTACCTAGAGTTTTAAAATTGATTAAAGTATAAGGAAGTTACATCAAAAATACGAATATAAACCCAAGTGTAAGAATTTTCGAGAAATATCCTACTTTCGCTTTCACGTTAATTGAAGCATTTTCGGAAAATATGTAAGTTTACAGCGATGTATTAGTCATATAAATTGCAAAAAACTTTTTACTTATATCATATTGATATTACTAGCTGAACAAGCGTACCCTTTCCGGTGGCCGAGTGGTTAGAGCGTCTGCCTCGGGAGCGGAAGGTCGTGGGTTCGATCCCCGACCCGACATACCAAAGTCGTAAAAAATGGTACTGTTATAGCTCCCTTGCTTGGCGCTCAGCATATAAGGGTATTTGCAGGACTGGTTAGCGCGGTATCAGGATGATGTGACTGGGTGTGGTATCATGCCACATGTCTACGGCGTAATACTGCAGTGTGGTAGTCCTATACCCGCATGAAGTAGACATCGTGACTGGCTGAATTACTGTCGGTGGGACGTTAAACCCAACAAACAAACTGATATCATATATAGCAGTGTTTACTACACCGATCCCTACACACGAGGTGTGCACACAGGCGCATGTTGACGTCTTTTTTAAACATTTATTAAAGTTGCTTAAATAATCATGTTTATAGATAAACATTTACATAAGAATGAGGAGTTTCGGAAATATTTTTTGCAAAGGGACTAAAATACAAGTATAGTTTATTAGGTTTAATGTCCCACCGACAGTATTTAAGTCTTTTGGAGACAATGTCTACTTGAGACAAATGTAGTGTAGTCACATTGCACAGTATCACGTTGTAGACAGTTGGCATGATACCACACCCAGTCACATTATCCGGACACCGGGACATCAGTCCTAGAACTACCCTTATTAAGCTGAGCGCCAACCACGGGAGTTATACCAGTACCTATGTTTACGAATTTGGTAAATACAAGAATTGAATAATTGATATAACATTTTTAAACAACTTACAGATCATGTGTTATCTCGTTTGATTTGGTATTTCCGGGGTATTCCTAGCCTTGATATCTTCCGCTGACACCGACTTTTTTAAACGATTATTTTTTACATATTTCGTTCTTTCCTTAATGTCAATCAGTTGGTATTTTCTGATTTCTCAACTAATTCAAACAAGATAAATAAATTATAAAACAGCCATCACATAAATTGATTGAAATCTGAAAAAGAAATGAGCCGACGGTCAAAAAATGCGCGAAATTTATGTGTTACATCCATATTTGGAAAGCACGTGCACGTGTGTGAATACTTTAACAACACGCTGACGTAGCACTTATATGGCGCCATCTTCTAATATAGCAGCATAACGTAGTAATAGGGCGGGGCAAACTCTAAGTTAGTCAGTGTTAATTAAGTATAGGTTAGTGTTTTTTTTAGTAAGCATTAATGAAATTAAATCGGTGTGGCGCGGCAAAGCCGCGCGACCGATTTAATGGACTTAATGCTTATTAAATAACACTAACCTACTTAGTGTTTGGAATTATATTTTGAAATTTAACGCAGTCGCACATTCCAAATATTGTATTGATTTTTTAGACTCCGCCCTATCAACCTGTTCCCGGCGTGAATTACATCACGTGACATGTAACATGTTATGTCAAAGGTCAATGCGTCGCTCTAGCTGTGTATGTCTGTGTAGATCTACGCTTCAAATGCGCATTGAACCGGAAGCCGACTTTGATCTCTTCGGCAAAAAAGTGGTGATTGAAATTTGAATAAAAGATACTGTTTAGAAAGGTTCATATATCTGCACCTATATATGTTGTGTTTTGGACATTATTTTTTTTTATTTAAGTAACCCTTGTTTGTAAGTGTGTTTTTTTCTTCTCTTCTCATTATTTATATACATTTTTCAATTTGAATTTATTTAATCGGATATTTACTTAATCGCTTTGTTTAGTAATTAGTTATATATTGCCCATTCTGTGTTAACATGTGTAGACATTGAAATTACACAAGTGTCTTTAAAGCGATGACCGATACTAATGTTGTTAGAACTTGTGGTCTTACTTATTTTTTAAAATCTTCGATGTTGTATCATCATTACTTAGGCAATAATACATGTTTAAACTAAACTAAATGGAAGGGTAGAGTTCTTTTGTTATTTTAGATTAATCAGAATGCTGGTGAGTAAATGTTTGTTCTCTATGGTTGCTGTGTATTATTTTTTGCCGATGTTCATGCGTTCACATCAAAAATCCCTGTAACACGTTACACATGCGTGGACTAAGACCACAATTTAAACTTACTATATGTTCTATATAAGCATATATACCAATGACAATTTCTGTAAGGGACATTGGCATCCAAACTTACCCTCATTAGATAGATCTATTCAAGAGAAGTAATTCTGTACATTTTAAACATGGAGTCACCCGACTTCTTTTTGACCTATTTAAGGCCAAATAACATGCGTATGAATTTAGTGCACCGGTCGGCCATTTCACGCCAATTTTCTCAAAAATTCCCCCCCTCAGTAATGCTAAACTATTAAGATTGTTATGCAATAAGACCTCCAAAATGGGCATTTTATGACTATTTTAACTGTTCTATAGAATTCAATCCTTTATTGCATGTCTTTCAGTCAAAATCTCACCTTAATTAAGCATTAAATAGGGTCACTTTTTTCTGTGTAGGCACATCCGGTAACCAAGGGCAGGTAATTGTGGTCTTAGTCTATTTTGGTGAACACATAAAGCTCCGCTTCTCGACATATCTTGACGCACACGCGCAGTGAAGGTGCTTGAAGCTGGTTTTACATTGATCAGTTGATTTAGCGGAATAGTGTTTAGTGACAAGTTGATGCCGATTAAATGAATTAAATGGAGACAAAATTTTGAAAAAATGGAATGATTTCATTGGACAAAATATAATTTCAAACACTAAGAGAGAATTTAACAGTTAAGAAGCCGTCACTTGCTACGCTCGTTCTGGCTTCTTAACTATAACGAATACAGTCGTCTCCATCGTATGTACTAGCATTATTGAAATTTAACTCACGAGGCTACACGCGTCGACGAATCTATTGCATGGTAGCATTTACGGTTTTATTCCCGCGACTGTACACGAAATTAAAAAAAAAAAAAAATGATATGTAGAATTAATAGGTTTAAGTTTAATTGCTTATATTTTGAATACCTATAAAACTAGACCCAAATATGCTACAATTGAATTGTAGGGATTTTCAGGAAATTTATTTTGGTACCTAGAATACTAAACTTGGAATCTCTCAGCCCCTCACCGCTGTGGGTTCGAATTCCGGTAGGGACTTCGGATTTTTCATGTGAGGAAGCCTTCCAGCTGGCTTGCGGTAGGTCGGTGGTTATATCCGCGTATCTCTGTGTACTCGGGGTCTTCCTCCACCTGTAATTAGCTGGACGTCTCTATATGATTGAAATACTATCACCGCGACGGTAAACCCCAATACAAAAACAACAACAACAACAACAGCAATTAAAATTGGTCAAGTTATAAGAAAGCGATATCAAAATAAAGATTTATTTATTTTCGACATATGGCTTACTTCAAAAAGTTCATGTATGAGAAGTCCATACGAAAAAAAAGAGTAAAAGGTAGGAAATATAATATATATTCTTTCTAACGGTATTAATCTTTACATTTCAAAATGTTGCAGAAAGTCCTATATTAGATACGAATAAACAGATATCCTATTGGGTTTGTTATGTTTATTATTATTAGGACTTTCTGCCTAAAGCAGAAAGTCCTATTGGGTTTGTTATGTTTATTAGGACTTTCTGCCTAAAGCAGAAAGTCCTATTGGGTTTGTTCTGTTTATTATTAGGACTTTCTGCCCTTTCGGCAGAAAGTCCTATTGGGTTTGTACTGTTTATTCTTCTTCTTCTTATTAGGACTTTCTGCCCTTTCGGCAGAAAGTCCTATTGGGTTTGTACTGTTTTTTTATTATTATTATTATTATTCTTTTTTTCTTCCTAACTAAACGCTTATTTTTCTATGTTGCAATAATCCTAGGCCGATGAAATTTTTATGGCTTATTAGTCTCGTGAGGAAATTTTGATTTCTATGATTTTCATTTGACTATGACGTCATATGACGTCAAATTTGAAATATGCTACAAAAGTTTGTACGCGCCCTACAGCCATTGTTTGTCAACCGATTGTCATCATATTTTCACAGATTGTGTATATTAAGGTTAAGTTGTGCATCCCGGTGTCCGTTTTTCAAAATTCGAAAAGTCCATGGTTCTATAGCGAATCCAAGATTCGAACCAAGGTCTTAAATTTTTAAATGCTTATAAAATCTGTCCTATTTAAAATAGAAAGTTGATATTTAGTCAGTTTATAGGTCTCGAGAAGTTTTAAACATTTTGTGAAAATAAATGTCATATGACGTCACGTGACGTCATTATATGATAATGTATTTCTAATATTAACAAGAATATTTCTATATGTTGAAATTGTCGAAGGGCAATGAAAACTTAAGGACACATGCTTCAATAGCTGAACTTTTGATTTCTATGATTTTCATATGCCTATGACGTCATATGACGTCACACGTGAAATAAGCTACAAAAGATTGTACGCCGTCCAGAGCCATTATTAATGAACCGATTTTCATCAAATTTTCACAGAATGTGTATATTAAGTTCTAGTTGTGCATCCCTGTGTCCGTTTCTCAAAATTCGAAATTGCAAAGGTTCTATAGCGAATCCAAGATTCGAACCAAGGTCGTAAATTTTCAAATGCTTATAAAATCAGTCCTATTTGAGATAAAAAGTTGATATTTGGTCAGTATGTAGGTCTCTCGGAGTCTTAAAAATATTTTGAAAATTTGCATCATATGACGTCACGTGACGTCATTATATGAAAATATATTACTAAAATTAACAAGATTATTTCTATATGTTGAAATGGTCGAAGAGTAATTTAATTAAAAGTTTTAGGGGGCCATTACTTATGAACTATCTTCATCAAATTTTCACAGAATGTGTATATTAAGATCTAGTTGTGCATCCCGCTATCAGTTTTTCAAAATTCTAAAAGACCATGGTTCTATGGAGAATCCAAGATTCGAACCGAGGTCGTTAATTTTCAAATGCTTATAAAATCGGTCCCATATGAGATGGAAAGTTGATATTTGAACATTATGTAGGTTTATGGATGACTGAACGTTTTTGTGAAAATGAACGTCATGTGACGTCAGATGACGTCATTACATGAAAATCTATTTCTAATATTTACAAGAAAATTTCTATATGTTAAAATGGTCCATGGAAATGGAAATTATATGACATTTTGCTTCAAACGTTGATATTTTTAATTCTACAATTTTCATATGCCTATGACGTCATATGACGTTACAACTGCCATATGCTGCAAAAGTTTGTACGCGGTCTACAGCCATTGTTTATGAACCGATTTTCATAAAAATTTCACAGAAAGTGTATATTAGGTTATAGTTGAGCATCCCCGTGTCCGTTCTTCCAAAATCAAAAATGCAAAGGTTTTATGGCGGATCCAATATTCGAACTATTGACGTCAAATTTTAAATACGTATAAAATCGTTTCCAGATGAGTTAGAAAAACTAATTTTTGGAAAGTAAATAAGTCTCCTAGAGTGCTTAACATTCTATGAAGATGAACGTCATTTGACGTCATATGACGTCATAAGGTCAAAAATTATTTCTGATATATATGCGTAAATTTAATATGTTGTTAACTTCCCAGGACCATGAAATCTTATGGTATATACTTTAGAAATGCTTTAGATTGCAATGTAATTCATATTAATTTGACGTTATATCACATCAGATTTGACGTCAGGACAAAAAGGTTTTACGCGGTGTACAGCCATTATTTTTGGACCAATTTTCAGCAAATTTCAAAGAATGTATATGTAACGCTCTAGTTGTGTATCTCGGGTCCTGTTTTACAAATTCGAAAAGACGAAAAGCAATGGTTCTATGGCGAATCCAAGTTTCGAAACATTGACGTCAAATTTCAAAAAACATATAAAATCGCTTCGAGATGATTTAGAAAGTTGATATTTGGACTGAATATTAGTCTTTAAGACTTATTTATATTCTGTGAGGATTAACGTTATTTGACGTCATAAGGTCAAAAAAATTAATATATCTACGTTTAAGATACTTAATATTTCATTTCTTATTTTCTTATGCCTATGATGTCATGTGACATCAAACTTGACGTTGTCTACACACACTTGTACGCGGTCTACAGCCATTATTACAGGATGGAATTCGAATTGTAAGCGTTTTAAATAAATTTGATTTGTAACATAGATTATAAAAATAGTCCAAGTTAAATAAATCGATATAAAAAAATGATTTTCAGTTACTTTTGCCATTTCCTCCAAGTTAAACGGTTTATTTTTCAAAGTTCATTTAAGTTATGGCCATACAAAAGCAAGTTTAAGGCTGCAATTACATATCCTCTTACTTTTTTTGCTTTTAAGTATTTGACAAATGTAGCAGAAAGTCCTATCATTCGTATCAACGAATGAAATCTAGTTATTATTATTATTCTTTTTTTCTTCCTAACTAAACGCTTATTTTTCTATGTTGCAATACTCCTAGGACGATGAAATTTTTATGACTTATTAGCCACGTCAGGAAATTTTGATTTCTATGATTTTCATATGCCTATGACGTCATATGACGTCACATTTGAAATATGCTACAAAAGTTTGTACGCGTTTAACCTTTTTCAAATTTTACAGATTGTGTATATTAAGTTCTAGTTGTGCATCCCGGTGTCCGTTTTTCAAAATTCGAAAAGTCCATGGTTCTATAGCGAATCCAAGATTCGAACCAAGGTCGGAAATTTTTAAATGCTTATAAAATCTGTCCTATTTAAGAAAGAAAGTTGATATTTAGTCAGTATATAGGTCTCTAGAAGTTTTAAAAATTTTGTGAAAATATTTCTCATATGACGTCACGTGACGTCATTATATGATAATGTATTTCTAATATTAACAAGAATATTTCTATATGTTGAAATTGTCGAAAGGCAATGAAAATTTAAAGACACATGCTTCAAACGCTGAAATTTTGATTTCTATAATTTTCATATGCCTATGACGTCATATGACGTCACACTGGAAATATGCAACAAAAGTTTGTACGCGGTCTACAGCCATTGTTTATGAACCGATTTTCATCAAATTTTCACAGAATGTGTATATTAAGTTCTAGTTGTGCATCCCGGTGTCCGTTTTTCAAAATTCGAAAAGTCCTATTTGAGATAGAAAGATGATATTGGGTCAGTATATAGGTCTCTGGGAGTCTTAAACATTTTGTGAAAATAAATGTCATATGACGTCACGTGACGTCATTATATGATAATGAATTTCTAATTCTAAGAAGATTATTTCTATATCTTGAAATTTATGAAGGGCAATGAAAAATTAATGCCGCATGCTTCAGATGCTGTAATTTCGATTTCAAAGATTTTCAGAAGCCTATGACGTCATATGACGTCACACTTGAAATATGCAACAAAAGTTTGTACGCGGTCCAGAGCCATTGTTTATGAACCGATTTTCATCAAATTTTCACAGAATGTGTATATTACGTTCTTATTGTGTATACCGGTGTCCGTTTTTCAAAATTCGAAAAGTCCAAGCATATATGGCGGATCCAAGATTCGAACCAATGACGTCAATATTTAAATGCTTATAAAAACTGTCCTATTTGAGATAGAAAGTTGAAATTTTGTCAGTTAGTAGGTCTCTGGGTGTCTTAACAATTATGTGAAAATAAACGTCATATGACGTCACGTGACGTCATTTGTTTATTATTATTATTCTTTTCTTCTTCCTAACTAAACGCTTATTTTAATATGTTGCAATAGTCCTAGGACGATGAAATGTTTATGGGTTATTAGGCACGTGAGGAAATTTTGATTTCACCCCTACTGCATATATGTAGCCATATCTCAATAAATATCGATTTTTGTAAATATATGTATGAATACGAATTATAGCTGAATAATTGACGTTTCCAAAGATATTTAGTTTATTAAAATTGGTTTACGCAATACAAAGTTATAAGCAAAAAAACTAAATGAAATGAAGCTAATTTTGCTGATAATATGCTGTTTTCTTGAGGTTTAACAGTCAATATCTCAGAAACGACTGAAGATAAGTTTATACATTATGCATGTAAAATGTAGCATGTTTTAAGAGCTTTCTAACGGTACCAAGTTTATTGAAATTGGACTTCATATAAGAAAGTTACATGGAGAATAAGATATTTCATAATCATGCATCATAAAAATATGGAAAAGGTCACGCGCAGGGGTCACCAAGCTAAAATAGTTGCGCAACGACTTAAAAAAAAAAAAAAAAAAAAAAAAAAAAAAATCAAATTGCAATTGATGGGCTATATCTTGATTTTTTTTTTTTTTGTTGTTGTTGTTGTTTTTTGTCGAATGTTGACTGTTTCCAAAATAAGCATTGAAGTTAATACATGTACAACGGCACAAGACAAAAATCCGTATTTGCAACACTATGTAGCTAGCGAGCAGTTTGCAAGCCTTGAAAAATTCACACGCAGCCCCACATTTTAGACCATCTAAAAACTGCATTGTTATGCTAACGATATTCATATTGCATCAGTTTGTAGGCTGGGATGTTACCTTTCAAAATATCACCATAGTTCGAAATTCCAGGAATTTATGGCAAAACTACGGAAGCCCAAACACGCCAAAATCGCTAAATACGATTAACTACGTTACAGGTGTCGAAAGGATATAGCACTATACAAATATTCAATACTTCTTCCTAATGAGGCTAAAATTAAACAAGGTTACAACTGAGCTGGAGTGATGAAATTCTATGTGTGATGAAAGTTAGAAACTTACATTTGAACACTGTTTCATTTTTCTTTCATGTCATATGACATAGTATAAATGTTGTATGTAAACTACATGTGCAAGATATGGGCGGACTTTTATTAAAATTCACAGAATGTGTTCTATTTGTGCTATTTTATATAGAAATAGAGGAGATAGAAAGTTGCAATTTGGACAGATTATCTATTATGTCATCTTCTATATATACTATATAAAGCAGATGTTGCAGAAAGTCCTATCATTCGTTTAAACGAATGACATCTAGTTATTATTATTATTATTATTATTATTATTATTATTCTTTTCTTCCTCAAGGATTTTCATATGTTGCAATCGTCCTAGGAGAATGAAATTTCGATGGCATATTATTCATATGCGTAATTAAAAGATTCTATAATTTTCAAATGCCTATGACGTCATTATGACGTCACACTTGGCAATTGCTACAAAAGTTTGTACGCGGTCCAGAGCGAAAATTAATAAACCGATTTTTATCAAATTTTCACAGAATGTGTATATTATGTTCTAGTTGTGCATCTCGTTGTCCGTTTTTCAAAATTCGAAAAGCCCAAGGTTCTATGGCGAATGCAAGATTCAAACCAAGGACGTCAAATTGATAAATGCTCATAAAATCGTCCCTAAATGAGAGAGAAGGTTGATATTTTGTCAGTATATAGATCTCCGATAGATTTAAATAATTTGTGAAAATGGACGTCTTGTGACGTCATATGACGTCATCAAATTTCTAAATTTAAACACACCAAGAGAGGTATTTTGAATTCTATGATTTTCATATCTCTATGACGTCATATGACGTCACACTTGAAATAAGCTACAAAAGTTTGTACGCGGTCCAGAGCCATTATTAATGAACCGATTTTCATCAAATTTTCACAGAATGTGTATATTATGTTCTAGTTGTGCATCCCGGTGTCCGTTTTTCAAAATTCGAAAAGTCCAAGGTTCTATAGCGATTCCAAGATTCGAACCAAGGTCGTAAATTTTCAAATTCTTATAAAATCGGTCCTATTTGAGATAGAAAGATGATTTTGGGTCAGTATATAGGACTCTGAGAGTCTTAAACATTTTGTGAAAATAAATGTCATATGACGTCACGTGACGTCATTATATGATAATGAATTTCTAATTCTAACAAGAGTATTTCTATATGTTGGAATTTTCGAAGGGCAATGAAAATTTAACCCCGCATGCTTCAGATACTGAAATTTCGATTTCAATGATTTTCAGAAACCTATGACGTCATATGACGTCACATTTGAAATTGACTAAGAAAGTTTGTACACGGTCCAGAGCCATTATTAATGGGCTGATTTTTATCAAATTTACACAGAATGTGTATATTAAGTTCTAATTGTGTATACCTGTGTCCGTTTTTCAAAATTCGAAAAATCCAAGGTTCTATAGCGAATTCAAGATTCGAACCAAGGTCGTAAATTTTTAAATGCTTATAAAATCGGTTCTATTTGAGATAGAAAAGAGATATTTGGTCAGTATATAGTCTCTGAGAGTCTTAAACATTTTGTGAAAATAAACGTCATATGACGTCACGTGTCGTCATTATATGATAATGTATTTCTAATATTAACAAGAGTATTTCTATATATTGAAATTATCGAAGGACAATGAAAATTAAATGACAAATGATTCAGATGCTGAAATTTCGATTTCAATGATTTTCAGAAGCCTATGACGTCATATGACGTCACATTTGAA
This sequence comes from Solen grandis, assembly GCA_021229015.1. NCBI lineage: Eukaryota > Metazoa > Mollusca > Bivalvia > Adapedonta > Solenidae > Solen > Solen grandis. The sequence goes on along the minus strand of CM037782.1, from coordinate 37,905,369 downwards.
ATTGACTACAAAAGTTTGTACACGGTCCAGAGCCATTATTAATGGGCCGATTTTCATCAAATTTTCGCAGAATGTGTATATTATGTTCTTCTTGTGTATACCGGTGTCCGTTTTTCAAATTTCGAAAAGTCCAAGCATCTATGGCGGATCCAAGATTCGAACCAAGGACGTCAATTTTTAAATGCTTATAAAAACTGTCCTATTTGAGATAGAAAGTTGAAATTTTGTCACTTAGTAGGTCTCTGGGTGTCTAAACAATTATGTGAAAATAAACGTCATATGACGTCACGTGACGTCATTTTATTATTATTATTTTTCTTTTCTTCTTCCTAACTAAACGCTTATTTTAATATGTTGCAATAGTCCTAGGACGATGAAATTGTTATGGGTTATTAGGCACGTGAGGAAAATTTGATTTCAATGATTGTCAGTTGCCTATGACGTCACATGACGTCACAGCAAAAAATAGTGAAAAATGGTGTTCAGAAAAATGCAAATTTTAGAGTTATGACAGTAAAGTATGTGTTTTTGAACAAAAGCATCTTCAGCACCCTATGACGTCATGGGACGTCAGAGCTAAAAATAGTGAAAAAAGGTGTTCGCGCTCTACAGCCGCCATTTATGGTCGGATTTTCTTCAAATTTTCACAGATGGTACACCTTGAAACTAAGGTGTACATATCCTGCCAGCTGACCGAAATTCCGAAAAACCGAAGTTCTGTGGCTGAAGTAAGATTCGAACATAGGACCAAAAATTTCATTTAAGGATTAAAGAGCTTCAGAATGAGATAGAAAGTTGAAACTTACACAGTTTGCAGTTCTGCAGCATTTCTACAAATATTTTGAATTGTGACGTCAAAGGACGTCATAAGCATACCACTTAATTTTAATTTGGGGCTTGATTTCGACATGATGCCAGTTGTTCAGAAAAATGCAAATTTCAGAGTTATTGCAGTAAAGTATGCGCTTTTGAGCAACAGCATTTTCAGCACCCTATGACGTCACGTGGCGTCAGAGGTACAAAAAGTGAAAAATGGTGTTCGCGCTCTACAGCTGCCATTTATGATCAGATTTTCTTCAAATTTTTACAGATGGTACATCTTGCAACTAAGGTGTGAATATTTTGTCAGCTAATCTTAATTCCGAAAAACCGAAGCATTGTGGCTGAAGTAAGAATCGAACATAGGACCAAAAATTTCATTTTAGGGTTAAAGAACTTCGGGATGAGATAGAAAGTTGAAACTTACACAGTTTGCAGTTCTGCATAATTTCTACATATATTTTGAGTCGTGACGTCATATGACTTCATAAGCATACTACTACTACTGCTACTTATTTTTTCTTTCTTCGTTACTAAATGCTTATTTTTCGCGGAATATAATGTCAATTGTTCAGCATGAACATGAAATACTACCAGAGGTGAGTCATTACATGAAACTTCTATCTCCTGCTTTTTGCATTAACACATGTTGCAGAAAGTCCTATCATTCGTTTAGACGAATGACATCTAGTTATTATTATTATTATTATTATTCTTTTCTTCCTCACGGATTTTCATATGTTGCTATCGTCCTAGGAGAATGAAATTTCGATGGCATATTATTCATGTGCGTAATTAAAAAATTCTATAATTTTCATATGCCTATGACGTCATATGACGTCACACTTGGCAATTTGCTACAAAAGTTTGTACGCGGTCCAGAGCGATAATTAATATACCGATTTTTATCAAATTTTCACAGAATGTGTATATTAAGTTCTAGTTGTGCATCTCGTTGTCTGTTTTTCAAAATTCGAAAAGCACACGGTTCTATGGCGAATGCAAGATTCAAACCAAGGACGTGAAATTGATAAATGCTCATAAAATCGTCCCTAAATGAGACAGAAAGTTGATATTTTGTCAGTATATAGATCTCCGATAGATTTAAATATTTTGTGAAAATGGACGTCTTGTGACGTCATATGATGTCATCAAATTTCTCATTTTTAAACACATAATTATATATGTCAATATAGTCCAAGGACAATGAAATTTTGATGTCATATTCTCCAAGAAATGTTATTTTGATTTCTATGATTTTCATATCTCTATGACGTCATATGACGTCACAATTGAAATAAGCTACAAAAGTTTGTACGCGGTCCAGAGCCATTATTAATGAACCGATTTTCATCAAATTTTCACAGAATGTGTAGATTAAGTTCTAGTTGTGCATCCCGGTGTCCGTTTTTCAAAATTCGAAAAGTCCAAGGTTCTATAGCGATTCCAAGATTCGAACCAAGGTCGTAAATTTTCAAATTCTTATAAAATCGGTCCTGTTTGAGATAGAAAGAAGATATTGGGTCAGTATATAGGTCTCAGGAAGTCTTAAACATTTTGTGAAAATAAATGTCATATGACGTCACGTGACGTCATTATATGATAATGAATTTCTAATTCTAACAAGATTATTTCTATATATTGAAATTTTCGAAGGGCAATGAAAATGTAATGCTGCATGCTTCAGATGCTGAAATTTCGATTTCAATGATTTTTTGAAGTCTATGACGTCATATGACGTCACATTTGAAATTGACTAAGAAAGTTTGTACACGGTCCAGAGCCATTATTAATGGGCCGATTTTTATCAAATTTTCACAGAATGTGTATATTAAGTTCTTATTGTGTATACCGGTGTCCGGTTTTCAAAATTCGAAAAGTCCAAGGTTCTATAGCGAATTCAAGATTCGAACCAAGGTCGTAAATTTTTAAATGCTTATAAAATCGGTCCTATTTGAGATAGAAAAGTGATATTTGGTCAGTATATAGGTCTCTGGGAGTCTTAAACATTTTGTGAAAATAAATGCCATATGACGTCACGTGACGTCTATAAATGAAAATGTATTTCTAATATTATCAAGAGTATTTCTATATGTTGAAATTATCGAAGGACAATGAAAATTTAATGACAAATGAATCAGATGCTGAAAGTTTGATTTCAATGATTTTCAGAAGCCTATGACGTCATATGACGTCACATTTGAAATTGACTACAAAAGTTTGTACACGGTCCAGAGCCAATATTAATGGGCCAATTTTCATGAAATTTTGAACAGAATGTGTATATTACGTTCTTATTGTGTATACCGGTGTCCGTTTTTCAAAATTCGAAAAGTCCAAGCATCTATGGCGGATCCAAGATTCGAACCAAGGACGTCAATTTTTAAATGCTTATAAAAACTGTCCTATTTGAGATAGAAAGTTGAAATTTTGTCAGTTAGTAGGTCTCTGGGTGTCTTAACAATTATGTGAAAATAAACGTCATATGACGTCACATGATCCAAGATTCGAACCAAGGACGTCAATTTTTAAATGCTTATAAAAACTGTCCTATTTGAGATAGAAAGTTGAAATTTTGTCAGTTAGTAGGTCTCTGGGTGTCTTAACAATTATGTGAAAATAAACGTCATATGACGTCACATGACGTCATTTGTTTCTTATTATTATTCTTTTCTTCTTCCTAACTAAACGCTTATTTTAATATGTTGCAATAGTCCTAGGACGATGAAATTTTTATGGGTTATTAGGCACGTGAGGAAATTTTGATTTCACCCCTACTGCATATATGTAGCCATATCTCAATAAATATCGATTTTTGTAAATATATGTATGAATAAGAATTATTGCTGAATAATTGACGTTTCCAAAGATATTTAGTTTATTAAAATTGGTTTACGCAATACAAAGTTATAAGCAAAAAAACTAAATGAAATGAAGCTAATTTTGCTGATAATATGCTGTTTTCTTGAGGTTTAACAGTCAATATCTCAGAAACGACTGAAGATAAGTTTATTTATGGAAAATAAGATATTTCATAATCATGCATCATAAAAATATGGAAAAGGTCACGCGCAGGGGTCACCAAGCTTAAATACTTGCGCAACGACTTAAAAAAAAAAAAAAAAAAATATCAAATTGCAATTGATGGGCTATATCTTGATTTTGTTGTTGTTTTTTTTTTGTTGTTGTTGTTTTTTGTCGAATGTTGACTGTTTCCAAAATAAGCATTGAAGTTAATACATGTACAACGGCACAAGACAAAAATCCGTATTTGCAACACTATGTAGCTAGCGAGCAGTTTGCAAGCCTTGAAAAATTCACACGCAGCCCCACATTTTAGACCATCTAAAAACTGCATTGTTATGCTAACGATACTCACATTGCATCAGTTTGTAGGCTGGGATGTTACCTTTCAAAATATCACCATAGTTCGAAATTCCAGGAATTTATGGCAAAACTACGGAAGCCCAAACACGCCAAAATCGCTAAATACGTTTAACTACGTTACAGGTGTCGAAAGGATATAGCACTATACAAATATTCAATACTTCTTCCTACTGAGGCTAAAATTAAACAAGGTTACAACTGAGCTGGAGTGATGAAATTCTATGTGTGATGAAAGTTAGAAACTTACATTTGAACACTGTTTCATTTTTCTTTCATGTCATATGACATAGTATAAATTTTGTATGTAAACTACATGTGCAAGATATGGGCGGACTTTTATTAAAATTCACAGAATGTGTTCTATTTGTGCTATTTTATTTAGAAATAGAGGAGATAGAAAGTTGCAATTTGGAGAGATTATCTATTATGTCATCTTCTATATATACTATATAAAGCAGATGTTGCAGAAAGTCCTATCATTCGTTTAAACGAATGACATCTAGTTATTATTATTATTATTCTTTTCTTCCTCACGGATTTTCATATGTTGCAATCGTCCTAGGAGAATGAAATTTCGATGGCATATTATTCATGTACGTAATTAAAAAATTCTATAATTTTCATATGCCTATGACGTCATATGACGTCACACTTGGCAATTTGCTACAAAAGTTTGTACGCGGTCTAGAGCGATAATTAATAAACCGATTTTTATCAAATTTTCACAGAATGTGTATATTAAGTTCTAGTTGTGCATTTCGTTGTCCGTTTTTCAAAATTCGAAAAGCACAAGGTTCTATGGCGAATGCAAGATTCAAACCAAGGACGTCAAATTGATAAATGCTCATAAAATCGTCCCTAAATGAGACAGAAGGTTGATATTTTGTCAGTATATAGATCTCCGATAGATTTAAATATTTTGTGAAAATGGACGTCTTGTGACGTCATATGACGTCATCAAATTTCTAATTTTTAAACACATAATTAAATATGTTAATATGGTCCAAGGACAATGAAATTTTGACGTCATATTTCCCAAGAAATGCTGTTTTGATTTCTATGATTTTCATATCTCTCTGACGTCATATGACGTCACACTTGAAATAAGCTACAAAAGTTTGTACGCGGTCCAGAGCCATTATTAATGAACCGATTTCCATCAAATTTTCACAGAATGTGTATATTAAGTTTTAGTTGTGCATGCTGGTGTCCGTTTTTCAAAATTCGAAAAGTCCAAGGTTCTATAGCGATTCCAAGATTCAAACCAAGGTCGTAAATTTTCAAATTCTTATAAAATCGGTCCTATTTGAGATAGAAAAGTGATATTGGGTCAGTTTATAGGTCTCTGGGAGTCTTAAACATTTTGTGAAAATAAATGTCATATGACGTCACGTGACGTCATTATATGATAATGAATTTCTAATTCTAACAAGATTATTTCTATATATTGAAATTTTCGAAGGGCAATGAAAATTTAATGCCGCATGCTTCAGATGCTGAAATTTTGATTTCAATGATTTTCAGAAGCCTATGACGTCATATGACGTCACACTTGAAATTGACTACAAAAGTTTGTACACGGTCCAGAGCCATTTTTATGTGCCGATTTTCATAAATTTTCACAGAATGTGTATATTACGTTCTTATTGTGTATACAGGTGTCCGTTTTTCAAATTCGAAAAGTCCAAGCATATATGGCGGATCCAAGATTCGAACCAATGACGTCAATATTTAAATGCTTATAAAAACTGTCCTATTTGAGATAGAAAGTTGAAATTTTGTCAGTTAGTAGGTCTCTGGGTGTCTTAACAATTATGTGAAAATAAACGTCATATGACGTCACGTGACGTCATTTGTTTATTATTATTATTCTTTTCTTCTTCCTAACTAAACGCTTATTTTAATATGTTGCAATAGTCCTAGGACGATGAAATTTTTATGGGTTATTAGGCACGTGAGGAAATTTTGATTTCACCCCTACTGCATATATGTAGCCATATCTCAATAAATATCGATTTTTGTAAATATATGTATGAATAAGAATTATAGCTGAATAATTGACGTTTCCAAAGATATTTAGTTTATTAAAATTGGTTTACGCAATACAAAGTTATAAGCAAAAACACTAAATGAAATGAAGCTAATTTTGCTGATAATATGCTGTTTTCTTGAGGTTTAACAGTCAATATCTCAGAAACGACTGAAGATAAGTTTAAACATTATGCGTATAAAATGTAGCATGTTTTAAGAGCTTTCTAACGGTACCAAGTTTATTGAAATTGGACTTCATATAAGAAAGTTACATGGAAAATAAGATATTTCATAATCATGCATCATAAAAATATGGAAAAGGTCACGCGCAGGGGTCACCAAGCTTAAATACTTGCGCAACGACTTAAAAAAAAAAAAAAAAAAAATATCAAATTGCAATTGATGGGCTATATCTTGATTTTGTTTTTTGTTTTTTTGTTGTTGTTTTTTGTCGAATGTTGACTGTTTCCAAAATAAGCATTGAAGTTAATACATGTACAACGGCACAAGACAAAAATCCGTATTTGCAACACTATGTAGCTAGCGAGCAGTTTGCAAGCCTTGAAAAATTCACACGCAGCCCCACATTTTAGACCATCTAAAAACTGCATTGTTATGCTAACGATATTCATATTGCATCAGTTTGTAGGCTGGGATGTTACCTTTCAAAATATCACCATAGTTCGAAATTCCAGGAATTTATGGCAAAACTACGGAAGCCCAAACACGCCAAAATCGCTAAATACGATTAACTACGTTACAGGTGTCGAAAGGATATAGCACTATACAAATATTCAATACTTCTTCCTAATGAGGCTAAAATTAAACAAGGTTACAACTGAGCTGGAGTGATGAAATTCTATGTGTGATGAAAGTTAGAAACTTACATTTGAACACTGTTTCATTTTTCTTTCATGTCATATGACATAGTATAAATGTTGTATGTAAACTACATGTGCAAGATATGGGCGGACTTTTATTAAAATTCACAGAATGTGTTCTATTTGTGCTATTTTATATAGAAATAGAGGAGATAGAAAGTTGCAATTTGGACAGATTATCTATTATGTCATCTTCTATATATACTATATAAAGCAGATGTTGCAGAAAGTCCTATCATTCGTTTAAACGAATGACATCTAGTTATTAGGGCTTTCTGCTTTTCGCAGAAAGACCTATTGGGTTTGTTCTGTCTTTTATTATTATTATTCTTTTTTTCCAACCTTTTCATGTTGTTATTTCATTAAGTTGCTGAAGGTCTAGGACAAAGAAATTCTATCAACAGACACCTGAAGCAATGGCATTTTGGAATATATTATTTTTATCTTCACATGACGTCACATGACGTCAGAACTAAAAATAGCTACCAAAGTTTGTACGCGCTGTACAGCCGTCATTTATGGACGGATTGTCATGGAATTTTCACAGAAGTTATATATTAAGACCTCATTGTGCAGGATTATATAGGTTTGCCAAGATTCGAAAGAACTAAGGTTCTATGGCGAATCCAAGATTCGAACCAAGGACGTCAAATTTCAAATCCATATAAAATCGATTCTAGATGAGATAGAAAGTTGATATTTGGCGAGATTATATGTCTCTGTGTTTCCTTTGCATTTTGTAAAGATAAACGTCATGTGACGTCATATGACGTCATCAAGTTGTATAGAATTTCCGATTTCTTGATGTCAATTTACTCATGTTGCAAAGGTTCATAGACAATGAAAATTCAATGTCCTATGTAGGTAGTCATGAACATTTAGATTCAATGTTTAAAATTTTCATATGACGTCACATGACGTCAGAACTAAAAATAGCTACCAAAGTTTGTACGCGCTGTATAGCCGTCATTTATGGACGGATTGGCATGGAATTTTCACAGAAGTTATATATTACGATCTCATTATGCAGGATTATATAGGTTTGCCAAGATTCGAAAAAGCAAAGGTTCTATGGAGAATCCAAGATTCGAACCAAGGACGTCAAATTTCAAATACGTATAAAATCGTTTCTAGATGAGATAGAAAGTTGATATTTGGCGAGATTATATATCTCTTTGTTTCCTTTGCATTTTGTAAAGATGAACGTCATATGACGTCATATGACGTCATCAAGTTGTATAGAATTTCCGATTTCTTGATGTCAATTTTCCTCATGTTGCAAAGCTTCATAGACAATGCAAATTAAATTGTACATAATCAGGAACATTTAGATTCAATGTTTAAAATGTTCATATGACGTCACATAACGTCAGAACTATAAATAACTACCAAAGTTTGTCCGCTCTGTACAGCCGTCATTTATTGATAGATTGGCATGGAATCTTCACAGAAGTTATATATTACGACCTCATTGTGCAGGATTCTATAGGTTTGCCAAGATTCGAAAGAACTAAGGTTCTTTGACGAATCCAAGATTCGAACCAAGGACGTCAAATTTTAAATACGTATAAAATCGTTTCTAGATGAGATAGAAATTTGATATTTAGCGAGCTTATACGTCTCTGTGTTTCCTTTGCATTTTGTAAAGATGAACGTCATATGACGTCATCAAATTGTAGAGAATTTCCGATTCTTGAATGTCAATTTACTCATGTTGCAAAGGTTCATAGACAATGAAAATTTAATGTCCTATGTAGGTAATCATGAACATTAAGATTTAATGAGTAAAATTTTCATATGACGTCACATGACATCAAAACTTAAAAAAGCTACCAAAGTTCATCCGCGCTGCACAGCCGTCATTTATGGACGGATTGGCATGGAATTTTCACAGAAGTTATATATTACGACTTCATTGTGCAGGATTATATAGGTTTGCCAAAATTTGAAAAACACCAGGTTTGTCATGGTTTGCAGTGCAGAAAGCCCTATCTTTTGTTCAAAACAAAAGAAGTCTAGTTATTATTATTATTATTCTTTTCTTCTTCCTAACTAAACGCTTATTTTTATATGTTGCAATAGTCCTAGGACGATGAAATTTTTATGGCTTATTAGTCACGTGAGGAAATTTTGATTTCAATGATTTTCAGCACCCTATGACGTCACATGACGTCACAGCTAAAAATAGTGAAAAATGGTGTTCGCGCTCTACAGCCGTCATTTATGGTCGGATTTTCTTCAAATTTTTACAGATGGTACATCTTGAATCAAAGGTGTGCATATCCTGTCAGCTAACCGAAATTCCGAAAGACCGAAGTTCTGTGGCTGAAATAAGATTCGAACATAGGACCGAAAATTTCATTTTAGGATAAAAGAGCTTCAGGATGAGATAGAAAGTTGAAACTTACATAGTTTGCAGTTCTGCAGAATTTCTACAAATATTTTGAGGCGTGACGTCATATGACGTCATGTGACGTCATAAGCATACTTCTTAATTTTCATTTTAGGGCAATGATTTCGACATGATGCCAGTTGTTCAGAATAATGAAAATTTCAGAGTTATGAAAGGAAAGTATGCGCTTTTGAACATAAGCATCTTCAGCACCCTATGACGTCATGTGACGTCACAGCTAAAAATAGTGAAAAAAGGTGTTCGCGCTCTACAGCCGTCATTTATGGTCGGATTTTCTTCAAATTTTCACAGATGGTACATCTTGAATCAAAGGTGTGCATATCTTGTCAGCTAACCGAAATTCCGAAAGACCGAAGTTCTGTGGCTGAAATAAGATTCGAACATAGGACCGAAAATTTCATTTTAGGATAAAAGAGCTTCAGGATGAGATGGAAAGTTGAAACTTACACAGTTTGCAGTTCTGCAGAATTTCTACAAAAATTTTGAGTCGTGACGTCATATGAAGTCATGTGACGTCATAAGCATACTTCTTAATTTTCATTTTTGGGCAATGATTTCGACATGATGCCAGTTGTTCAGAATAATGAAAATTTCAGAGTTATGAAAGCAAAGTATGTGCTTTTGAACAAAAGCATCTTCAGCACCCTATGACGTCACATGACGTCACAGCCAAAAATAGTGGAAAATGGTGTTTACGCTCTACAGCCGTCATTTTATATTCGGATTTTCTTCAAATTTTCACAGATGGTACATTTTGAAACTCAGGTGTGCATATCCTGTCAACTAACCGAAATTCCCAAAGACCGAAGTTCTGTGGCTGAAATAAGATTCGAACAAAGGACCGATAATTTCATTTTAGGATTAAAGAGCTTCAGGATGAGATAGAAAGTTGAAACTTACACAGTTTACAGTTCTGCAGAATTTCTACATATATCTTGAGTCTTGACGTCATATGACGTCTTGTGACGTCATAAGCATACTTCTTAATTTTCATTTTTGGGCAATGATTTTGACATGATGCCAGTTGTTCAGAATAACGAAAATTTCAGAGCTAAGACAGTAAAATATGCCCTTTTGAACAAAAGCATCTTTAGCACACTATTACGTCATGTGACGTCAGAGCTAAATATAGTGAAAAATGGTGTTCACGCTCTACAGCCGCTATTTATGGTCGGATTTTCTTCAAATTTTCACAGATGGTACATCTTGAAAGTTAGGTGTGCATATCCTGTCAGCTAATCGAAATTCCGAAAGACCGAAGTTCTGTGGCTGAAATAAGATTCGAACATAGGACCGAAAATTTCATTTTAGGATTAGAGAGCTTCAGGATGAGATAGAAAGTTGAAACTTACACAGTTTGCAGTTCTGCAGAATTTTTACATATGTTTAGAGTTATGATATCATATGACGTCATGTGACGTCA
>CM037782.1:37844315-37894315 GCA_021229015.1 Solen grandis | reverse complement strand
GTAAATTGCATTCAGAACCAACATCAAATATTGTGTTTAATGGTCCATTTTCACTTACATATCAAAGTATACATTTAACTAGACAATGAAATATGAACCAGTTCAATTTCACAACTACTACTATATAAAAATAGACAGTACCACGCCGAATTGGACCTTAAATGGCCGTTGCGGTATGTAGCCCAACACTTTCCGACCTTAAAGGTCCATTATATTTCATAATGACAATTTTCATGAAAAAGAAAATATAAAATAACATTGACATATTGTAGACTAACACAAATGGTACATAAGGTGCAAATATCTGCTGTATAATAACAATTAAACGCATTAAAAAATGCTGATCAAATTACGCAGTTAAGCATTTTGGAGGGATGTCTTATTGTTTCATTTTGCAATGGCGAGTATTCCCGAAGACGGTCGGAAATTATTTGAAATTGAAGAGCCGTCGCCAAATCACATTTTGCTCATCTCCTATGATATTAATTAATGGACTCGTAATTCGTTAACGAAAACATTCGGAAGGTCTACGTGAAAGGTTAGAAAATTGACGAAGATATGTAGAATATGCATATTAGGTATTTTTGTAAACAGTTGAATGATCTTAAGTAAAATTTTCTTTCTTTTTTATGCATTATATTAATATTCTCGTCAACGTGTATGAACATATTGCATCTTTAAACAATTCTGTAGCACATATTTTGTTTTTCTGTTCGAAGAATATACACGGAGGAATTATGGGCCTTTAACTGTCTAATGCCAAGATCACATCTTACTGCCAAGCACTTTTTTTAATCGGGGTTATGTTAATGTAGTTACCCGTAGTGCCTTTTTAAGTAGCTACAAATAGGATTGAAATTAGCCAAAAGGAAATTTTAAGAAATATTAAGTTTGTTGAAGTACGTGTAATATACGACCAATTCGGTTGAACTTGGAGCAACTTGGCTATGGTAAACTAGGGTCGCACTACGTCTATATAACTACGGACAACTACATTAATCTACGTGTGAGCTATACTCAAAGTACGTACAACTACAGTACATAAAGGTTAATGCGCTGGACTACGGTAAACGACCGCGACCGCGACCCCGCATTACAGTTACTTTAGACGCGGCCACGGCCATTGCGTTTTTGAAATCTTAACGAGACAAGTCTCCTTTTTTCTCTATTTTTGGATCTTCTTTATTCTGCAATGTCCTTCCCCCCCCCCCCCCCAAAAAAAAATAAATAAATAAAAAAATGGAAGTTCTCGCGAACTGCTGCTAAATTCATAATTACTTGACATTGACCCTAGCTTACCATACTTAAAAGTACTGTGAACGTATGTTGAAAATTTTTAGCTAACTACGACGAGCTGCTTTAAAAATATAATACGATATCCCCGAAGAGTGCATGTGATAAGTATTGTGGCGACACACGAAATTTGATATGTTAAATGTAGCTTTTATAATTCTAGATAAGTTTAATACCGTTCGTAACGCTATTGTTTGTGATGGAGAAACCACCCATTCTTTTTACAATCACGGATGGTTGCATTGGGGTATTAATAGACGTAATACACACATACATATATAGTTTAAAATCAAAATCTTAGTCAATTACCATTTGTGAACGAGCTTCTTTAAACGATTTCTCTGAAATGGCGTATACGAAAATGGCGTTTTCCCATGCAATGTGCCGAATTTATTCATGAGGAAACAAAGACTTTATGACTCACGAACATTAACAGGGGAAAGTAGAAAAAAAATCGTTATAATTTCTACCAATCATCTTACGAGCTGCTTTAAGTTTATAAGTTGGAAATGCTCGTCTAGCTAAGTGGAAGAAAATGGAAACAAACTGACGAATAAATCTCGGTATATCTCATATTACTTTAAAATACTGACAAATTCGCTTTACAATCACGGTATCATAATATAATTTTTACAAAGGATATTGTTACATAATATATATTTCTACATACTATATAAGCACTGTTGGTCTTTTTGCCAAGTGTTGGTATTTCTTTATTGTTTCGTGTTGTTTTTGTTGTGTGTGTGTGTGTGTGTGTGTGTGTGTGTGTGTGTGTGTGTTATCTTCACGTGTACCTCTTTCTGGTGTTAGTTTATTTCGGGACCTTTTCGTATTTCCTTATTCGTATTTTAAAAACCTTAAAATGCCACCTAGATAAGTTCTTGGTTTCGTAGAAAGATATTAAAGACCAAGAACCAAGATTTCTTCCTCGTTTTGCAAAACAACAAAGTGTGTCCATCATCTTGTATTGTAAAACAGAGTAGCACCCTTTAAAGCTTTCGGTGAAATATATATATTTATGCGAGATGTGACCGTATTTGAATAAAATTGCATTTTGTTATGACGGTGTCAAAGTTGAAAGAAACATTCGGTCTAAAGCTTAATATATCACAGTATTTGCTCGCTTCAAGATGTGTAATGGCTTGTTTTACCCCAAAAGGCAAAAATAGTAAATTTATATTCAAACTTTTGCGGAAGTGAATTTTCGTGTTAATAGGCGTTCGGTCAATGACGTGAAAATATTTTATTTGGAAAACATGACACATGTCTCAAATAGTGAACAAATATTTGACAAAATTCACTTTTGTGTGGATATGAAGTTATATGGAATAAATGTATATTCATCATGTGAAGTATTCAATTCAGTTTATACTAACTTGCATTGCTGTTATCTTTGAATTCATTTCTTAAATATCTTTAAAAAGTCAAAACAGAATATACACTTAAAACGCACATTTTTTTTCTAAAGAAATGGTGATACATATGAAATTTCCAGCGTTTATGCTCTGTGTTATATCTACATATGGTAAGTTTTTTTTTATTTGTTTGTTTGTATTATTGGTATTTTTATTGATAAATTTGATTATCATTTTATACATATGACAACACAAGAAGGTGTCACCGTCCACTGGTAGCAATTATTGACTATGGATCCAAAGGTTATATGTAAGTTTGATCCTCGTTGGGATCGAAAATCTTTCAAACTCTTCGAGGGCGAAAAGTACTAGTCTAATCAATAAATCGTAAAAAAGGATAGGTAGTAATTGAAAATTGCCACAAACTAATGTAAAAGGAATAACTTCAGATTAATATAACAACATGATTAATTTACGCTCAGTATAAGTTTTGAAAGTGTTTCCCAAATTTGAGGATATTGACGTCGACGAAGACAACGATGCTGCTGCTGCTGCTGCTGCTGATGATGATGATGATGATGCTGCTGCTGCTGATGCTGATGATGCTGCTGCTGCTGCTGCTGCTGATGATGATGATGATGATGATGATGATGATGATGATGATGATGATGTGATGTGATGATGTTGATGATCTGTATGATGGTTATGTATCTGATGTTGGTAATGATAGTCATATCATCATAATCAGGATACTTTTAATGATGTTCATTATCGCTACCGGGGCCGCCGTGGCCGAGAGGGTAAAATCGCTGACTTTAACACTCACTCTGCCCCTCACCGCGTGGGTTCGAATTCCGACAGGGTCATTTGTATTTTCATGTGAGGAAGCCTTCCAGCTGGCTTGCGGTAGGTCGGTGGTTCTACCCGGATGCCTCCGTGCATTCGGGGTCTTCCTCCACCTGTAATTAGCTGGTCTTCGCTATATGACTGAAATATGTCGAAGCGACGGTAAACTCAAATAGTCAAGTCAATCGCTACCGCATTGCGTACTGACATCTACTTCAGCTACCGTTATTACGTTAACAACAATTACTGCTATAATACTGAACACACCTTGGAGTATCCGTCCCGGTTGGCGAGTGGTTAAAGAGTCCCGGGAGGTCGGGGGTTAGATCCCCGCAAGCATCGCGATTCCAACATCATTAAAAACGTACTGGATTATCTCCATTGTTGTAATTCCAGGACTGGCTATAGCCAAGTGTCTGGATTTTTTTACTGGGTATCATGTCACTTGACTACGGCGAGAAATCGTGGTGAAGCAGCGCTATGTTGACATCATGTAAACAAAAGTCTGCAAATGACTGAAATGCTGTCGATGGGACGTTAAACCAAAACAAACAATGGAATTAAAAAAAAATCAGGGTTTTCTTTTAAACAATGCAATAAATTAATAGCAATATTTACAGGAAAACTAACCTTGCATCCAGGAATAAAAGTATGAAAATATAAGTTATGATGATGTTTTGACACCAACTTGTAAACACCAAAGAAACCATAAAATATAATTATTCTAGTACCTGAAATAAATGACCTTATAAATGATTTCAACAACTGCTACATACTTTAACCATGCATTTTTGATTTTAGAAAATGTAAGAGGAAAACACAACAAAAATATGGTGGCATAAAGAGGATATAGAAGATAATTTTATATCGCGTGCGCACAAGAATTTCGACGCGTTCGCACGCAGTAGCTATCGTATGCGCACGCAATATCTATGCATAAGTTATCACGTGCGCAAGCGAGAACTACATGTACTGAGTTGGTATGCAGTAGCAATTGCGTTCGCACACAACAGTCATAGCGTGCGCACTCGATATAAAAATATTTTCAATGTCCCTTCTATACCACCGTTCTTAAATATATAAGTATTATTGCTTTGACTCAAATTGGAATGAAATACCAGTGTATTTTAACTTTTACTGAACACTAGTACATGCAATTGTAACACCAAGGTCAACACTACCCTACTTTGATGTTTGCGCCAAAATGACACAATAAACACCCATATTCTTTGAAAATGCGAGATCATCAAACAATATAATCGTTTATTTGATTCATTGCTACACTGTCTCAAAAGAATATCTTAAATTGGAGGAATTCCAAAGAAAATTCAATTCAATTTAAAATAATTCGTAAAATGCACATAAATTGAAAGAAAATAGAAAGAAATAACGTAATGCATCTTTCTTATGCAAAAGAATTCAGGTGTAAATTCATAAGGTAAATTAACAATCACGATGACATTACAGGTGGTCTGCTGAACAGTCAAAGCATTCTTAAAATAATCAAAACACATTAAATGTCAAACAATGACGGAAACTCGTTATTTCAAATCATTCGCCGTTTTATCTTTATGGCATTAACGCTGAACAACAAAATAATATATCTTACTTCTTACAATTATTTACAAAACTTTGGGTAAAAAGCTGCATTTATGACAGAAATAAATATGTTATGCCAGCAGATGGGATTTATAGACATTTTTGTTCTTTTTGTGTCGTGAAAGCTTGAAAAAGTTTGGTTTCAGCGTAGCGTATACTGACACACGGAAATATATAATTTAAAATTAATAGTTATAACCTTTAAACGTCACATAAAATAGATATATTATCTATCGTAAGAGATAAATGCCATAAAACATTCAGCTTACCGTAAACATTATATTCCTGAATAAGACTGCAAGTAAGAAATAATATATATGGTAAGTAATCCTTCAGTATAAAGATTAGACAGTGTACATGAATTAACCCTTTCCCTCATATAGACTCATTTTGACGCCCTCAATAGGTATCACATAAAGCCTGATCTGCAGAAAACAACAGTTAAACCTTACCAAATTTAATTATAAAGTCCTCATTTCCAGACCACTGAGGAGCAGCGAACAGCATAAAACTTGATCAGCCTGCGAGTTACTCGCAGGCTGATCTGGTTTTATGCTGTTCGCATAGGTCTTTTCATGGTTTCCTCTATGAGGGAAAGGTTTAAAAGAATGCATACACGACATGGGCGAAGGTCGAAGGCGAAAAGACGGATAAACCTAGTTTGGCGGGGCTTAAAGATGAAAAGTCGAAATTTTAGGGCGAAAGGACGAAAAAGAAATTCTATGTAAATATATACACTACTGTAAGTCCATGAGTATAGATACACATTACCTAAAAGAGCCTGATAACCGGTGGAAATGGTATTAAAGGCAAATCATAAAGGGGGTTTACGATTAGAGAAAATCTTGTTGTATCTGATATGATAAATTTCAATTTTTATTTTCATATACATCAAATATGATTTAAAGATCATCATAGTCTAACGGTAGAGTTTCAGATACTGGGAGAATATCATTTTACATGAAAGCCTATACAATATACAATGATCTTAGACTGAGGTCATATATGAATATCTAAACCATTTTGCTTATATAAAAACCAGTACAATAACAGTAGACGTGATATAATAAGAAATGTATTTTAGAAATTGACGAGGATAATACAGAACGGTAATACATGTATATGATTTACGAATCGGCCGAGTGAACATAATTATTTTGAATCGGACTATAGTCGCCGTTTAGTCATAAGGGGCGCAATCGCCAACCCTCACACAAATGTCTGCCACAGTGAGTTGAAATTTAGCCAAGTTTCAGCTAAATCACAGGTAATCAATAGACAATTTGACAAGGCAGTATTCGGTATAATACGCTGAATTAAACTGACCAATCAGTGACAGGGGGTGTTTATTTCCCATTGATCAATGTGTGGAACTTTACACCAGCATGTGAATTAGGTGTTCAGTTCGTATATTTACGTCTCATTTCGGAGTGAAATGGTCGGTAGCGTGACTTTTGGTACACACCATGGTCACTTGGTAAATCAACAAACATTACATGCGTTACCATGCGTTACACTTTTTCCATTTTTCCAGCGATTTTTGTTAGTTTTTGTTTTGTTTTGTTTTTTGTTTCAACAGACAGGTTTTTCTAACTTTTGCACATAAGTTCCTTAGACTATAACTAAAAGATATATGAGTTAAAAATAGGGGGTCTCCATGCTCGAATTAGGGATTTAGTTTATAATAAAACATTACTGCTAACTAAATTTTGTTGAAAAATTCAAACATAAAAATGGGAAAGATTGCCGTCTAATTTCTTTAATAACGCATCAAAATAATATTTTCAGAATATCTTATCATAATTTGTAACTAATAATGTGTTTTATAAGTAACAGGTGGAGATACTGTCAAACATACATGGAAAATATACTACGATAAAAATAGTTATTGTGTCTGGACCAAAAAAACTATAATGTGATTTTTTGGACTCTTAAAATTTGGCAAATATACTTTGGGGTTTCCTTTTACCTTCAATTAAAGGTGAATGAGAAATTTAAAAAAAAAAAAATCAGTAGTAACCCGCTGAAGGTCCGTTAATTTTTAATAATCGCATCAAAATAATCATTTTAGGGTATTACATAGGTACAAATAATGTGTATAAGACAGAGCTCTACGTCCAAAATATTAGGTACAATTCCACTGGATACATATATTGTGTTGGAAAACTATAAAGGTTTGACTCTTAAAATTTGCAATATTAACTTTGTATCTTTCGTACATAAGTGATGTAGAATAAAAAATAAAATGAACCCGAGCCTTAAGATTTTGACAAAAAAAATGGTATTAAATAGGTCAAGAAGGTTGCACTACGCCGAATCTTAGGTTGAAGGACCATGATTAAATTTAATGATGGATGGATTACCTCAAATGGGCGTATTCACAGAGCAACATTAAGTCATAGTTTTGGCGTAAGGAAAAATCTATTTATTTCTACAAAGATAGTATTTTCTGCTTAATCATTCTGAAATTTTGATATAAAATTCCTTTTATGTCTATATTGGTAGCTTCTTTTTGTTTCCTCCATATGCTATAGTAGATGTTTGGTTTAAGAATAAATAAAATAATAAGAAAATATACAATTGATTAAAATAAAATTTACAAATTAAAGAAATGCATTAAAATGCCTCATGAAAACGGTTTCAAACCAAAAGTAAGGAAGGGTAAATTATACGTGAAACAGTGTTACTACAAACAAACAAATTAAGCTTAAATTTGGTTGCCTGTTTTCCTCAGAGTGGAAACTGATATACATGTATTGAAATAACATGCATTCAAACAAACAGCTGCAGTATGTTACGATGTAGAAGGAGCTATATTTACTGATGTGCCACGATAATGAGTTTTTATTTAAAAAAAGATAATTAGAAGAAAAAAACAACTGATTTTAATAAGCCGACAGACATATCATATCATTGAATGGCGATAAGAACAATTCTAATGGATATCATCGGCCATCAGCTGGGGCATTGACTGCCTGGGTACCTAAAATGATATGTAAGGGTAAGATATTATACCTCTTGTCTTCAGTGTAATATAGTATCAAACTGCGGCAGTATCAAACCTGGATCATGGAATCAAGGTCTCGAATGAAAGATAATTGGTGACAAGACGTAAAATTCAAGTAAACAAAGAGACAAATGATAAAATACTGATTTTCAATCAGGGTCTTATAGTATTATGAGACCCTGTTTTAATTAAGAAGAGATAAAAAATATAAATAAAAATTTAAAACGTAAGTTCAAGTGACTTTGTACATAAAGACTAATTAATAGCATGTGTTTTTTCATAGGGATGTTTGTTTGTGTATTAGGTTTAACGTCCCACAGACAGTATTTTAGTCATTTGGAGACAATGTCTACTTGAGGCAGATATAGTGCTGTCACACTGCTGTATCACGCCGTAGATATTTGAAATGATACCACACCCAGTCACATTATCCTGACAGCGGGTCAACCAGTCCTGCAATTACCCTTATATGCTGAGCGCCAAGCAAGGGAGCTATAACAGTACCATTTTATATGACTTTGGTATGTCGCGGCCTGGGATCGAACCCACGACCCACCGCTCTCGAGGCGGGCGCTCAACGGGATGTAAACTTGCATTATATCAAGACATTGTGTCATCAAGACTATAACAGCAAGTATCATCTTCAGCATCAGCAGCTGTTATAAAAACAGAAATACTGAAATCACAGCTGAAGCGGAACTCGAATCGTACAGCTCAGGAATATGTTATTTTAGCTTGACAAAAATATACCTAATCTACCACATTTTTTTTCAACATAAAGGTTCTCAAAGCCATATGTGGGTGACCGAACAGAGTAGTTGTTAACGTAAAAGCCTTTCGTCAAGGTAGTCTGGATTCGATCCCAGGATGGTCAAATATTATATGTGTTGGTATCTTAGTAAAGTTGAACCTGTATCAGCGACAACCTGTATTATGAGGTTAACTTGAATTTAGCGGTCAGTTTTAATATTACTACACTACCATTTTGTTTTTATGCTGAATCTTCATATTGCGGCCTCCTCTGTTAAGCGGTCACACACTCTTGTTACCTTTACTGACCACTTAAGACATGTTCGCCCGGTTCGGATTATCTCTTGGTAATCCGGTTGCTTTCCGGATTAAGGAATGTTTCCCACAGTGCGAAGGGGAAATTTTCAGAAGTGACATCGCTTTCGGTTCAATTGTTAGTTTTGTTATTGTTGTTTCTGTGTGTGTGTGTGGGGGGGGGGGGGGGGCTTTTGTTTGTGTTTGCTGTTTGTTTTGTTTCCTCCAGGTCATATTTGATATGGGGTTACATAAAATATCTCGAGTCCCGACAGTGTCACTCGGGTTGTTCACAAGGTCCCTCAAAGCATCTAGGGTCTTCCATCACGTGTAATTAGCTGAACGTCATTGTCATAGGAGCTTCACATGACTAGTTATTGTTGTTTTATCAAAAGTAAGTAAGTAAGTAAGTAAGTAGGTTGGTTGGTTGGTTGGTTGGTTGGTTGGTTGGTTGGTTAGTTAGTTAGTTAGTTAGTTAGTTAGTTAGTTAGTTAGTTAGTTAGTTAGTCTTCTTTTTTCCCCGTATCGTCCTCGGTGGCCGAGTGATTAGAGCGTCTGCCTCGGGAGTGGGAGGTCGTGGGTTCGATCTCAGGCCGCGACATACCAAAGTCGTGAAAAATGGTACTGTTATAGCCCCCTTGCTTGGCGCTCAGCATAAAAGGGTAGTTGCAGGACTGGCTGGCCTGGTGTGAGGATAATGTGATAATTTTAAGCTATCGCGAAAAAGCATAATTTGCATTGATAGGGAAAAACTATTGTAAGTATTTTATTTCTTTATTGATTTTTATGGTATATTTATTGCGCATGCGAATCGGTCATTGTGCCAAACCCAATGGTTCTTTTGTCAGATGTAGTTTTTCCTAACATTCGGGAAAATCTTGCAAGTTCGTGAAACATGTAAAGCACGTAGCTAATCATGTTTTCCCGAATATTAGTAAATACTGCACATCTGACAAAATAATCATTAGAGCCTTTTCGCTTCGCATGCACTCTTTCCAATTAAAATTGGTTAAAATTGTGCAGAAATGAAATAACGTACAGACGTTTTCTTTTTCGATTCGATGCATGGTATGCTTAAAATGACAACATATAACACGTTGCACGGTCACTCTGTATCTTCCACCAAACTTCCTGTAGCAGTTACTTCCCTTGATAAATTCGGCTTTATCATATATCACTTTTGATTTTCATATCAGTAAAGATTTGAATCACAATCATCATGATAAAATAGGTAAACAATAAAACAAATAAGAATGTTTAAGGAAGATATTGAGAGTATTTTATTACCACCTATCGTCACCCGATTTACTTATTTTGAGTGATTAAAGAAATAACCGTTTTAACATTTGTAAAAAGGACGGTGTATAAAGGCGACATGGAGGATTACTTTTGCACAATCGACTACCACCGCGATCGCACAGCGTACCGCAGTACTTAGCTATTGCATTCGTTGCGTGTGCAAGCAATATCAAAAATAATCTTCCATACCGTTGGAAGGGGGATAACTAGAGATGCCTTATTGCGAATTAGAGATGTCGTATTGCTATGAAGAAAAAAAAAACCACACACACAGAATTTCCAATGTTGTACAGCATTCACTACACGAATATTTTTACTCTCCGGGATATCTGGCATTCCAGAAGTACGGCATACGCCTCCAATCACGAAGATATCTACAAAAAATCAGACGTGTAACTGCGCAACATGCAATCCCGCCTGTACAAGACAAGCCGGTTCTGTCAAGCCTCATTAAATAAACAATAAAGACCCTTTTGTTCCATAGATAATTTGCGAATAGGAATTGAAACTATCAAGTTAATGGCTTTTGCTATAAATTTAGATCTTGTTTATTTTTGCTTATTTTACTGTTTAATTCTTTCTTCCAATCTTTTTTTTTTTTCAAAGGAATAAAATATAAATTTCACCGTTAAACAAACTAGTATACTTCGCACATTCTTTCTTTCTTTCTTTCTTTCTTTCTTTCTTTCACTTTGAATAGTATCTACATGTAGTTTGCAAATATTTTACTTACTTTACGTTTATTATAAATTAAAGAAGATATAGTAAACTATTCAAAATCATATAGTATATATATATATATAATATATATTACCGATGTTCTGGGTGCTTTTTCTTCAAAATCAGATGTATTGATATCAGATCATTTCACAAATGAATCGGCAATACACGGTATAGTTGCTGATTTGAACTGACCAATCAGTGACTGGGGGAAAATCTCAAGTGTATGTTTATTTCTCATTGAACAATGTTTGGAATTAAATACAAGCATGTCGGAGAGGGAGGGAGGGCTCGTTGATTTAGGTAGGTTTACGTCTCATTTCAAAGTGAAATGGTCCAATATATTCAGAGTTTATAGCCCTCTTTTAGACCTCTTTAAGACAATCTGATAGGTATGGACATTAATGTGGCGCTAAACGTTTCGAAGAAATTCTGATGAGGTTTTTGTTGCTGTAAATGTGTATCGTAAATGTACTGAAACATACTGTTTGTAAGTTGGTCAGTCGGATGGCTCTCCGACCTACTGCTATCGAATGACGGGGAAAATAAAATGGTAAAAAAATGTTGTTGCTGTTGATGATGATGATGATGATGATGATGATGATGTTATTTGCTCCCTTAAACTTTTTGTCTAATTTCAATATTAAATACCGCCTCGAGTGCGGGAGGTCGTGGGTTCGTCCTCCGGCCGCGACATACCAAAGTCGTATAAAATGCTACTGTTATAGCTCCCCTTGCTTGGTGCTCAGCATATTAGGGCAGTTGCAGGACTGGTTGGCCTAGTGTCAGGATAATGTGACTGGGTGTGGTATCATGCCACATGTGTACGGCGTGATACTGCAGTGTGGAGCACTATATCTGTCTCAAGTAGACATCGTCTCAAAATGACTGAAATAATGTCGGTGGGACG
Organism: Solen grandis; assembly: GCA_021229015.1. Classification (NCBI taxonomy): domain Eukaryota; kingdom Metazoa; phylum Mollusca; class Bivalvia; order Adapedonta; family Solenidae; genus Solen; species Solen grandis. The sequence continues at coordinate 37,882,242 of CM037782.1, read as the reverse complement.
TTAAACCAACCAACCAAAAAAACAAACAATATTGAATAAAACACTATGGCAAGAGTGCACCATTGTTATTAAAATTATCCGAAGAGGAGGTAAGCATGCCCCCCTGCACCCCATAGCACAATTATGAAACCACATGAAGACTTTCTACGCCCCGTAGTTGAACTACCGGATGTTGCACTTTATCATAAAATATTATTACCCAGGGTTTTTATCCAAACCCGCAATGCGACACCGCCACTAGACACACTAGACCATATGACAAATATTGTACAGACTCATTGTGATACTGTATGTGAAATGTTTTATACTAGAATACGCCCAGTCAAGAGACCTTCTACTCCAGTTGTGTTTTCTCTAACCACTTTATTTTATAAGTACAACATACTTACGCTTCATATTTGAAAAATGGGACCTACCGAATGCATAATGTGTGAAAAATGACGGTCCTAATTTACAGTGGTCATGTCGAAATCTTGGGTGTGAAAAGACTGTTATTAGAATGTCGGTAGCTGCCAGTCTTACGTAGCGGTAAATAAAAAGCAGGCGTAGTTAATTTGCATAATTACAACAACCGTTTTCACTGCATCACTCCGCGCTCAGTAGCGTATCAATGCAATGTGATACATACTGAAGTAAAGTCTTGATCTACTTTGGCATGTAATTTATGAACCCTATCTCTGGGTCATTAGGAAACAAATCAAAGCGCCCGAGGCACCGAGAGACTGTCGGCGAGGTTATCTTGAAACAAATAGTGAATTCAGCAGGAAAACTTGTAGAGGTTTTGGCGTTATGTGGCCGTTGCCTAGATCGAGTTTATCCCTGCTTATACATTTGATTTAGAATTACATGTATAGCTATTTCATCATGGAAATCATACCGATAGTCTCTCAGCGCATTGTACGCTTTGATTTTTACGTCAGGTCCCTTTTAAATGGTCATAGCGACCAGTCTTGGAAATGAAAATGACGCCTTGAAAATTCTTCTTAACATTTTTTTCTGATGTTTGGTCCCGTGTCCTCGAAAATAAAAATGGTACTTCAGTATGATTTACATACTCATATTAAAACTATGTCCATTAAGTTCAACAGGGATTTGAGTATGATACTAATTTGAGCCTGAGATAGTACTTATTTTTTTTTAATTTTTTTTTTAACACGGGACCTTATCTTATTTTTCAGTCTAGGAGGTGAAAATGACGCCATTTGGCGATAATTCTAGACCGATTTTCTGATACCTGATTTTATTCTTCAGTGATTATTGCGCATTCTGTGGAACCCGACAATGTGGGTATTGACGCTAGCTGGTCTGGAGATCTTGGGGCCAATATGGAGGAGCTGGTCTCCTGCGACAACTGCCCGCCCGACGCTGAGTGTATCCGCGGTGCCGGGTACCTGTTCTGTGAATGTCCAGTAGGAAAAACCGGTAATGTCTGGCTTTGATATAGATTACAACACCCTCTAAATTCAAAAATTAAATGTATCAAGAGTTACATTTTATTACCAAATATGTCTTTGTCAGCTAGCCAAATGAATTGTTTTGCCAAGGTTCCTGAATTTTAGAAGTTCAACCATTTCAAATATCATTTCCTTTCTATTATTATAGAGACATATCGCATATCGCATCCGGACTCCTTTGACATCCCTGGCCTTAATTAGACTTGACTTGACTATTTGAGATTACCGTCGCTTCGACAATATTTCAGTCATATAGCGACGTCCAGCTAATTACAGGTGGAGAGACCCCGAATGCACGGAGGCATCCGGGTAGAACCACCGACCTACCGCAATCCAGTTGGAAGACTTCCTCACTTGAAAATCCGAATGACCCTGCCGGGATTCGAACCTATGCGGTGAGGGGCTGAGTGAGTGTTAAAGTCCTTAGTTAGAGCTTGAAGACACTAATGCATATAACCTAAAAGAGTATAATTATTTTCGATATACCATCGGGCTCTGGAACACATAAATTAATAACAATCCAACATTTCTGACATTTATTTGAACTTATTTCCAATTTGTATAAGGTTATTTGATATTTATCTTAAGTATGCTAATAATTATAGAGTGCTTTTTTAAATGGATGCAGAAATATCATGCAAACGCCCACGGTGCCTATATAAAATTAACACGCGCGTGTTAATGTGAGAGGGGAACACTACAACTAGCGAACCATACACCTTTCGGGCTTTTACCAACGGAATTATGAACACAGCATTTTCCATTCAGCTGCTTTTGTGTAAACTATGTCAACTATAGACTACCAACCACCCCTTTTCAAGCTATAGCTATTTAAAAGCTTGTTGGTCAATTTGAATTTCATCTGTAAATACTGGAACGGTCTATCTTATTTTTACTTATATACTCATTCCATTCAAAATGCGACCTAGACGCATTCTTTCTTTTCTTTGTTTAGTTAATAGTTTCCTGTTTAAGTCTGATTACTAGATTCACATGATTGTAAAGTTTGATACAGTGTACCTTTAAATCACTTTGTGCATTTTTATAACATCTAGAAAGCGGATTTCTGTTTTCATAACTTTTCCTATCGATTTAAGCAGTATTAGTTACAATTTGATTCATATTTATGTTATATGGCACAATTCTTGAATAAATATCGTTTAAAGCCAGATGTTCTGATGTTCCACCCTAAGAAACGCTTACCCATTACTTGCAATGTAGAAACATTAATTTTCGTGGGGGCTTATTTTCGACGATTTTGTGGCCGCTTTTTACAGGAAGTTAAATTCCCACGAAAATGTTTATTTGTCATACACCATGGGGACACGAATATATGTACCAACAAAATTGACTCATTTCCAGATTTCACGAAATAAGATGTCAGCGAAAATTAATTATTTTATAGTATACTTTTGCTGGAGAATATATTTAAAAAATGTTGGGGGTATGGGGAGTGAAGGGTTGTGGCGTCGTGCGTTTCATAAAAGATTTCAAGTAAGAAACAAGTTCATACAACTTTATATAACTACTATATATGTTTTATCAAATGCGCTCTGAACTAATGAAATGGCATGATCTATAACATAAAAGATTATGAAAGTGGTTACTAAGTGGGTACATGTTTACAGCATGATACCGCCGTGTGTCAGCCCTATCATCTATCTCAAAAAGACATAGTCTCCAAATGACTGACATACTGTCGGTGGGATGTAAAACCCATCATACCAAGTCTAGTTAGCACACATTTATACTTTAAAAGGAAGGAACGTTTCTTTTTTGGTTGAGTATATCATTGGTGCAAACTTTGAGCAGAATATGACTATTTATTTTATTACAGGTATTAATTGCACGCTGATTGATCCGTGTTTACCTACAAGAGAGAACTGTCCCCAGGGCCGCCAATGTTTCGGTCCCTGCGACCCAAACGTGATATGCGAGGGGGAGACGGGCGAGCCCCATTGCCGGGGCTGTCTCCTGGAGAACTGACCCGAAGAAACGGGACGAAAAAGGAAAGCCGCAGAGAGAGAAAAAGAGAGAGAGGAAGGGGAACCCGGGGGGGAAAACTACGCAAAAAAGGGGGAAAAGGTCAGCAATAAGAGAGGGAGAGGGAGGGAGAGAAAAAGTGGAGTAAAGAAAAAGAAAAGAGACATTGAGAGGCGGGGAGAAAAAAGGAGAAAGACAGACATATCGATTAAAGAGAAGTAGAAAAGGATTGAAGGAGGAAACAGATTCAAACTTGATAATTCTATCTTTACGATATTTATATTAAACTGTTAAACGATGCATAAACATGTGCACGTGTGTTCTAAACCTGTTTATAGTATTCTCTCTCTCTTTGTCAGGCAGATTCAGTATGAATACCTAGCAGGTGCATGAAACAACAGAACAGAAAAGAAAGAACGTGTCTAGGTAGCATTTTGAATGGAATGACTATGTATATTACTCGTAATAAGCATGTTTTCATAAAAACATGGCAATAAACAATTAGATTTAGTGTGTGTTGTTGTTGTTGATGTTGCTTTTTTTTCATATCACGTTGATTGGGACACAAAATTTGAAAATAATACTAATCCACCTCGATGATTCATGTGCAGGACCAGTACTTTGCGACCGAGATAATCCCATCAGCCTGTGTACCGTATCTCCGAACCATAAACAATGTATATTGGCAATAACGATTAACCCTTTCCCTCATAAAGACTCATTTTGACGCACTCAATAGCAACCACATAAAGCCTGATCTGCAGAAAACCACAGTTAAACCTTACCAAATTTAATTGTAAAATCCTCATTTCCAGACCACTGAGGAGCAGCGAACAGCATAAAACCTGATCAGCCTGCGAGTTACTCGCAGGCTGATCTGGTTTTATGCTGTTCGCATAGGTCTTTTCATGGTGTCCTCTATGAGGGAAAGGGTTAAAACAGTTGCTCTTTTCGACTTTCCCTCAGAGTATCCGGATATCTGCGTAAATGGTGGCACATGTATCAACCTGGAAGGTGATTTTGCCTGCACGTGTCCCCCGAACTACATCGGGAAGGAATGTGAGTGTGAAAAAGGTAGGTATACCTGTGATATCGATATAACTTCCGTGTCCAGAAGGCTGTTGTATAAAAAGATCAACCATGGAATGCTGTAAACATACAGATGCAGAAATGTGATAAAAATATGCCGTCCATTGAAAGCCAGATGGGCTTATCAACATTCTTATTATATATGCTGATGAACGCCTCTGGTTTTCAAATAACGATTAACATAGTTGCAACTGTATGTATGTATGTTTGTTTATTGGATTTTACGTCCCACCAACGGTATTTCAGTCAAATGGAGACAATGTCTACATGACACAGATATAGTGCTGCAACACTGCAATATCATGCTGTAGACATGTGGCACGATACTACACCCAGTCAAATTATGCTGACACCGGGCCAATCAGACCTGGAACTGTCCTTATATGCTAAGGATCAAACAAGGGAGCTATACCAGGACCAAATTTTACGACTGATATGTCTCGGTCGAGGATAAATGTATAGAAATATTATTATATAATATTATATTTATCATATTTAGATATCTATAGATTAGTTAATTTATCGCATCTTAAATCATCATCATAGACTATGTCAGAGATTTAAATTACGTTTAATGTAGCTCTGTGACTATGTCTACTATAATTGAAGTATTTTTCTGTACTTTTGTGTTATTGTATTGTTTCTGAATTATTTGATAATATGAGTTTTTCATCGTCTATATTCTCGATAATTTAATGCTTTTTTTTTCAGATTTAATAGATAAAAATGTTTGAAAAAAAAAAACATTTGTGGAAATTAAGCAAAAGACATTCTTGATATACATGGACTTTTTAGAACACATTTTAGAAATCTCTGAAACAAACGGCCTACAGCAGAAGCTATTTGTAAAAATGACATGTATCATTGCCTAGTGGAAATATTAGACCTGCTGTTTGTAAATGATGCATACACATTTTTTTTAAATATTCTGAATTGGCTTTGCTTTATGAGTGCTTCAAAAATATGCCTGGCGTCTTTGATGCCGTTATGACAGTAAACGAAAACAGTTTATCAATGTATTGAATTTAACAACTTAGCAACCTTTCTGTGGTGTGTGTGTGTGTGTTTTTTTTTTTTTTTTTTTTTTTTTATACGCTAACAAATTCACCACACTAGTAAAATATGTACTGGTAAAGCTCCCAGGCTTGACGCTCAGTATATAAGGGTAGTTCCAGGACCGACTGGCCCGGTGTCAGGATCACGTGACTTATTATGGTATCATGCCACATGTCTACGGCGTGATACTGCAGTGTGGCAGCATTATGTCGGTCTCAAGTAGACATAGTCTCCATATGACTGAAATAATGTTGGTGGGACGTTAAACCCTACAATCAATTAATCATGTTGAGATGTATGATGCATACACGTCAGGAACTTTAGACCGTCTCCGATGGCCAACCGGTTTGAGCGTCCGCTTCGGAATTGTGATGGCGTTGGTTCGATACCAGAAAGCGACATACCAAAGTCTATAATTATACTTGATTGTTGTTTTCCAACCTACATGCAAAATGTATTTCCATTTTTTTTTTTTTATTTATTTATTTTTTTTTTTTTTTTGGCCAGGAACTGGATGTGAGGGCGAAGCATTATGGGAAATGCGTCACTTCAACATGACCTCTGAAACAGAAAACACCGTCGACGCTAGACCGACAACAACTCCAAGCAGTGCCGGTGGAGAGCCAGTGTGGACATTTCATTTGATAATATCGTCTGTGTTTTTAGTCATTTGTTTATAGCTGTAGTGTTTCAGACAAGGCAATAACGAAACATTTGTAAATATATTATCATTTTTACATAATTCAATCACTGGTTATGACCTTTGAAATGTGACTCTGTTCCTACTGACCGGATTATTGAAATTGTAGAATTGTAGAAAAATCTGTTTATCCTGGGACCTGTTTCACTAAATTTCTTACGGAAAAACGCCCTGTAAGCATTAATTATAATATTATATGATATTTTCCCTGTGATAATTTCCTTCAAAAAAAGTGCCGCCGGGTAAATACAATGCCTTAAAATGGACCCCATTCTTAACGATTTATTGTGCAAATAGAAATTGATAGATACTTTATGACAAAAATTCTAACGACTAAGTAGCCCAAAATTCTTAAGAATGTTTCTTTATCTTCATCTTTTGTTTTAAGCTTTACTGAACAAAAATCAGCATAACATATATCATTTGTGTATTTCACTCAATGTACAAGCTTTTTTGTTTCTATTTACATGTAACAATTTTTTCAATCAGTTCGATTTAAAAAAAAATTTTAATAAAATGTTTCATACATACATATTTGTTGCGTTACCTGTATATGTCTCCATTTAGATCTCTGAATGGGAAAGCTTTTTCATTAGATGTAAATAATACGGGCTGCCAGAAAAATAGAAAAATTGACACAAACACACAAGAATTATTTTTCAAAGGAATATTTAGCAAATGATCTCTCATTTGTTTCATAATGACACCGTCACAATCGATTCCGTTAACAGTTTTTTGTTCACTATCGATTATTCAAATACCGTGGTACCGGATTTTCGGAAATAAATGTTGATGCAACTAGATTTATTTGTAAAGAATCAGCTTTCACTTCTATATAAAACAATAATTTAAGTGTGTGTGTGTGTGTGTGTGTGTGTGTGTGTGTGTGTTTTCTGTTTAGGAAAACTGATAATTATTTTGTCACAACGAAGGGAAACAAGTCGGTCAATCTTTCAGTCTCCGGTGTCAGTTTGACAGCATAAAAACTACAAATAATTTCAGCATGTTTTTTTTTTTTTTTTTTTTTCACAGTTGGTCATATACGAGGGACTTTCAGAATATTTTGATCAACACGTTTCCATAATGGTAATAACTTGAACCTGTAGCAGATAAAAATTTAAAAATTGAAATTTTCAGCACAATTAATTCTGTTTTAATTGAGTTACAGGCGATTTAACATGCTGCCCTCTTATGCACTAGTCTTGTTTTCTGCAATCATGGAAGTCTTGAGTGGAACGATATCAGATCTTACATATAGATGCCTTTCCCCTGCATATATACCAGCAACTGCAAAGATTCTTCCGCTGTAAAAAAAAGCAATTATTTAAAGGCAGGTACAAATATTTATTAAGGGTGAATGGCTGCAGTAAAACAACAGCACATTCTCATAACATCGCTGCTGTAGCAGGCATTGAAGCAGGAGATACATGCATAGTTAATCTAAATAGCTGCATCAGTGTGTATTTCATTGGGGAGCATTCATAAAACTTTGACGAAGATCTTGGAATTATCGAAAGTTAACCCAAGGAATGAAAGCCAGCTCTAGACAAAAGGGTAGACAATTCTACAACCCTCATGTCATGTATAGCCCGGTCGCAAAAGCGTTTGTTCGGGATTGACGGACTGGTGTAGAAAATATTACTGAATACATTGTTCCTGTGTTAAATCACGACAGTCTCGTATTATTTCAAATGCATTTCGTAACAGCATTAGTAGAGTGACAATGAGAGAAATTGTTTAAATAAAGGGGGAATACAAGCATTTTTTTTTATATTTCAAAATGTTCTTCTCGAGGGTTTATTGTTCATGAAACTGCTCGCTACATTGGAAGTGGTGGCGTTACGAGAAATCCAAGATGGCCGCCAAGACGGTCGCCATATGAAGTGAAGCTAAAGTATGTTAAATGTATTGATATATTTGACTAATTACAGATTGTTCATGCTAGGAAAATAGAAATATTTGAAGCCTTTTTGAAGATAGGTCTTTCAATGACAACTTATTCTAAGGCTTATGCCATAATCAAGTTTATATTTCAAAATTGCAAGAAAAATACAATTTTGACTCCAAATTGGTAATATATTTTGTGTGCAAAAACTAGAGGTCGATTTCATTGGCCATTTTGTAACAAAAACATATACACGTAGATCTATAAATGTAGTAGTAAAACTGAAAATATCTAGTGATGTATCAAATGAGTAATACAAATTCTAACATTTACGTATATGCGCATAAATGTCAGCTAATGTAAACGTTCATTATAAATAATGAGATGATTGATATTTTTACTTGCTTTAACATTTACTCATATGTTTTAAATTCCCACTTGCCAAACTAACGGTCCAATTAAGTAATTCATAGGATTGCTGTCATCCTGTAATGGTTCTATGTTGATTGTAATGATATAATTAATATTTTTTGACTGCTTTAACATTTACTAAAATCGGGGCCTCCGTGGCCGAGAGGGTAAAGTCGCTGACTTTAACACTCACTCAGTCCCTCACCGCGTGGGTTCGAATCCCGGATTTTCATGTGAGGAAGCCTTCCAGCTGGCTTGCGGTAGGTCGGTGGTTCTACCCAGATGTCTTCGTACATTCGGGGTCTTCCTCCACCTGTAATTAGCTTGACGTCGCGATATGACCGAAATACTGACGAGACGACGGTAAACTCAAATAGTCAAGTCAAGTCTAGTCATTTACTAAAATCATTTAACTTCAAACTCGTCAAGCTAACGGGCCCAATTAAGTGTGACAATGCGTCGTCACAGGTGTAAATACAATCTCTGACAACAGCGTCAGGGAATCGACTCTTTGGCTCAGTGGTTAGAGCATTGGGCTATCACGCAGGCGGACCAGGTTCGATTCCGGGCCGGCCCGTGTTTGTTACATAAGTAATTCCTAGGATTGTCATCCAGTAATGGTTCCATTTTGATTGTACATTGTACATACAATGCAAAAATTTAATATTATGTCGTACATCTATTTTTGTGCATTTGTTGTTTTACATTTGCTTCCTTTATATTTAGATATACATATTTATGTAAAGTTATATACTGAAGGGAAAAAGGCAAACTCCGCGCACCGGTTACGTCACGCTACGCTGCTTTAACCACTGCCATCACACAAGTCACGTGATGATAGTTGAAACCATGTGACCAACATTTATAGTTTTATAAATTAATGTTATATGATTTGATTTTTTACTTTTCTCGAAATCATGAATGTTATTTTCGTGAAATATAACGAAACTGATATGATATATTCAAAACTAGTCATAAGTGATAAAAGTAAATCCGGCCTATATCAGCCGAAATCTGCTTCTGGTGGCAGTGGTTATCGACAACTGTAAGGGGAGGTAACTACTGCGGCGGAGTTTGGGAAAAAGGAAGAAGAAGAGAAAAAAGTGAAAGGTGCGGAACAACTTGCTTATTGTAAGCCGCCTGTAAAAGCAAATATCTTAATACGACCATGTTTACGCAAGACAAAGCGGGGTTGTGCAATTGGGTTTATTGGCTTCGCTTAACAACTTGATTCTGTGATATACAAAATAGATGCGACATCATTCTATTCTTTTCTCTCAGCACTATCGGCGCTTTCATTTAGACCCTGATTATCGCCCCTTACACAATCGTCGTGATTGATTCATTTAGCACAGGTGTATAAATTTAAGTCCCGATCTTAGTGTGATTCACCATTTGAAAATGTATTTCAATATTGCATTAAAATAATGCATATCCTTCCGATTTTTTTTTTTTTTTACAAAGCATACTATATAATTTGCACAAAATAATCATAAAGATGGTACACTGCATAACAGAGAATGAACACTATGTAAAAAAAGAGTGTACGTAATTTAGTAAATAATTTACATAACATAAAAAAGAACGTACCTAATGCTGCGTTTACATTATGTTCCCGGCGGTCACGGCAGCCCCGTTTGCACGAAACGTAGTGCGCCGTGGGTGTTTTCTTTAATATGTATACAAGTTGAGTTAAGTCCTCCCAAGTTTTCTCACGGTCTATCACGGTACATCCGTGACGAGCCGTGGAGGGGAAAGGACTGAGCCCCGGTGTCAACAAGGCGCACCACGTTGCGGCCTGCGGTCTACCGCGGATGCCAGTACGTTCCCTCCCGGTCCGCCACGTTTTGATGGGTTCTCTCCCGTTCTGATCCAGGTCTGACACGTTTCTTATGTTCTGTCAAGGCTTTCTATGGATGAAACGTGGACGCCGAGCAGCTTTGTGGCACGTTTGTAACCACGTTATAAATCAAAGCGCCAATACCGCTGAGAGAGAATGTTTTAAATGCACTAAAGTGGCAATTATTCAAATATTCAAACGATCCCGTAATCCCAATGTCATACAGACGTTTGCGTAATTATGGTCGAAACAAAAAAAGATGAACACAAACTTTGTTTCAATAAGCATATTGTCCATCTTTCTTACAGTTAATGGCCCGTTATTCTTCCCAATGCAGTGTATATTATTCGGAGAGAAAAGCAAAATGTGTACTACAGATTTGTTAAGAGATACAATATGTACATGTTCGTTGGCGACAACATTACGACAATGCATAAATAAGAAAGAATATTTTACTTAAGATTATTCAATTGTTACTTGCATATTCCACATATCTTCGTCAATTTTCTGACGTTTTGCATAGACTTTCCGTATGCCCCCGTTAACGAATCACGAGTGCTTAAATTGATTACGTAGCAGATAAATCAATTGTGATTCGGCAATTGTGGCGTGCATATTTATACCCAATGTTTCATATATTTCCTAATTATTTGCCACTTATTCGCTGGCACATTTACTTTTTATTTCCGTTTATTGAACATGTTATTTCCAGCATAAATTGTTTGCACATTTCATTTCGGTTTCGACTTCCATAATGAAACCGTTCTTTAATATACATAAGAAACATCACTGGATGAAAAAAATATCAGACGTATATTTCTGTGTAGTACGAGTAAAAATAGCTGTATCTATGGCTCAGAAATGCTGTTTGATGCAGAATGCGTGCTACCATAGAACATAGGTTCTAAAAATGCCCTCCAAAGCAATCGTTGTACGAGAAATCATGAATGCATATATAACTAGTTAAATTTATAGTTGCTACATACAGCGACAACGATAAGTCTTTATGTATATGCCTGTTCTGATTTTCCCTTCCCTCTCTCTCTCTCTCTCTCTCTCTCTCTCTCAAGACTTACCTGTTACCCCAAACTGGAATGGAATGTTTTGTTATTAATACATCATATTTGTACATGTCTCCATGTTGTATACTTTGTATACCTGGAATGTAATAAAGTTATGTTCTGTTCTGTTCTGTAACAGTTATATTTAAACAGTATAATCAGATTTTAAACCCCGCAATTATCACAAGACGAATGCAAAGAAGAGAGTCATTGTTTACAAATCATTATCAGCTTTCAAGTAAGGATCTGTAATTACCCAATTTATGCCATTCCCAGCAGGTTGACTGACCACAGGTCATTTAGCCATTAACATCAAACACTTCCCGCTGTGTTGTATGGCGGTACATGGACCAACCGTTCTGATCTGGTTAAGGATGTCATCCATGACAAACTTGACATTGATACCAGTGATATTTCCTTCGATCGGGCTCATCGGTTGGGTAAGAAGGTCAACCCTAGCAAACCCAGACCTATTGTGGTGAAGTTCCATAAATATCGCCATCGTGAACAAGTCCGACAGGCTTCCGTGGACCGCAAAACTCAGCTTAAGGATGCTGGATACGGAATAGGAATACAGATGCCAAAGGAGTGGCGCGAAGCTAGACGTACCTTGAACGCCGTGTACCTTAGTGAAAGAGAAAAAGGCAAATCCGTTCGATTTATGGGTGATAAACTTTACATCAACGACGTCGTGTATGTACCACCACAGTCAGCACCATAGAGGTGTCAAGAGGAGCAACTTAATATTATATCTTGGAACATTAATGGCTTAGCCAGGAAAATAGCAGATCCAGAACTTATCAAATAATTAATGATCATGATTTAATTATTCTTACAGAAACTTGGTTGTCATCAAAAACAAGTTTTAATCTAAATATAAACAATTATAATGTTAAGCATCTATTTGGAAATAAATCGTATAACACGCAAAAAGGACGATGTTCGGGTGGAATTTCAGTGTACTACAAGTCCAAATTTAGTGACAAAATATCTTTTGTAAAAGAACATCAATGTGGAATTCTTTGGTTAAAAATTTGTAAAACTCATTTCATTTCAAAGAAGATGTGTATATTTGCTGTTCATATATTCCTCCAAGATACTCTAATATCTTAAATCAAGCTAATTCTGAAATTGACATGTTCGATCGTCTAGAATATGATATAGAAACATATAAATTACAGGGTAAAGTGATTGTTACTGGAGATTTAAATAGTAGAACGTCGAATGAACCTGATTTTATTGTTCATGATAGATATTTAGACAATGATTTAACTATACGTATAAATGACGGAGTTATACCTAGGGTAAACAAAGACCACGTGCTTGACGCACACGGTGTGCGGCTCACTGAACTGTGTAAAACAACAAATCTATTTATAGCTAATGGGCGTTTACATAACGACAGGTATATAGGTGAATACACGTTCATTAATAATAATGGTATGAGCGTTGTTGACTATATATTGATGAATGAACATGATTTTCGATATATTTCTACATTTGAAATTATGCCACCGAGTGAGTTATCAGATCATTGTGCTGTACACTTTTGTATTGAAATGTTACGTTTACCTGTTATCACTGAGAGTACGTGTACTGACCAGGAATTATTTATTGATTGGGACGATACGCAGATACCCATTTTTCGCAATAGTTTAATAGTCGATATTCAACACTTAGATAATCTGACCACAGATATAAATAACAACATAATTGACTTTACAATTAATTCATTCACAAAATATATGCAAAATAATGCCTTTAAAGTGTTTGGAAAATTCAAGAAGAAAATCAAAAATTATAAAATAAAGAAAAAATGGTTTAACAAGGAATGTTATGAGGCCAGAAAAGAGTTTAATAAAGCAAGAAACATTTTTCTCAGAAATCGCTCAACCGAGAATAAGCAATATTTCTTAAACAAAAAACGTTTTTATAATAATATAAAACGTAAAAGTAAATTAAAATTTAAAAGAGAGGAAGGCAATAGAATTTCAAATTAAAAGACCCTAAAATTTTTTGGAAAAATATCAAATTACAATTCAAAAAACCAAATGTTGATTCTGATAATGTTACAATAGATGATATGTTCACTCATTTTAATGATCTTTATGGTTCAGAAAACACACAAAGTGAACACGATATTCATAGTGAGCCCCATGATGATTATGTTTATGATATTGATCTTGATTGTGACTTTACTGTATCAGAAATTAAAACTGCTGTATTCTCACAAAGTAACTCAAAAAGTCCCGGAAATGACCATTTAATAGCTGAAGTATTTAAACACTCTTTTGATATAATCTCACCTTTTTTAGTTTGCTTTTATAACAAAATTTTTAATGATGGAATTTTTCCTGCAAGTTGGGGAGAGGGTATCATTATACCAATTTTTAAAGGCGGCTCTCAGGAGGCTAAAAATTATAGAGGAATCACTCTGAATAACATTCTCTCAAAAATATACTCCAAATTATTAGTAAATCGTTTAACAAAATGGGCTGATAAATATGGTAAATTTATAGACAATCAGTTTGGATTTCAAAAAAACAAATCAACAACAGACTGTATTTTCATATTGCATGCAATCATAACAAAAACATTATCGTCTAAAAGAAAACTTTATGTAGCATTCCTAGACTGGGAGAAAATGTTTGACCGTATTGACAGACTTTTATTATGGAGAAAACTGTTAGATGAAGATATAAGTACAAAATTTACCAATGCAATAAAATCCATGTATATAAATGTCAAATCATTCATTAAATACAATTCTATGAAATCTAATCATATACATTCTAAAATTGGGGTAAAGCAAGGTGATCCTATCAGCAGTATTTTGTGTCTATTTTATTTAAATGATATTTTAAGGAATATTAATTCAAATTTAAATGGTTTATTAACTGTTGAAGATGTACAACTTTTTTTATTACTATTTGCTGATGATGCTGTTGTTTTCACACAAGATCCAGAATCGTTACAATCAATATTAAATGATATAGAGCAATACTGTAATATCTGGAAATTAAATATTAATGTTAAGAAAACAAAAGTAATGATTTTTGAAAACGGTAAGCGTAGCCACTATAATTTTTTTCTTAATAATACAAAACTTGAAATTGTAGAATCATTTAAATATTTGGGAGTCTATCTATTTAAAAATGGTAATTGGAATCGCACACAGCGGTATATAGCTCAGCATGCTTCATTTTCGTTACATAACCTCTTTATTGTCAACAATCAAATTGAACTTCCCATATCCCAAAAGTTAAAATTGTTTGATTCTCTTGTTCTTCCTATTCTCACATATTCTTCTGAAGTATGGGGTAGTCACCAAAGCCCAAATATAGAAGCGTTATTCTCTAAATTTTGTAGAAGATTACTTGGAGTTAAACAGTCAACCAACTTAGATGCTTTATATGGTGAATTGGGTCGTATACCAATGTTTTTACATAGAAAACTACTTCTTCTTAAATACTGGACTAAACTTCTCACCTTAAGTGAAAGAACCATATTATTTAAAACCTATTTTATGTTAAAAACAGATACTGAGAATGGACTGACATATAATGGTAATAATTGGGCATTTCATATAAAAACTATTTTAAATCAATCAGGGCTATCTTTTCTATGGGAAAACCAGTTTAATATGCCTATTAATTTTAACTTTATTAAACAGAGATTATTAGATATATACATACAAACTTGGTATTCATCGATAAATAACTCGAGTCGACTTGATACATACTGTTTATTTAAGTTCACTTTTAACTTCGAAAACTATTTAGACATACTTACTGTAACAAAGTTTAGGATAGCGTTAGCAAAATTTCGTACATCATCACATAACTTAGCAATAGAACAAGGTCGTCATACTAATATTTATAGAAACAATAGAATTTGCCAAAATTGTAACTCAGGTCAATTGGAAACAGAATATCACTTTTTACTTATTTGTCCGAAATATTCTACACTTAGATCAATTTATATTAAACGTTACTATTATACAACAAAACAAAAATTTACTAATTTAATGAGTTCAACATCTCGAAATATTATCATTAATTTATCTAAGTATATATATTATGCAAATCTCCAAAGAGTGTAATATACGATACACATCTGTAAGACTTAATATAAAAGTGAATATTTAATTTTGGACTGTATGATGTTATAGCTCCTGTAAAATCATGTCCTTTATTGAATTTGTTTTTGTAATTGCTATAAATATGTATATGTTTAAAGCAATAAAATATTTGTACTTGTACTTGTATTATTCCATAGACGTGAAGGATCCACGTCCCACTACGGACCGCCTCTAAGTTTTGTTACGGCCTATTACGTTCTGTCACGGATTGTTGCGTTCACCCCTTTTTACTACGACCTACTAGGTTTCTAATCCGCATCGTCACTGCCGTGGTGAATTTTTAGACAGTTTAAAAATTTGGCCCGGCATCCACGGTGATCACGGCTTGTCACGTTTGCCCATCCCGTTCCCCCACGTTCTATCACGACCATCCCGTTTTGTCCACGGTGACTTGAAACATGGTCGCCGTTGCCGCCGGGAACATAGTGTAATTGCAGCATAACAAAATGAAAAATATAGTACACAACATAATAAAGATTAAACGTAACATAGTAATGAATGTACATAACATAATGAATAATGTACACGAAATAATAATAAATGTACATAACAAAGTGAATAATGTACACGAAATAATAAAGAAGGAACATAACATAATGAATAATGTACACGAATTAATAAAGAAGGTATATAACATAATGAATAATGAACACGAAATAATAAAGAAGGTATATAACATAATGAATAATGTACACGAAATAATAAAGAAGGTATATAACATAATGAATAATGTACACGAATTAACAAAGAAGGTATATAACATAATGAATAATGTACTCGAAATAATAAGGAAGGTACATAACATAATAAAGGGTGTACCCACTAGAATAAAGATCGTCATTATAAGACAGATAGGCATTATGTTGTATATATTACATTTTATATCATTATGTTGTATATATTACATTTTATATCATTATATTGTATATATTACATTTTATATCATTATGTTGTATATATTACATTTTATATCATTATGTTGTATATATTACATTTTATATCATTATGTTGTATATATTACATTTTATATCATTATATTGTATATATTACATTTTATATCATTATGTTGTATATATATATTACATTTTATATCATTATGTTGTATATATTACATTTTATATCATTATGTTGTATATATATATTACATTTTATATCATTATGTTGTATATATTACATTTTATATCATTATGTTGTATATATTACATTTTATATCATTATGTTGTATATATATATTACATTTTATATCATTATGTTGTATATATTACATTTTATATCATTATGTTGTATATATTACATTTTATATCATTATGTTGTATATATTACATTTTATATCATTATATTGTATATATATTACATTTTATATCATTATGTTGTATATATTACATTTTATATCATTATGTTGTATATATTACATTTTATATCATTATATTGTATATATATTACATTTTATATCATTATGTTGTATATATTACATTTTATATTATTATGTTGTATATATTACATTTTATATCATTATGTTGTATATATATATATTACATTTTATATCATTATGTTGTATATATTACATTTTATATCATTATATTGTATATATTACATTTTATATCATTATATTGTATATATTACATTTTATATCATTATATTGTATATATATTACATTTTATATCATTATATTGTATATATTACATTTTATATCATTATATTGCATATATTACATTTTATATCATTATATTGTATATATATATTACATTTTATATCATTATGTTGTATATATTACATTTTATATCATTATGTTGTATATATTACATTTTATGTCATTATATTGTATATATTACATTTTATATCATTATATTGTATATTCACCCAAGACCAACCAAGATTCAGCCGCATATAAATAATTTCTTGATCTATAATTAAAAACATATTTTAAATATTTTCGATGTGTGTTGATTAAACATTTCTCAGAGGATTGCTTACCTTACAACTTTGTACTATGTAGTATTAAACAAAAGCAGGAAGGGTCTGTTTACCTACGCCCCCTGTCTCCTCCACTGGGTGAATGACGTATGTCGCTCATCCCATCTACATTTATCACACAACTCTAACAGGATCCTTTTACCTGTACCTGATTTGCACTTTAAACATTCTGTATAAGGGCAAATGGTCTAATCACGTTTACATTATCACATGCTAGTCAGTCGATGAACCAAAATAACATCGTGTGAACTCATCGAAACACGATCTCAAACGATATACGCCCCCTACTTTTCCGTCCTGTAATGGTTCCGCTACATCTTGGATCACTTAATCTCTACCAAGAAAACCCAGGTATCCTAATGAAACATTAGGAAATCTTGGTTATCTCCGTGAAAGGCCTCGAGGTCCGAAATGTAGCGGAACCATTACAGGGACTTTACCTAAGGTTAGCTAAAATAAAAGAGAAACGAAATTTCACTTATTCATAGTATGTACACTGATCAGCTATATAACATTAATGGTTAATGTTGGGCTAAAGAGATTAATTGAATGATTGATCGTTTGGGATTAACTTTTATAAAAGAAAAAAATAAATTTACTTCATTCAGTACTTATCTAGTAACATTTTAGCGTCGTATTCGTGATCAGTTTATTCAGGAATGAAATGCATATATCAAATCGATGTCTAAATTGCAATATTTTTGTAAATTCAAATATTTTGGTTTTGAAAAATATATTGAACATGAAAAAATGATAACATTCTAAATGTACTCGTTTTAGAGTAAGTTCACATTCACTTGGAATAGGAATGGGCAAAGTTAATGGAATAGATAGAAATAAAAGATTTTGTAAAATATGTTATCAAAACAAGATTGAATCTGAATATTTCTTTGCTGAAAATAAAAAAAAAAATTGCAAAGTATATATAAGAAATTGTCGTAATAATTTATGTGTTCTGCGAGTATATTGTATATTTATCTGTACTTGATAATGCATTTTGTACATGACAAAACTTGTACTTTATATATACATGTGTACTTGTCATTTTTTCTGTTGTATATCTTTTTATTTGGCCAAGGGCAGAATGCTGCCGATTTGCCATAATAAAAAAACTTGACTAAATATAGAAGGAAACGGATGCTGTACATTTTTTCTTATTTATTCATTTATTTTTTAGAGCTGGCATACAACAGTTACGAGCGGTAAAAGTCGAAGGCAAAAAGATATAAGTTGTTTGTTTCCACTAACATCTCAAAAATGAATAAATAAATAAATAAATATATAAACTAGAAATGTGTCCATTGGATACGGATGTCCTCGCCATTATGTTTTAAGATGCTATTTTTGTCAGTTGGTATGAAAAACTGGAAATATAAAAGATATTTTTTAAGATAAAATGAGCGCTGTGACCCTGACCTTAAGCAAGTATTGTTACCTTGACCTTAAGCAAATATTGTTACCTTGACCTTCAAGCTAGCAACCTGTACTTGTTTTGTGACACAGTGTTTTGTCATAAGGATCTCTCCTTATGCCAAGACTAAACACAACAAAAAGACTGCTTACGCTCATTTTAAACTGAACTATCTGCTGTGACCTTGACCTTGAAGCTAATAACTTGGTTCTTGTTTGCGTTACATCATATCCTAGGGATCATTTGTGCCAAGTTATTTCAAAACACAATCATTCACAACAAATTTACAGCCGAGACTTGATTCAAAGGTCAAACAAATGGTATGACCTTGACCTTCAATCTAGCAACCTTGTTCTTGTTCGCAACACATTGTTTTGTCATAAGGATCACTTGTGCCAAGTTACTTCAAAACACAGCCATTCACAACAAAGTTAAAGTTGAGACACGATTTTAAGATCAACCAAATGCTGTGACCTTGACTTTCAAGCTAGCAACTAATATGTGTATTGAGCGATACGCACATTCGCACACAATGGTATTTTACTGATAGTGTTAGTATGAAGTGATATTTTGCTTAAGGTAGACATTGCCGTTTAAGATAATCCAATAAATTATAATCATGTTCCTTCAAATGCATAAAAAGACTTCAGTGCAGATGCAAGCATCCATTGACTTGGAGTTATGGGTTATTTTTCTGCAAGTCCGTTAAGACTTGCATTTCCTATTTAATTCCCACGATCATTTGATGGACCATGATCACAATTTAATCATGGACGGATTGCCTTAAGAAGGGGTAGGTGTAGGAGAACATTGCGATAAGGAAAATTAATAATGATAACAATAATGATGATAAATATATACCGGTGTATACAAACTCTGTTGATCTCTCCATATTCTCACCGTATTGTGTTACAATGGAGAAACGGAAATATACTTGAAATACTTGAAATAATCTCACAGTCCTGTAAGAACACCACGTAAGTGTCATATGCTAGACAAGTGGTTACTACACTGTAAATTAGTACAAGTCCTGGGAAATTGCAGGAAAACTTACTATAGTCATGAAGATACGTAAGTAATGTTTATCTCTGCTATAGTAAAAAGTAAAAAGACTTTGGGCAGGATTTGTATGAGATCATGACCTGCATTTAGTAATGTACACTGATGTTCTACTGAGCGCGGAGTGATACAGTGCAGTGAAAACGGCTTTGGTAATTATGCAAATCAACAATGCCTACTTTCAAGTCAAGTCAAGGAGTCAAAATATTTTATTGGCTTAAACAATTACATGTAAATCGCCAACTACAATCACAATTTGGCGGTGTGTAAGACTACATGGCTACCACGAATCTAAAACCTGAAAAATGGGTGAACAGCGGAAAGGGGTAGCAGTGCGTGCACTTGTTACCATATACCTTAATATGTCAGCATACATTCCTCATTAGTGACATCTCCTTTTGATATCTATAAAATGTTTAACCGACATTTTTTTCTCATATTTTGGGGAGCACACCCCGTTATACTATTGGAAAAATCATAATGAGTATTAAACTATTAATTATATCTAGGGTTCTCCACGAAACTTGATAAGTATATACAGAATTAGAATAGATGGAACCGTTTTGAGGTCATCTTTCGGAGTTCAGGGAGTACCATAATATGTGAATTGGCACGATAGTATTTGGATGATAATAAAAAAGAGCAAAGTAGCACATCTAAGGGAATTATTTGAAGTTTTCATGCATGTAGTAATTTGATAAGATTGCAAATATCTACAAAACTGTAACCATCGTTTCAAAAAGCAGAAGTTTACAGCATGTACTCAAAGTAACGACCATTTTGACGTCGTTGCATCTCCAAGCGTTTCATGATATTGGCCTGATACACATCCGCTCTCAGATCTTTTCACTACTCGGTTTACGTGCAGTCTACTTTTCCTCTTGACTCAAGGGTCAACTTTTCTCACCCTTCTAATTACAGAAATTACAGAACGGTTCTCATAATACAATCTTTGATACTCTTGCAATTTTCAATGGACAGCGTTATCTTGAAAAGTCACGTCGTCATGACGTCAACATTTTCTCGTATTTGACGTTACAATAATACGGTAAAATCACTTCATCATTTTCAGGTCTGATTAAAGAAAAAGGTATTCATTTGAAATTGCATCCGATATCATGAAACATCCTGTAATAAGTTTTTTCTGCAACAAGATCAAATCGTATCTTTTTTACAGTTAAAATGCATGTATTGAAATACTGCTGTCGTTACTTTTTCCGAAGAGTATATAATGCATGCGCACACAGGTCAACCAAGCGCATCTCCACGTACGTTCTCTTCTGAGTCAAAAGTAAAGGAGGACTTTAGTAGGCGTGAACAGACCATAAATGTGTTTAGAGAGTCGGTCGTGTAATTTGTGTTGAAAAGAGGATTTCTCGTTATATGCATTTGATTTATATATAGACAAAAGATATAGGACAAAGAAGATGGCAATTTGGATTTTGTTGATGACCGTCTTTGTGTCAGGTTTGTTGAAATATGTTATTTCTTGTATGTATGTATGTATGTATGTATGTATGTATGTACACTCAAAGGAATTTCTAAACATCCACTTAATGACTTTTCATAATTTTACTGAAATAGGGTAATTAATGCATTTAATTCAAACAAAGTATGCATTTAAAACAATCTATAAGTTATAATTTGGTATAATATTTAAGGTGTAAATACGAATTTGACTGTTGAAATGTTGGAAGTAAAAAAACACCTTAGAATAAATCACACACCGGGGTTGTAAACAGTTAATGTGCTCCCAATTTCTATAACATGAAAAATCCAGGTGGACGTTTAGACATTCCTTTGAGTGTATGTATATGTACATGTATAGTATACAGTGGAAAAGAAACTCGATCTGGTTAATCTTAGTTTAAATACGAAAATATATATTTCTATACCTTTTTTCGTGATGCTTTCTTACATAATTACTTATGAAATCAACATCTGATTATTTGCTATTTCGAAGAGAACGATAAAAGAAAAACAACATAGTTCATGTCATTTCTTCCCCTAAAAATATAGGGCATTGAACAGGTGAAGCAACAACTGATGCAAGGCATGCTATGCTGGCAAAACACTCGCAGTATGATAGTTATACTTATTCCAGTCCTGGCCGACGCTTTGATACTGAGCCCTTTTTTATGCGATCATGCATCTTTTTATTTTCCCTTTCATCTTAAAGGGAATTAAAGACTTCCGGTAAATCGGAACCCTCCTGGGTCTAGTTTAATTTAATGTTCAGAACGGTTTTATACACTTCTTTATCAACGCCGCCACGTGTTCCTACTTATTTGATTAATTACGGATAATTTATCGAAGATGCTGGAAAACGGCGCTCAATAGCAGTATAATATTTCATTTTTCCCCCCTAAAACAAATAATCATAGGAGTAGCTACTCACGTATAATTAACACAGTGAGATTTTTCTGTGGAAGACTCTTTTCTTAACGTTACAGTACAAGGAATCCTGGCGCAGCTGTCGTCAAGCAAAAGAATACTAGTAATTCAAGCATTTTCTCTGCATATTCAAGGCAGTTAACCAATTAATAGTTTGAATTGTGGGAGCAAAATTAAGCGTTCATCTTAGTTTAAACTTATTTTACGTCGATTTGAAAATAAACTTAACCCTTCGACAGTTCCTGGGTTGGACCAGTACTTTGCGCCTGGGAAGATTCTGAAAAGTCCTCCCCCACCCCCGGGGTTCGAACTCACAACCTTCTTATCCGCATTCATTGGACAACAGCGTCCATGTTCACGTGATGATATGATATATTTTAACATGTTTTCTTTGAAAACGATAGATTAGTCTATCTAAATATTAATTGCTCTGAATCTTTCCTCAACAGCAACTCTAGTGAAAGGTCAATTTGAACCAGATTTTCGCACATGCGCAGACAAACCATGTGGTGATATTTTCAACTGTGTGGATGGAGATGGATTCTATCAATGTGTCTGCAAGAATGGCAAGACAGGTACATTGTCAAAATGTTTTTTCTTTATCAGTCTCTCTCTCTTTCTCTTACGTGAATTGCGGCAGAAATTATTACAAACCACCCTCTTAAGTGACCAGGCTCGAATTCCACCAACAGTAACTACATGTATCTCTTAAGTAATACTTAAATTCTTAAACTTGGTAGATTGTAGCGTAGTGTTGATGGTGAGGGTGAAATGTATAAGTCTAACTACCACGATTATGATGAGAACTTTATTTACGTCTTTAGTCTATGCTTAACAAGAGATTTTGCGATAAACAAGCTTATAAGGCTCAGTCTAGAAATCACTTAGACGTATTTTCTGTTCTCTCCCGTTCTCCGTCTCTGGGAGTCGAGCCTCGTTCGGGACTCACCTTCTCAAGCCCCTCTGGACTCTGTCCCTGATTTCTGTATTTCTACATCTTATATAGTCTATGTCATCATCTACAATTCATAAATCATATCGTGATATCAGTATGACAGTTTGCATGCTTCCTTCGGTGCACGTGAGGTCAAGCCTAATACTGACAGGTGACTAATTTCTCAATTATGTCACAAGATATGCAATCCACAATTACTATGTTATGAAATATTCAAGAACAGAGGAACCTCTCTAAACCGCACAGTGCCCGGGCCAGCTGAAATGTCCATTTTTGAGAGGTGTGCGGTTTACAGGGGGTTTTGCGGTTTGAGTGTTTTTTGTTATGTATATGGTATTATTCTCTACTTGTTATAAGTATGTAGGCATATATGGCATTATTTTATTTTCTTAAAAAAAAATTCTATTTATCGGTTATATTAAGTGTAATAATATTAGTGGTTATATATTATTGATACTAAATTCAACATCTGTTTTATTCAAATAGGACTTTAAAAAAGTAATATGTAACGATATACTGATAAAACACCTTTAACTTGCACACTAAATCAATGTCTACTATGCAGCTTTCTTCAATGAAACATACATATTTACTTGTCACCAATTAGTCATCTAATATATTTTATCCACTCAGTGTAAGTATGTCACAAAATGCATTTTACAGAATAAACATCAGAAAGAGCCGATTATTTTCCTTCTTCAGAACAATATCCATTAATCATTTACGAGGAAGATAAAATGGTGTGTTTGTTGACGGATTTGTATAGTTACTACTATAAATATAAAAAAAATCCGGAACTTGAAACGCTCGAACAACAATATTATTTCCTTATCTCATCTTTAATCATGCCGGTCAGCGTAATTGTAATTGTTCACCGCTAATTGTATTTATCACACACAGTAGATGACACGTTTACACCGGTTAATCTCGTTAACAGTTTTCAGAAAAAAAGAATGTCGATATATTTTTCGGGGGTCTCCATGCTACTTTTTGAGTTATCTACCCCTGAAAGTATGTTTTTAGCATTTTCTGCCATTTTTAAGGGCAGATAAATCAATATTATGGGCTAGCAACACCTCATTTAATTCACTATATTCCCTGTCACTCTGTAAAATCTATGCAATAGATTGTATACTATAGTCGAAAACGGGAATATATAGAAATATCCTCTCTTTTTTTCAAGAAAAAACGCAGTATGTCTATTTGCTGAAACATTGTGAAAAATCAATTGAATGGAATTATTCTAAACTTTGCATAATGACTAGAAGTTAAACAACAAAAAATAAAGGTATTGATAGACTTGATTTTTGAGTTGATCTACCCTTGGAAATGACAGAAAAGAGAAGAAAAAAAAACTCACATTCAGGAGCAGATAACTCAAAAAATAGCGTGGAGACCCCCATCTTATATCTTATTAAAATGATTTTAGTGTGATTCTCTACAACAAAGCCAAGTTAAAAAATTGTTCGATAGTTTTGATTTTCTATGTCTTTATAGTAAAAAACTGCTATGAGTATTGTGATGTAAGAAGCTAAAATCTTTGAATAAATCTATGGTTTAAAAATGCCTATTGAAGTCAAAGATAAGTGTGAAACTTTCAACCTGTTGTAGTACTAGACACTTGCACAAAACCCTGTGACGATATTTTCTTGTCAAACAAGAAGGATAATTTATGTAAAACGTTAAGCAAAACATTACGCTGACGTCAACACCAACGCCGTTGAACACGTGAGTAAAAACGTGAATAGTTTATCTAAAGTATAAAAGAACAATGTGTTGCAAATGCAGAGGAAACCTGTTAGTTGTTAAATCATATCAAGAAATAATTTTCTCTCCATAATCAATTTCCAGCTTCATGTTATTATTTTTCCAGGCAGTGAACACATGATGAAGCTCCATTTATGTGAGGCCAAACGTTTAAAAATTACTTATAGGACCAAAAAACCTCAGATGCGTCATAAAATTGTTTTGGACACAATAACTTTAAACTCGGTACGATAAAAGAGAAAAAGTAAAAGTAAAAACAAACAAAAAAATCCCCCAACGTGACTCGCAAGATAAGGTTCAGTGAACTCACAAGATGTGTATTATATTTGCAAGACGGGTTCAGAAATCAAACAGTACGCCTTGTATTTGCAGATTTTAATTATGCCTTTGTAATTATGTCGCCGGTTAAGGGAGGGAAATAATTACACGTACAGCCGTCAGTATAAATGAAATCTGACAATGGAAGAATGCGAAAAAAGAGATAATGAATTTAATGACAGTAATGTAGGGCAGTCTCACTGCGAAGTGGAATGCACCATGCCTTTCCACACTATCCTGTTACCGGACCAACAAGGGAAACACACCATTGTTATTTTTAAGTTATGTTGCCGATATGCCAATAAAACTGAATCTCTGTTATTTTTAACTAATTTATGATGTCACTTTCGGTAATCGAACTCTTGGCACTCGGTCACTGGGAGCGTTATAAAGAAATAAGTAAGTCTTCCTTTATCTTTCCCATATATCTTTAAATATGCAAGCGGTAAACGCAGCAATTAGACTTTGGCCCGAGACATATGACTCGTTAATGACTCATTAAATGTCTGGGTTTTATCAAGAATTTCCTACCAAAAGATGTCTGGAAAATATAAAACCTACATCACTCCATCTTCTTCGTTAACCTATTTGTTTGCCATCAGGAATGAATCTTAACATAACATACACCGGTTTGGGAACATTTTTGGTCAAGGTCGCTCGGTATCATAGGACCAAGCAAGACAGAATATCATAGCCGCTTGGTGAACGCAACGTGGCAAAGTAACATCTCTACATGCTGATTTATTCAGCTAAATAGGGCAGTATCACAATGGCCTACAATTACCACATCGCCCTTGTACGATTGTCATTCAAGTGTAACGACTGTTTTGCAAAGGCACACACACATTGCGGATGGCCCTCTGTATGAAGGGGAAGTCGACTTCAAATTAAACAAAGCAGCATCCAAGGACCGGCGATTATTTTTCCCGTGTACCATTCGCCTGTGGCATGCCTAGACACAGACGCTGTGGTATGGCCAGCAATCAGAGCACGAAAAATTCAAATCTTGCAGGCGTGTTCTTGCAACACGAAAGTTTTGCCATTTCTTAAGTCAGTCTTAAGACTGTCTTGTAAGACGGTCACGACTCTCCGACCAGTCGCCTTGCAGCATTTACCTTCTGTCTGTATGCCTGAAAATTGTCAGTGGTTTGGCTGCAGAATCGCAGCATCGTGCAACCATTAAAACCTATAGCGGATGTACATAGAATCATGTGAGAGAGAGAGAGAGAGAGAGAGAGAGAGATCGCCTGAATAAGTTGCTCAACTACCAGTGTCATCTACCATACTTTTCACCAAGGATTATCAAATAAAATATGTTTTATTAATCTGAACTACCAAGGTGAATCATCATGACGTCAGGCCTGAGTGTAGTGCGTGCAGCTTTGGGATCCCCAGGTGATCATTCGTGAAAATAAGGTCTCAATGCATATACACACAAACAACAAATACTGTTTGCAATGGGCAAGACTTTATAGAGACGAGCAGGAGCACGTAAAGCAAAGTACACTGGATAAATAACAAGAAACAAAACAAAATTCCCATTTTCACACAGAAAATCATATATGCTTTGCAACATATTTTATCAATACTTTGGAATACCCTATGCCGATGCTGCTAATGTATTTAACACCAACCATTAAATCACAATACCACATGCTCTGACTAAATCTGATAAGTATTCTGCTTAACAAATTTCCGATCCAAAATATGCTTTCGCTTTTTATCTAAATATCCCTGAAGAGAAAAAGATCAGATTTAACCAATGAATAGCCACCTTCAAAAAAAGACCCGAATGGAAAAATGTGTGTCCGTAGCATGCATGTAGAGTATTTTAAGGAAATGGAACCCTACTTCATGATTTTTGAAATTCGGGTTTCTTTGGTATTTTTCTACATGTGTTTTATATTGTTAAAGAGAGCCTTTTGTTCGATATAAGAAATTTCTACCCACAGATTGTAAATAATTAATGATTTTTAGTTTATCTAACCCTGTATTGAAATGCTTTCGCAAATTGTGTGGGGTATACGTATAAAACTGCTATAAAATCATTAAATTTCCCATTTTTTCTCATGTAATTGATACCCCAAAACAATCACATAGACAAATAACGGTCACTGAAAATTATTAAATCACAGCCTAACATTCGACTGCGATACTAATTTGCACATGCGCAAACGGAAGTGAAAAACCATTTTAATTGGACATACTAATATATATACAGTACTTAATAAAATAAATGTATATACAGTACTGAATACGTCAAGAAAAAAGTAGCGCTTCGATTGTCTGTAATTCACCAAAGTAGTTCACGCGTAATTTTGCATGAAAGCGAGTTAGGTTACTCCCAGATCATTTGTTAACTTTGAAATAGAAACAAACATCTATCTATCTTCCTATGATGTCAACCCCCTATTGGGGACCTAGACATTTTGCGCGTCTAGCTGCAAGAGTATTAGTAGTGATTGTGTGAGGATAAAATGATAAGATTATGAACAAAATAAAATTTGAGAGTAAAAGAGTGCAAGAAGGTGTTACTTTAAAACTAATAAAAGTAAGAGCTTTGTGTTTTCTAAGGGGAAATGTGATCAATCTGGCAGACTGCCTGATTGAACTGTTCTTGAGTTAAACAAGCGACGGTAGATGGTGGTAGACTGTTCCAGTGGAAGACAGCTCGCGGAAAAAAGGAGAATTTGTAATAGTCTGTGGAAGCAGGTATAAGTCTGTAGGAGGCAGAGTGGTAATGTCTAGATTGTCTCGTCATTGGGATGAAGTAGTCGGATATTGGAATAGCTATGAGGTTATTAGTGATTTTAAACATGAGAGAGAGCCTACTATCAATTCTGCGTTGATCAAGCCTACGCCACTGTAGGGACTGCAGCATATTTGTGACGCTTGATGTTTTTCCATAGTCATTCTTGACCCACCTTGCTGCTCTACGCTGGACAGATTCAAGCTGTGAGATATGTGTGTCGGTGAAAGGGCACCAAATGGTAGAGCAGTACTCAAGCTGAGGGCGGACAAGTGTTTTATAAGCAGTAGACTTGAGAGATTCTGAATGCACTTTAATGTTCCTCTTCAGAAAGCCAAGTGAATTATTTGCTTTTTGACAGATGCAGTTGATGTGTGCATCCCATGACAGGTCAGAGGAGATGTCAACACCAAGATATTTGGCCACTGGTACAGATTGGAGTTAGCAACCATGAAGAAAGTACTGAGTTGGGATTGGATGTTTGGACCTATTGATATGGATGACCTGACACTTTGATGGATTGAACTCCATGTCCCATTTATGGCTCCACAGTTCAAGTGTGTTAAGGTCTTTCTGAAGAATTTCTGATTGGGAGGCCGTGTAGAGAGTCATGTAGATTGCCGTGTCATCTGCAAAGAGTCTGACTTTCGACTGGACATTCTGAGGGAGGTCATTGATATATACTAAAAATAGTAATGGCCCCAGCACAGACCCCTGAGGGACTCCAGATGAGACAGATATTGGGTTAGAAGAAGACCCATTGACAACGACAGACTGATGGCGGTTATCAAGAAACCCTTTAATCCATTGAAGAGCAGAACCCCTGATACCATAGCCATGGAGTTTCGAAACTAGTTTTTCATGATTGACTTTGTCGAAAGCTTTGCTGAAGTCCAGTAAGATAAGATCAGTTTGCTTCTTTTTTGAAAGAGATTTCAGTAGGTCATCAACCAGCATGAGGGGCTGAGACTCACAGGAACGTTTTTCTCTGAAGCCGTGTTGGAGCTCATAAAACATGCTATTCTTGGTAAGATGTTTCGAGATGGAGGATGCAACAATGTGTTCCAAAGTTTTACAAAGAATACAGGTTAGAGATATTGGCCTGTAGTTCGCAGGATTGGAGCGATCTCCTTTTTTGTAGATGGGCACTACATTTGCATCCTTCCATATCTTAGGGAGGATTCCAGAGTCAATGGATTTTTGGAAGATTTGTCTCAGAATGGGAGATAGAGAAGAGGAGAGGTTTTTCAGGACAGTTGGCTTTATCTGGTCAGGGTCTGAGACTTTGTGAGGATTCAAGTTGGAAAGAAGTTTCTCAATACCCTTGGATGTTATTGTAATGTCTGCCATTGTATTGAGGGAACATTCAAGTATCCAAAACAATCAAGTACCTTGTCAAGTTCTACACTTAAGTTACAATAGATAGTGTACATGTATATAAATAGGGTCCTAGGGAATGATCGACCTACTTCTGAAGTTCCCACAATCAGGTTCATGACCCTAATTCAGGATTGTTTTGTAACAAACAAATTGCGAGTTCGATTGCCTTACTACCGACTATAGTTGCAAGAGAGTGTGTGGAGTTTTTGCGTCATGTGGCTTTTACCTCTACTGTATCAATAATTAAAAATCACAGCTTTTTTCCTGTTTCCCGGCTGCCGTCTCTCAGTGCATTGAGCGCTTTGATTGTAGCTGTTGTTGTTATAATGAACTGTTATTTAATTGAAACAGGACATGACTGCTCGAAGGAAAATCCCTGCTCCCAACAGACCGATAACTGTCCCGCAGGTCGTTTATGTTATGGCCTCTGTAATCCTAACGTGGCCTGCTCCAACGCCGACGGGCAACCCCAGTGTTACGGCTGTGTACCGGGGTGGACTGGAGAGAACTGCCTCCAAGACAAGAATGAATGTACAGGTAAAACTTCATTTATTAATTAATTCATTCATTCATTCATTCATTCATTCATTCATTCATTCATTCTTTCGGTCATTCACTTTTGTTTATTCCTTTATATCTTGTATGTATTTTTTCTTAAATATTTATTTCAAGAATCTTTATCCACCCAGAAGTGGCTGTCGGTAAAATCACGACATATGCTAGTCCATTTCACCAGAGTATCGGCAAAACCCGGTATAATTCGCTGATTCAAATTGACCAATCAGTGACTGGGGAAAAATCCCAAACGTATGAACAATGTTAGATTTATACAAATATGTAAATGAGTCGTTTGGGAAATGCTCGTTGATTTACGTAGGATTGTAGATCATTTCGGAGTGAAATGGACTATAAGAACGCTTAAATATGTTAAACATCCGTATATTCTTTGTCACAGATGGGACCTCTGAATGTCAAAATGGCGGAACCTGTAAAAATACGGAGGGAAGCTACAAGTGCATGTGTCCGCAAGGATTTTCAGGCAACAGATGTGAATGTGCTAAAGGTAACGACACAAAACAAAAATAAATGGGGAAAAATAGAAAGAAAAATTGTTTGTACACAACTGGATGGGTCGCGCACGTGTATTTCCATACACTTGCTTTTTCGTATATGTAAAAAAAACCTAAACATAAGTAAAATGTAATAATACACTGTTTCCTTGATTATTTCGTATCAAATCAAATCCACTTTCCGTGTAAACATGATGATGAAAACCATCTCCCTATGTTATAAACAAATGTCGTTGTACTTTCCCCCCGAGGAACAACATACCAGACATATGGATACAGTAATTGCAGTAGTCTGTTTTAAAGATATGTGAAGGGCTGTAGGTTGCCACGACCATGTTTCTCTCTCTCTCTCTCTCTCTCTCTCTCTCTCTCTCTCTGCGTATGTTAGTATTTGATTAAGGCAATCCATTCATCAATTATAATCATGGTCTTTAAAATGCTTCAGAAGACTTCAGTGCATATTCCATTGATTTGGAGTGATAGACTCTTTTGCTCAACGTTTATAAAGGCTTGCATTTACTATAAAAAAATCCACGATCACTTGATGGAACATGAGCACAGTTCAAGTATGGATGATTACCTAATTATTCGTTTAGCTAAAGTTAAAGTCATGAATACCACAGATTTTACTGACATCTAAATATTGATTACAGGTAATAAAAACGTGAAATAAAGGTTATTTACGTCGATATAATTGCCAGTCGTGGTTGATAATCCATCATTATATCAGTCACGGATCCAGACCGGGGGGTCGGGGAGGGGTGGGGGGTGACAAGTGGTCATTTGCAGATGAAAATTATATCAATTATTATTTCTGCTCAAAATATGCCGAGTTTGTATAATGCAGCTTTCTTTGTGTCTCATTGTACAAAAAAAGAGAAGAAAATAGTAGACACATGTAGGTCAACATTCTTACGAATACTGTCAGATTTGTTCGTATGAAGTGAAACAAACACCTGCACAGAAAGAGCTATAAGAAAGGTGGGTGTGGGTCTGAGACAACCATGTTCTATAATGTTTTTGAATGAAGAGTACAGCTGAACCTGTATTTGCGGCCACCGGTATTCAGCGGTCAACCTGCATTTAGCGGTCATGTTTAATATCACCAAATTATTGCATTTTGTTATATATTCATTTAGCGCTCACCTCTACTAAACGGCCATTTTTTCTTGTTCCCCTTTCTGTCCGCTTAAGACAGGTTTGACAGTATTAATCGTCATTTATTTTCAGGTACTTCGTGTTACCAAGAGACACTGATTGATGATGACAAGAACTACGGTAGAGTCACGTGTCGTGGATGCAGCTATTTGATTGGGTCACTTTTAATTGTTTTTGCCTTTGTGCTGTAACTTATCAACTTTGATAACCTGTATATGATTGTTCACGTTTCAGAACATTCTGCAATCAATGGACACTTTATAAACACATTGCAGTCAGTTTGCGGCTGTTTCAAATGCAATCATGTAGCGTAGCTGCTTATACGCAGAATACGCACGTTCGTCCGGAAGGTAGAAAAAATTAAAAAAATATTTCAATGAGAAAAATGAAATAAAAAATGAGTGCTAACCCGGTTAAGGCACACATGCGATCATTTTGGGAAATGCAAAGATTAAAAAATAGAAAAAAATTATTAAAAATGGGTGGAAATATGACTTTTTTAAAGTATACTGATGTTTTAACTTGTATTCACTCCCTTAATTTATTTTATCGCGATTGAGTCAGCGCGTTTTTTGTTTTGTTTTTTTGTTTTTTTCACAACCTGAATATCACGATATCTTAAGAATAAAGACCCGTTGTCACATGATGAGAAGCTTGTTCTCCTCATATCTAGCTGGAATCCGGACACTTTCCCTATTGTGATTTCCCTCCGTCCGTCGTCCATCGTCAACAATTAGCTTTAAACGACATCTCTGAAATCGCTGGAAAGAATTTGATTAAACAGTTTCAAAGCGCATCATGTTATGTAATTGTCAAATGTTAACGAGTGAGTTTCTGTGGTAATCCAATTTCTTGGTGACTTAAACTTCATTTTTTGAGACCTTGTTTTGGCATAAAATTGCATGATTTAACCACCATTAAATGACGAAATCCGTGGAGCTTCCTGGGGCTTCGCCCCCTGGCCCTCACCAGGGCCCTGCCCTGGACCTATAAGGAGGCTTAACACGGCCCCCTTGACCTGTTTTTTGTTTGTTTGTTTTTTTGCGTAAACTCAGTTTGAGCCTAGCTACGCCCCTGAATATGTTCAGCCATGCCATTTTACCATAAATAATTGGAGTGGGTTTATTGTTTAGAAGGCAAAGTTAGTATATCCACCATCCTGATAAAGGAAGGAAAATCAGGAGGTTGCTTAAACGATATAATATGAAAATAAATAATAGAATTATAGATCCAGATAGTTTGGATTACCGATATTTTTTTATTTTATAAAATGTTCTAAGTTGACCAGACGGTTTTATTTTATTTCTGGTGTTGCAGTCTTAATTATATAAAAGTTTTAATAAATTTAGTGTATAAAATATAGAAGAGTAGTTCCAGGACTGGTTGGCCCGGTGTCAGGATTATGTGACTGGGTGTGTTATCATGCCACATGTCTACGGCGTGATACCACAGTGTGACAGCACTATATCTGTCTCGCGTATTAGGCCCTTCTCAAAATTTATGCATACCAGAGATTCTTTTCTCAGAACGAGGTTTAGATGGGTCAGGTATACACACCAGTACAGCTGATTATATCACTTGTATAGTTATGGCGACCACTGGTGGAAGCACATCCACAAGTTAACTGTTGAAATAAATTTCTCATTATCATTGTAGTGTCCCAGTTTGTTCTAATGGAAAATATGATGCAGATAATTAACCTCTCATCACATTCCTATCTGTCTATCAAGAGACACTGTAAACTGAGTTTAAATCACTATGTTTAAGAACAAGGGTATTGGTTGATTGTACAGAAATAAAAACACAACAACCATCTTCCCTGGTCTTAGGTTCTTAATTTTATATTTAAATAACAAAAGTGTATGTACATTTAAACAACCATTAGGCATTACATCACATGCTTGAAGTTATATATATAACGTTTATCTTTTTATACTGAGTGTATGTCAGATGTATTACAAAATTCTCCGGTTCACACACTGAAAAAAGACCAAAATTATAATCAAATAAACAATATATGGAAAGCTATGTACAACTTGCATTTTATAAAATTACAAAAACTCTATTGAAAGAAAGCGTTTCTAATAAGAATAACTTTAGCAACAGTGTTAAGACTTAATGCAGTAGAATTTAGTGTTTCTTTATCTTGAAGTTCCATGACCCTTGAGAATTCAAGAAGTCCAAATGGCCGATTTCTTGGTGATATATATACCTTATGGCTATGGTTTTATGCAATGTAGGGACACCAGAACTGCCAACAATTCCACAAGGATACAATATGGCAAGAATTTCCTTCCATAGAAGCATAAGCGTTGCGTTCAAAAACTAATTCCCATTAATTGGCATCAGTTTTTTTATGTCTTTAATTCTTTAGTTGCAGGTAGAGATAATCACAATCTTTCCGCATTTAGCTATCTTACCCATGTTAGATGCTGTATGTCTGTGCTTCCTGACTTTGTGCTTGAGCTGACCAGTTGTTGTTTTTTTGTTGTTGTTTTATTATTATTTCTTCAAATTTCTTTATCTCAGATATATTAAGATAATATTATCTGACAAAGTCCGAAATTAACTGACTTATATTTGTGAATCATGTACAGTCAAACCTGTCTTAAATGGTCAGTCAAGGGAATAAGAAAAAGTCGCCACTTAACAGAGGTGACCTCTAAATTAAGTACAAATAAAAGATAAAATGCTACAGTTTGGTAATACATTTAAATTGACTACTTAATGAAACTAGCCCTAGTACAGGTGGCTGCTAATACAGGTTGAACTGCAATTTCTTATAGGCAGGCCAGGAAAACACACACCTTCTGCTTAAAATACTATTTTTATGCAACATTTGTTGGAATGGAGTCATTTTAAGTTGGTCAAGACTGGTGGGAGCTAGCTAGTACGGTAGTGCCATTTGTGACTATGTTTTATACTTGACCTGGTCTCTCACTGGCCAGGTTACTAGTTATATAACCTGGAATGAATGGATCTGGATTCTATGGCTGGGTTACGGCTCGAATAACCACAAACTTCAAGGTCCTGAGGTTCCTTGCCTCTTAAATATAGTGTAAAGATGTGTTAATATCCTCTGAACCTATTATTTTTAACCCAGCAATCTGTTAAGAGTAAGCCCGTAATATGCTTGCAACATACACATTTACCTTATTTGACAGTCACATTTTGCAACTAGTATTATATGAAATGAAATAATGCATTTATTTTACATTTATACAGATTACTTAAACTTCAAGCTGCCTGAAGAGAAAAAACAAATTTTCATACAACTGAACTAAATATTCATGCTATCCACTGAAAATATATCTTATAAAAGTTTATTTCACCCATAATTTATTGTTAATATATAATACAGTGTAATTGGTTTTGGGGGTTTCTGTTCGAGTCTCGAGAAAATGAGGAAAACGTATGTCATAGTCTTTAAATTAAATATTATATTACAAAGAAATGTGTGATTTAATTCCATTCTTGATTAAAATGGCTTAAACATTTAAGTATGTGAAGTTTATTCTTCCTTTGAGATTTTAGGCATGTGCTGCATACATCAGTATTATCATGAACTGAAACAGACATTTGGGATACTGTTAGCTACTGGTGCCCAAAAGAAGCTAGTAATTTATATATTATTTTCTAAAAGGTTATCTTATCTACATATACATGGCTGGGCTTATTAGGTATTCTGTGATTTAAATAGTGGATGAATGGAAACTGTCTTAATGTAGATAGTCTTCACTGTAATAAAACTTGGATTTTTTGTTCAAGGACTACTTCTTTGATGAAAATGTAAGTTATTTAATAATTTTCTAGGCCTCAACAAAGCTTAAACCTGTGTAAATATGTACACCACTGACGTCTCTATCAGTGTAAGCTGCTGAGTTTGTTTACAACTGAGTCTGGACTGACCCATCTAAACCTCGTTCTGGTTACCTTACTGAATATGCATGAGATAATATTAAGAAGGGTCTTATAGACTGAAATATTGTCGGTGTTACATTAAACCCAAACAAAATGGATATGGGCATGCGCGGGTTTATCATAGAGGGGTTACAGCCCCGGTAGGCCCAATACAGCGGATGTTTGTGTACTACAACATTTCATATGTATAATCAAGTACTGTAGTGTGATTGATTGATTGATTGATTGATTGATTGATTGATTGATTGATTGATAAATGAGTTACCAACATACACTATTTGCTTTGTAATAAATCGTTTTAATCTTTTGCATGTGTTTGTTCTTGTGTTTGCATAGGGATCAGCGAAAGAGAGATTCTATGATTCTGGACATTTCCGAAACTATGCAGTATGAAATAAAATCAAGCGGTCGTATTATCTTGTCAAGTGCTTATTTTATGGCCATTTAATGGGACTTCCGCAACACATTACTAAGTTACGCTTTCTGATGCATATATATTATTATGTCCTTAGCTTACATTAGGGTGATGTATGCAATTGCCCATAGTCGAATACCCACGGCCGATCGA
The DNA here is from genome assembly GCA_021229015.1 of Solen grandis. NCBI lineage: Eukaryota > Metazoa > Mollusca > Bivalvia > Adapedonta > Solenidae > Solen > Solen grandis. The sequence continues at coordinate 37,845,898 of CM037782.1, read as the reverse complement.
CAGATCATCTATAGATAGATCATGATGTCATGTAGTGAAACGGAATAAGTCAGCCGGGGGTATTCGACGATGGCAATAGCTATATTTATCAACTAAACAGTAGCTGTAACTTATGATGAATGTGTTGAAGGATTAGGTATCGTTGACAGTCAACGTTAACATTCTTTCGAATAAAGGTACGCATGTGTGTACATATATCTGATGCGACATGTGGCTCTTATTCATAGAAGTACATGCTTGATATTTGGCACGACTGATGTCCTTTGTCTCGTGCACCTTTTGCGTGGGAAAAATAACGTATAAATGTCATTTATTTAAACACCGGGACAGGCGTTAAAAATGTCGTTAGGCACGGCCAAGTTATTTCTGACTTTCCATCGTTTAAACATCCTTGAATTTAGATAAAAATTAAGCTACCATGAAAATTAATCATTATACCGTGTTCGAAAAGTATCCGGAAAAGTTCCATAAACTAATTAATGATATTTTTTTTATTTTTTTGTTTTTTTAGATAAGTTCAAAATAGATTAAAGTAGCACTTTTGAAAATGTCCATTCTGATGACCACATCAGTGAAAAAGTTATGGAACTTTTCCGGATATTTTTCGAGCACACCTCGTATATAGTGTTTTCAGGTTCTAAAGTTAGAACGTCACTATGTACATTGCCAGGGGAGAACGTTCGCCGGGCATATGGGGCATACAATTCATCAGAAAAGGGTATTTAAGTAGACATGTTTGCAGTTTAAAATAATATACAACGTGTCACATTAACGCTGAAATATAATTATTTTGAGAATGCATCATTTGGTAGACCTAAACAGCTCGAAGCATCACCATGCACATATAATTTGTCTTGCGTACGTTTAAGTGCAGAAGGCAAATGACCAGTCAGTCCACATTTCCCGCTGTTTTTTACCAGTATACTATATATATATTTATATATATATTTATACAAATATCAATGAGATGCGGTATTTTTAAGCAAATATTGAATAAAAGAGATTAAAACTTATCGAGCAATTTAGCTTTAATATTATTGTCTGGGAAGTCAAAATGAGCATAAATAACCGCATCCCGTTCACCGCAATCGGGGGAGTAACCATTATTGTAATGATACTGCAGATATTGTGTGCATATAAAAAATATTGTAATTAGGTCAAAGAAACTGAAATCTAAAAGCAGGATATTTTAGCAAAATCTCGTGAATACGAAACATTATATATTTCAGACTTTTGTCCTCACAACAAATATAGACATTTTCTACCAATGAAAACCGTTCAAATATTCATCTGTTCTTATAAATAGGTCAAAAGTGAGGCTAAAAATAGACATGCATGTTAACAATCTGTCAACAACTATGATATGATTAACGATCAAAACATATACATGTACAAATATTTTCGGTGTTACAAAACGTGCATCCCTCACTTTTGATTGATCATTTTACACGCACTGGTACTGTAAAATCATTATTTTCGTTGACATTGAATTTCATTGATGATACGTACATAACAGGGAAATTCGTAGGTGCCTTTATTCGTGGATTTTGTGTACTTGAATACTTGAGGTCTATTTAATGAAC
>CM037782.1:37820420-37837128 GCA_021229015.1 Solen grandis | reverse complement strand
ATCTGAAACTTGAATCTGGTTGCTGCTTGAGGTTATCACTTAAGATAAAGTAACTTCAATGGTTTTAAGTTAGCTTATGTATTCTGGTGTGTGATCTAGGGCCATATGGCCCTTTTGTTTTAATCTGCTATAACTTTTAAATGCTTCATTGGATTGCTCCAATAGAAAGTTGCTTAAGTGGATGGACCTTTATATTATGCAGTTGACCATGTGACCTTGACTTTGACCTACTTTTGATGAAAAAAGCAGTTTCTGGACAGTTTAACCTTTATCTGCTATAACTTTTATGAGCTTCATTGGATTACTTCAATATTTGGACAGTTGCTTAAATGGATAGAACTTTTCATTATGCAGTTGACCTTAGCCTTTGATCTTTTTTTAATGAAAAAAAGCCAAAAAAAAAGAAACAACTACAAAAAAGACATCAATAATGTCATTAGGTCTTGTTAATATCATTTTGACATAATTATGATTTTTATTGATGATCATATCATTTAACAAATTACATTTAACATGTTGAACTTGATTTTTGGTGGTGGAAACCAAAATATTAAAATATGCCATTGCATGACTTCCAGTGGTAAAAATCAGAAAATTGCATATCAACTTTGTAGCTTCTGTATTTAAATATTGTATATACATCTCAATCAGAAGATTTATCTGTGGTCAATATTTGTATTACCGTTCCAGTATGTTTATTTTTAGCTCACCTGGCACAAAGTGCCAAGGTGAGCTTTTGGGACCAGCCTTTGTCAGGCGTCCGTCGTCGTAAGTCGTCAACAATTTACTTAAAAATCTTCTTCTCTGAAACTACAGATGGGAAAGTGATCAAAATTTGCAAGGGTGTTCCTAAGGTGATCCCCTATTAAAATTGTTCAAATGGTCCTGTCTGTTACATAATTAGGTCACAGCAGCTAAAAATAGATTTGAAAATTGAAATCTTAAAAAATCTTCTCTGAAACCACAAGGCCTAGAGCTGAGATATTGGTGTGTAGCATTGTCTAGTCTAGTGGATTCTACCAGTTCGTTCAAATCATGACTCTGGAGTCAAAATTGGCCCCGCCCCAGGGGTCACCTGATTTTACATAGGCATATATAGAAACAACTTAAAAAATCTTCTTCTCAGAAACCACAAGCCTGGAGTTTAGATATTTGGTATGTAACATGGGCTTATAGACCTCTACCAAGTTCATTCAAATCATGGCCCTGGGTAAAAATTGGCCCTGCCCCAGGGGTCACTTGATTTTACATAGTCTAATGCTACCAGGTGAGTGATCCAGGGCCATTATGGCCCTCTTGTTATTATTTTCTTTTTTATCATTGATAGGTTTTATATGTAAGATATATAACACTGTTACAGGACACCTGTATGGTTGTCAACAAGTCCCACAGAGACACTGACTCATTGGTATCAGGTGCGCTGCCTCCTCCAGACTCCAGTCTTGGTCAAACAAGGGCAGCAACTCACTGGCAAATGTTTACTCAGGTGTAACAAGAGGTATATGACATTTTACTTGACACTTTTCTTGATGTTAGCATTTACTTCCTTCCTTTTCAATGAAATAAAATGTTTGGAATATTCTAAAATAAAGGTTAAAACACTATATGTGAAAAATGTATTGCCTGTGTATTTTTGTTGTTGTTGTTGTGAACATGAATGTTTTTTGCCAAAGGTAGCCATGCTGTTGATTTTGAATTATATTTTGAATTGATTAAATAAATATTACTGCATTTATTTTACTTTCCTATTTTGGAATATTTTTAGCTCACCAGAGAAATCTTTGGGTGGCCCTTCACAAAAATTGCTAAATTAACTTAATTCATGCAGAATTCATGTAATGGCAACTAGCAGAATTTAATCTAAGAAGATTGATAAGTACCAAGTCTAGTTGTGTATATCATTGGCACATCATCACTGGCTTGATTTTAATGATTTATGGCCCTTTGTCATAAAACTTTAACTATTTTGTCCACACTATTTCTTGGCAACTAATGGTCTGATTTTGATTTAACTTCACATTATCAATAAGTACCAAGGCTTGTTGTGCATATGTTTGGCACATTATGACTGGCTTGATATTTTGCATGAGTTACTGCCCTTTGTTATATTTATTGAAGATATTTGCCCATATTATTTCTCAGCTACCATTTGTCAGATTTTCTTCACAACAGTTACAAATACCAAGCCTACTTGCTCATGTTGTAGGCATGTCATGCTTGCTTCAGTTTTAGCTCATCTGATTTTTAAAAAAAAAAAAATAAGCTGTTGTCTTCACCCTGGCGTTGTCGGCGACCATTTTCACCCTGGTTAAGTCAACTTTTTCCCATGGACTACCAAAGCCGTTGCTTTGAAGTTTGGAATACTTATTCACCATCATCTGTTGAATCTAGGCTGTAAAAACAGTAACTCTATCTTGCATTTTGCAAGAATTATGGCCCTTTTACTTTTAGAAAATATCTGATATCTTGGCTAAGTTTTATGTTTAGGTCAACTTTTTCATATGAATTATCAGAGCTATTACTTTAAAACTAAAAACACGTATTCACTATCACTAGTTGACTCTATGCTGCATGAACCATAACTCTATCATGCTTCTTGCAATAATTATGGCCCTTTTACACTTAAAAAATATTGGATTTCTTGATAAAGTTTTATGTTTAGGTCAACTTTTCCACATGAACTGTCAAAGCCTTTGCTTTTTTCGTTGAACACTTTTTCACTATCATCAGTTGACTCTAGGCTGCAAGAACCAATAGTCTATCTTGCTTCTTGCAAGAATAATGGCCTTTTTTACACTAAAACTATCAGATTTCTTGGTTAAGTTTAATATTTAGGTCAGCTTTTTCACCTCATCTCTTTGACACTTGAAACACTTATTCGCCACAATAAGTTGACCCTGTGCTGCAAGAATCATAGCTCTAGCTTGCTTATTGCAGGAATTATGACACTTTTATACTAAAATATCAGAATTTTATTAGCTTGACTATTTAAAAAGAATATGAGAGCTTCTGGTTGAAGTTTTTAATGCAAGTTACCATCAACCTTATATATCAACAACTAAAAATGGTATTGACTTGAAAGTTTATGAATATGTTTAGGGGCATCAGACAGCCAAGGTAGATAACTCTTGATAGAATATATTACAAATTATGGCCCCTTATTAACTTAGAAATTCTGGTTAAAGTTTTGCATGCAACATACTATCATGCTTGTCTCAACAATCAGTCATTGGATTCACCTTAAACTTCATAAAGGTGTTCAGGGGCATCAGACCATGGAGTAAGATGAAACTTAGTATGCAATTTACTGTGAAGTATACATCTCTGTAACCTGATATGCTTATTGATGTAATGCTTAACTGAGGTCTTTAGATGCATCAAAGAAACAAGTAAGATAATTTGACCTAATACAATACAATTCATGGCCTTTTCTCAGCCATCATTTATGGGATTGAAACTTCATAAAAGTGTTCAGGGACATTATACCATTCACAGCACTCAGCTGACCTTTAAATGTTGTCCCAGCTTGGTCTTGGTTGGTTGTTTTTTAATAACTTGGCACAAGTGATCCTTAGGACAAGACGATGTGCTGTAAATAAGAACCAGGTCACTAGCTTGAAGGTCAAGGTCACAGCACTTTCCTTAAAACCTGAAATAACTTGGGTCAAACAAAACCAAGTTGCTAGCTTCAAGGTCAAGGTCTTAGCAGTTGAGTTTGAAATTTGTGAAAATAGTCCTGTTTAGGCTGCATCTTTTTTGTGTATAGTCATGTTTTGAAATAACTTGGCACAAGGGATCCTAAGGATAAAATGGCATATCGTAAAACAAGTACCAGAATGGTAGCTTGAAGGTTAAAGTCACATTACTTGGTTTAAGGGTCACAGCACTCATTTGATCTTAAAATCATCCTTTATATTTCCAATTTTTCATCCTATTTACTGATAAAAATAGCATCTAATAAACAAAATGGCAGGGGCATCCGTGTCCTATGGACACATTTCTAGTTAATTGCAAACTTTATCTATATTGATTCATAACTCCTTGATGTATATAACTCATTGCTTTAAACACTTGCAACACTTAACTTTTCATCGTTTACTTGCATGACACATTATCATCACCATGTAATAGGTCGCTTGAGGGGACAATGTGTAGGTCACCTGGGAAAATCTTTAAAAAAAACATCGTGAACAAGCTAGATGCTACATTTTTGGCTCCATCTTCATATAAGGGAGTTTTTCAAAAAAGTGCGAATTCCATGTCCGACAATTATATCAATATTTTTATGCTTTATTTGTTTATTTTTCTTTATTTTTCTTTTGTATTGTGTTATTCTTATATATCTTTTGTAATTATAACTTACTTCATATAGAAAATAACAATCAGTTTGAAAAATACAGGCTAAGAATATTGGTTGTACAGTGAAAAAAATGGGCGTCACACTTCATAATATTTAAAAATTACTTACTTTTTTAGCTTTAAAACCTCAAAAAAAGCACAAAAACATATAAATTTATGGTAAAAACAGTTCAAGAGAAGGATTTTCTTATTATAAAATGCAAAATATATACTGTATTTCATAATTTTTTTTAATTCAAAGTTTGTCCAAAATTCCCTTTCTATCCTGTCACGACAGGGTAAAATATTCCCATAAATAATAACCAGTCCCTTGTTAGCAATGTTTTAAGTGTTTTTCAGTAATCTCCCTTTTCAGAAACAAAATGGTACATGGTTTAAACCATGGGGATTTGTAAGATACAATTTTTCATGAAAATTACAGCTGGTTGTACAGCTGAGTACATCTTAATTTTCCTTCCTGTTATGATGTTTCTTGGTTTTATATTTTTCTTGAATTTTAAACACCATGTCTCATATTTAGCAGTATAATGTGCAATTTAAATATTTCCCACCAAGTGAACTTGAAAAGGGATCAGTAATTATTTTTTTTTATATATAATGCATTTATTTTCTATCCTGTCACATTCTTTCCTATCACGTTAAATATTGTGACAGGAAAGAAACCTCTTGTGACAGGAAAGAAATAATTAATATTTATAGGTATTTTTTTTTATTTTAATGTTAGGGATTTGTTTATTAAGTCTTAAGATCAAAGTTTTGAGATATTTTTAATCCCGTTTCCTTTTTTTCTTCTTCTTTCTTACATTATAGTCGAATCAATTCTTTAAAGGGCGCTTACTTTGGATGAGGCTATCATATTTTTTCATAACAGATTAAACTGTACAACTTTGATGGCTCTAAAGGTAACCAAGGGGTAAACATCAGTCTCCTCTTACCCCCTTAAAAATCTTAGTTAAGATATTCTGACTACACATAATCTTTTGTACTTGACTCATGTAAAGTAAGTTTACTTTTATGACTTCAGTTTACTATATTACATCTTTATCAAAAATTGATATTGCCTATGACATAATTGACATCGTCTATGATGTCATAAATATCATGAAAAACATAAATAAGAGTCCCTTAGTGAAAGTGAGGCTTTGATAAGTGTAGATTTTTCAGAAAATTATGTTGGAAAACTGGGAAATGAAATCAAATCTATGCATTTTGGTGCTTCAAAACCACAAATGTCATTACACACTGGTATTTACTATGTTGGTCAGAGGCCAGGTTGTACATTTACAACAGTGTCCGATTCTTTGGATCATGGTCCAGCAGGTGTGTGGGGTCATTTAAAGCCAATATTGCAGGAAATGAAACAAAACAATCCTCAAGTCCAAAGGCTTCATATATTCAGTGATGGCCCAGTCACTCAGTACAAACAAAAGGGAAATTTTTACCTCTTCTCCCATGAAATGGAAGCAATGGGGATGATAGGAACATGGAACTATCATGACTTCAGGGAAAATACATCTCTTTTGCTTAACAAATTTGTAGCTGCTAGGTATGATGGAAAACCCTATCCTGGTCAAGTAAACTGATGTTAGTGTGAGTGAAGTATTTGTCAGGTGCCTCCATCAAGTGGGAAAATCAAAAAATGAGTTTTAATGGCCTAAGTTAATCAAAGATGAATGTTGGTACCAGATGGAAAATGTAATTGTAGTTCTTGATCAGCCTCAATGAGTATCTCAACATCTGGTATTCAAGGATTGGGAAGATATTCAGTAAAACTGTTATGGTTTATTATCATGTAACCAACGAAGATGCCATACAGTGGTGACCAACCATTGTTTATTGATGTAGTGTTCAAATATGATAGTTAAAAATGAATTATTAAGATTTTGAAATGATCAAAGTTAAACTTAAATGATCATTAGATCTTTTAAACATTAAAATTTTATAGTTAAGAAATGTTTTCTTGTTAAACTATTACCAGATTTACTCACAGTTTTTTTAACCATTGTTAAAATAAATACAAACAAGCATTATAGGCATGCCCAAACAGACGTGATACTTCATCAGATTGACAGAAAGAAGTATATTCGGTGTTGGTGGATATATGGCTTGTACTCAGCAGATATTGCTGATTTTGTACTCAACAGATATTGCTGATTTAAATGTGTTAAGTAAATAATGGCAAAGTTTCTTGTTACTGTTTTACATCTGTAAGAAAGTTCAAATATTTTGTCTTTTTTGTCTTTCCATCCTGTAACGCTAGGTTCCTTCCTGTAACGCTGTATTCCTTCCTGTCACTGACAGTTTAAGTTAAGTTTTTAAGTTTCATTGTAATATTGGAGATGTCAGATACTAAAATCATGAAAAAAATTTAATCCTTTATTGTAATAATAAAAAAAATTGATGTTGAGCATTGAATAAGCAAATATAAAATGCAACTTTTCATGCCAAATATCTTTAAATATTTGTTTTAATTGTTAATTTCAAAGATCTAAAACTTACTTTCTTTGAAATTATTTTTCTTTTTATTTTAATGGTTTAAGTTAATTACCTTTACATGATTTACATTAAAGTATTATCAAAATAAACTTTTTTTAACCTAAAAAATAGAGAAATAAAAGTGTGACAGGAAGGAATTACAACTTTAATTTTCTGCAATAGAATCATCAAAATTGGTAAAAATATTGGTCTGGGAGATCCCTGTTGCCCATTTAGTTCAAATTTAAGGTATGTACATGATTTCAAACTACAAGAAAAAAACTAACTTCTTTGTGACACTTTCTGAAAAAATATGGTCAAAATTCGCACTTTTTTTGAAAAACTCCCATAACAGAATTACTGTAAAATGCCATGTATTGTGTGCATTTTTTTTTTCACTTATATTTCGTTTCTGAAAGAGGGGGTGCACACAATACAAGAAAGCTCAGTATTTTTGTATTTTCCAAAACTTTACTCAACCCACTAGGAAGCCGTATCGGTAGAGTCTGTTAGTATATTTCATGCGTAAAATTGATATTAAAGCTTGATCGTATGTACTTGCCTATAGAAAGTTGTCTATTTGTGATTTCTATCATGGTTTTATACAATAAATGTTTACGAAAGCATTGTTCTCTTCATAGACTTATTCACATATGTCTCTGTTCTCTTTTCCATATTGGTGTTTACATTTTCTTATGCTTCAGTCGGAAGTCCCATACTGTACTGTACTGTGTTTTACATAATGATTCATTAACGACATGCAAACAAATGGGATGTTTGCGTCGTGATTACTGTGACCGCATAAATAAACAGTATTTTATTTATCTCAATTCAATCCTATGAAATTTTGACAAATTAGTTTAGTATTGGACAGAGCTGTTTGGTTCATGATAATTGTGTACCTTAAATACCCTTTCTTAAGAGACTTGCGAAAAACAAACTAGAAGGTGTCGGTAGTTTCAGATTATTATTCAAACTATCAGTTTAAACAAGGTAATAATGAAAATGCATGTGGATACTAAAGGTGTGAAAATAATCGCTGCATTACACCTGACTTTCGGAAGCAATAGAACATTTCCACCTGTTGTGCAACCCAACATCCGCAAAACACTGCGAGTAAACAAGATGGCTGCCTCCTCATTGTACAAAAAAGGTATGCATATTATAGAAGGGAAATACTTTTTTTCAAGGTTTCAAGCCTCAAATTCTGGCTGCGCACTATACATGGGTGTGCACAATACATGGCATTTTATGGTACATCAGAATGCCTTTACATCAATCTTACTCAGGTGAGTGAGCTATGTAGGGCCATCTTTGGGCCCTCTTGTTTGTTCTTATTAAAAATCTGGTTATTAGTTAAAACAGGGTGCAACCAGATGGGTGGCTGAGCAGAAGGTTCTCAGCTCAGAAAAAGCAATTGTCTCAAGCCAGTTAAAAATGTGCATATTGGATAAAAATGTTCATTTTACTGATCATTTTTACTTAATTCTTAAATTTTTCTGCAGACAAAGTTATGATGTTGACATAGAGCTGAATATCCCCGGCACGTCACAGGTATCAAGTAACAGCCTTGATTTGAAGAATCCCTTCTTTCGGTACACGGGTCAGACCCCAGCCTCTCAGCCGGGGACACAAACGCAGTCACCGAGTGATGCCTATTGGAACACTCTGTTGACAGGTAAGATAGTTGCATACTGTAGAGAAACTGATGGAGAATACTATATAGCCGCTTTATAATTATAAAACATGACATCAAATAACACCCTTTTCCCTCTTGTTGATAATTTTTTTCATAAATGATAATGTTTCATTTTCAAAAAATTCACCAGAACATAAGAATATCATCTTCTGGTCCTTTTTATAATCATATAATGATGGCATTGAGTGTCAGATACTCTACTTTTTATATCCTCTTTGTCCAAAGATCGTAGAGTATTTAATATCCTCTAGATCTAAAGATTGTGGGGTGTTCAGTACCCCATAGACCCAAAAGGTAGTGGGGGTGTTCAATATCCCATAGGTTGAAAAGTATTGGAGTATTCAATATCCCATAGGTTCAAAGGTAGTAAGGTGTTCAATATCCCATAGGTCCAAAAGTAGTGAGGTTTTAAATATCCCCTTGATCCAAAAGTAGTGCATGGTTCAGTATCCCCTAGTTCCAACCTTGGTCCAAAAGTAGTGCATGGTTCAATATCCCTAGTTCCAAAAGTAGTGGGGACTTCAATATTCCCTTGGTCCAAAAGTAGTGGGGTCTTAAATATCCCCTTGGATCCAAAAGTAGTGCATGGTTCAATATCCCTAGTTCCAAAAGTAGTGGGGACTTCAATATTCCCTTGGTCCAAAGTAGTGAGGTGTTTAATATCCCCTTGGTTCAAAAGTAGTATTCATCCGTCTATCTGTCCGTCAGTCTGTCTGTCCGCAAAAATTGGATCCCATGATAACTCAAAAAGTACTGAAGATATTTCTATGAAACTTGAAATATGGATAGATTGCTGTATGGAGATTATGCACGTCTTTTTTTCTTCCTAGGTTGAAAAATCTGGTTGCTATGACAACAAATAGACTTAAAATATGGCAAATAATGCAATATATTGTGATAACTCAAAAAGTACTGAAGATATTTTTATGAAACTTGAAACATGGATAGATGGCTGTATGGAGTATATGCATGCTGACATACTTCTTCATTAGACAAGGGACATTATCCTAAAAGTGATACTTTTAGAAGTTATGCCCCTTTAAAGTTATAATGATAGTGGTTGCCCTTTACCAACAAATATTAACACCCATGCAGTGTTCTTATTTTTTTTAATCCCTGCCGCAAAGCGGGAGGGGGGTTATAGGAATGGCCTTCGTCTGTCTGTCCGTCGTCTGTCTGTCCGTAACGTTTTCGTGACAGCTCCATATCTCCTATACCGCTTGAAGGATTTTCGTGAAACTGGCCTCAATGTAAACCTAGTTGAGACGATGTGCAGAACACAGGTGGCAGCCATGTAGGCTCAAGGTCAAGGTCACACTAGAAGGTTATGTGTTTGAACCTTCAATTTCGTGTCCGCTCCATATCTCCTATACCCCTTTTAGTTTTTTCATGAATCTTGCCTCAAATATATATCTAATTGAGACGATGTGCAGAACATAGGTTGCAGTCATGTTGGCTCAAGGTCAAGGTCACACTTTAGGGTCATGTGTTTGAACTTCTATTTCCTTTACAATTTCATGTCCGCTCATATCTCCTATACCCCTTGAAGGATTTTAATGAAACTTGCCTCAAATATAAATATAATTGAGATGATGTGCAGAACACAGGTGACAGTCATGTTGGCTCAAGTTCAAGGTCACATTTGATGGTTCAGTGTTCATTCCTGGATATTTTTGTTTCCATGCTATATTTTCTGAACAACGGAAAGTTTTTCATAAGTCAACTACATCAAAATGTTGGCAGAAGCAGGGCAATTTCCATTAGAGGAAAAACATGTCTCCTCTGTCAGCGGCAGGGGATATAGCTGTCCTTTGGACTGTCTTGTTCTTTTTCTTCTGACCAAAATTCTGGTTGATTTGGTAATGGGAAAATTATATGCCTCACTGGTAGGGGACTCATGTGTTGCCTGCAACACCAGTTACTTGTTTAAAATGAGAGGGGTGTCAGAATCCATGGATGAAAAAATGTTTCTGTCAAAATCCCTAGGATTAAAAATTCTTTAGAGTCTAAGTTGCAGTCAAACCTCTGTTTCACACACACATTATGATAATTGCTCGTGTTCAAACATATGGATTTATGAACAAATGCTTACATCTCTGTTTCTAACAGGTAAAGAAGGGGGAGGATTCATAAAACATCAACAATATTAGATTAATTTCTTTCAATATAAGTGCATATAAAAGTATTCACCGAAAACTAAAAAACATATTCAAAATACTTAAATGAGTAATAGTTTTTGTGTCACCTGCTGCAGCAGAGGTGACACACAGGGATAACTTTTCCATTGTCTGTCCGTCAGTCCGTCCTTCCATCACACTTTTTATGTCACACTTCAGCATTCCAGAGAAAACTCCTGTTATTAACTCGACTATTCGAAGAATATAAGAGCTATTGTAGTCACCTTGCGTCGGCATTGCAGCTTTTGGTTAAAGTTTTGCATGCAAGTTACTATCAACCCTATATCAACAATAATTTATGGTATTGACTTGAAAGTTTATGAATATGTTCAGGGGCATCAGACAACTAAGGTAGATAACTCTTGATTGAATTTAATACAAGTTATTGCCCCTTTTTAACTTAGATAACTCTTAATGGAATATGTTATAAATTATGATCCTTTTGTAACCTAGAAATTTTGGTTAAAGTTTTGCTTGCAAAGTACTTTCATGCTTATATCTCAGAGTCCAGGCATGGAATTGATTTGAAACATATTAATATGTTAAGGGGTATCATACTATTAAGGAAGATAACACTTGATGGAACATATTACAAATTATGGCTCCTTTTTAACTTAGAAATTTTGGTTAAAGTTTTGCATGCAAGGAATTTCATGCTTATATTTCAGTAACCAGGCATGGGTTTGATTTGAAACTTCTTAAATATGTTCGTTGGTCATACTATAGTGGCAGATAGTTTTTAGCTCGACTATTCGTAGAATATGAGAGCTATTGTAGTCACCCTGGCGTTGGTGTCGGCGTTGGCGTTGCAGCTTTTGGTTAAAGTTTTGCGTGCAAGTTACTATCAACCATCTCAATAACCATTTAGGGTATTGACTTGAAAGTTATAAATATGTTCAGGGGCATCAGACAACCAAGGTAGATAACTCTTGACTGAATTTAATATGAATTATGGCCCCTTTTTAACTTAGAAATTTTGGTTAAAGTTTTGCATGCAATAGAAAATTTGGTTAAAGTTTTGCTTGCAAGCTACTATCTAGTTTGTATCTCAATAACCATTCATGGTATTGACTTGAAAGTTTACAAATATGTTCAGGGGCATCAGACAACCAAGGTAGATAACTCTTGATGGAATATATTTTAGCTTAGAAATTTTGGTTAAAGTTTTGCATGCAAGATACTCTCATGCTTATATCTCAGTATCAAGCATGCGATTGATTTGAAACATCTTTAATATGTTTAGGGGTATCATACTTTCATGGTAGATAACTCTTGATAGAATTTGTTACAAATTATTGCCCTTTTTAACTTAGAAATTTTGGTTAAAGTTTTGCATGCAAGGTACTTTCATGCTTATATCTCAGTATCCAGGCATGGGATTGATTTGAAACATCTTTAATATGCTGAGGGGGTATCATACTATCAAGGTTGATAACTTTTGATGGAATATATTACAAGTTATGGCCCCTTTTTTAACTTAGAAATTTTGGTTAAAGTTTTGCATGCAAGGTACTTTCATGCTTATATCTCAAGAGTCGAGGCATGGAATTGATTTGAAATATCTTTAATATGTTTAGGGGTATCATACTATAAAGGAAGATAACACTTGATGGAATAAATTAAAATTATGACCCCCTTTCAACTTGGAATTATGGTTAAATTTTTGCATCAAGCTACTATCCAGCTTATATCTCAGAAATTGCTTGTGGAATTGACTAGAAAGTTAAGGTGTGTCTTCAAGGGCATCAGAAACGGAGGATAACTTTTGGACTGATGCAAATTATGGCCCTTTTCTAACATGGATTTTTGGTTTAAGTTTTGCATGCACAGTGTTATTGTGCTTATGTCTCATAACTAGGCATGGGATTGATTTTAGACATCATAAATACATTAAGGGGTATAAGACTATCAAGGTGTATCATTTTTAATCCCCCGCGCGAAGCGGGAGGGGGGTTATAGGAATGCCCTTCGTCAGTCCGTCCGTCCGTCAGTGTGTCCGAAACATTTTCGTGTCCGCTCCATATCTCATGAACGCTTGGACACATTTTCTTCAAACTCGGCTAAAATGTTTAAACCTCATTGAGCTGATGTGCAAAAAGGCATGAGGCGGTCACGGGGGAAAAAGGGGGGTCAAGGTCATACTTAAAGGTCAAATGTTTTTTTTTGTGTCCGCTCCATTCTCTAAAACGCTTGGACAATTTTCTTCAACTCTCAAAAATTTTAAACCCTCATTGAGTGATGTGCAAAAGGGGCTGAGGCGGTAAAAGTGGTCAAGGTCAAGGTCATACTTAAAAGGTAAAATGTTATTTTCATACCCACCCCCTATCTATAAACGTTGGACACATTTTTTTTCAAATCGGTTTAAAAGGGAACCCTCATTGAGCTGATGTGCAGAAGGCATGAGGCGGTCACGCTGGCTCAAGGTAAAAGGTCATACTTGAAGGTCAAATGTTTTTTTTCGTGTCCGTCCATTTTCTCATAAAGGGCTTGGAAACATTTTCTTAAAACTCGGCTAAAAGGGTTAACCTATTGAGCTATGTGCAGAAAAGGCATGAGGCGGTCACGCTGGCTCAAGGTCAAGGTCATACTTGCAGGTCAAATTTTTATTTTGTGTCCGCTCCATATTCATTCAGGGTGTTCCCCTTGCCTTAAAACAGACCACTTCTTAAACCTGGATTGCATTTCCCACAGTGTTTTATTGTCCCCGGGGAAAATTTAATATTTTTGTCATGTTCACAATCATACAAATTTTGTCATGATATATAAAGTTTTTAATTGAGTTACCATGTTTTTTGGGGTTCCCTTTAACCATCCTATACTTCTTTGGGATGTTACTTTTTGTCTTTTTCCCATGTAAAACTTGCCCAGTAAATTTTAAATTTTTTTGTCCCTCCGAATTCGGAGATTCATACTTAACTTGGAAATTTTAAATTGTTTTAAAACTGATCTTCTATGTCTGCTACAACCATCCCGGGTTTTTAAGGTAAAACATAACCCTTTGACAAAAACAAATTCTAATATTTGGCCAGCGGCGGGGGATATAGCTGTTTTTTGGGGGATTTGCCTTGTTTACTTTTATTTGAAGGGCAAGAATTGAAATAGATTTATTTGTTTTTAACCAACAAGCTTTTGAATAGTCGGGGTTTTCTGTCCTTGCGGGCCTCTTTTTGGGTTTTGGGAATATAATGCAGATTAGGGCCACTTATTGACTTAGATTTTTTGGGTTTTTTAAAGTTTTTGCATGCAAGAAACCCTATCCAGCTTATATCTCAAAATTGTTTAGGGTATTGACTAGAAATTTTTGGAGTGTGTTCGGGGCATCAGAAAACCAAATTTTGCATTTCACAGCATTTTATGCTGTTCAGGAACTAAGTATTGGATTGATTTGAACCCCTTTTCCTAAGCTTTAATGTCAAGGTCAAACATAGAGGTTAAAGATAAAAAAATAGGGGATTTTTAGTTTTACCCGACACATGTGCTCAAGACAAACTTTTAGGATCGATGAAAAGTCCGTCGTCCGTCCGTCGTCCAAAAATTAGTCTTTTGCACTCTAGCATCTTTTATTTCCTTTAACAGTTATCTTCAAACTTTTGACAATGTTAAGTTCCTTTTTTTTTCAAACCAAGTTTGATTATGGCTTTTAACAGCCTATTAGGTCAGGAGTTTTTTCCCCTTTTAGTATTAAAAAATGCCAGATTTCACTTTGTTTCCACTCTAGCATCTTCATTTCTTAAAAAAACATCTTCAGGCTCTATGACAAGTTTATAAACTATAATTCATTCACTTGACTATTTGAGTTTACCGTTTACTTCGACAGTATTTCAGTCATTTTAGGGGGGCATCTAAACTAATTTTCAGGTGGAGGAAAAACCCGGACTTCATGGAGGCATCCTGGTAGGGGAAAACCCCACTTTTTTTTTTCAAATCTAGCATTTTTTAGTTCTTAAAACAATCATTTCTAACTCTATGACAAATTTTTTTAGCTATAATCTTTTGACCAAATTTGATTTTTTGTGATTTAGGCCAATTAGGGGCAGAAGTTATGCCCCTTTTTTTAAAAGTAAATATTGCCAGATTTCACTGTTTGACTCTAGCATCTTCATTTTTCAAGTTAAACCTTTTCCAACTCTTTCGGCAATGTTTATTACTATAATCTCTTGGGGCCCGATTGATTGTGGCTGATATTGGCCTATTAGGTCAGGAGTTATGCCCCTTTTAAAATTAAAAAATTTCCTGATTTCACCCTTTTTTTACAATCTGCATCTTCATTTCTTAAAAAAATCATCTTCAAAATCTATAACAAGTTTTTTACCATAATATCTTGGTCTAGTTGATTTGGCTTTATATCGGCCTATAGATAAGGAGTTATGCCCCCTTTTTAAAGTTTATATTTACCAGGGTTTCACTTTGTTTGCACTTTAGGGTCTTCACTTCTTAAGCAATAATCTTCAAACTCTATGGGCAGTGTTTTTTAGCAAAAACGTTTGGGCAAGTTTTTTAAATTTAAATTTAAAATTTTGGCCAATTAGATCAGGTTAAGCCCCCCATAATATTAAAAATTGCCAGATTTCACTTTTTTTGAAACTTTTATTTCGTAAGCAATCATTTTGAAGTTTTAAAGTTTATTGTTTATAATCTCCAGTCAAGTTTGGGCTTCAAATTTTTTACCAATTTATGTTTAGTTTGTGGAAAATTTAAAAAGATCTCATGAATTATGTATTCAGTACAACTTCTATAATTTTGTAATAGTACAGGAAAGTAGGCAGTTTTTTCAGGTGGGGTGTTTTTAGGGCCATCTTTGCCCTCTAGTTGTTTTTTGGGCTGGTCCTTTTCTTTTCATGTATTGTTTTTTGGGTTTTAAATTTTTTGAACCCAAATGTTCAACATATGACAAGATCAGCATGCAAGACCCAGACCCTTAGTTTTCCCAAAGGGCAAAGTCACAAATTAGAGGTCCCGAGGTAAAAAAAAAGGGGTTTGTTTTAAATTTTGTGCAGTCTGAAAACATGTTTTTTCATGATATAATTTTTGAATGATTTATATATAGATGGTTATTATACAAAGATGAGAGATCACATACAAAATAAATTGGTACCTTAAGAATTCTTCAGATATTGCCCTTTGTTGATTCTTACTTGACCTTATCCAGAAATGTTCCATTCTTCAAAACCTACCATATACTGTGCGCTATTGTTTTTTGACAAATATTCAGGGAGCATCACCTGTCTCCAACGGTTTCTGATATCACTTATTTTTCTCCTAGATAACTCCATTGATATTTTTTGTGTCGCCTCTAGTTATTTTGTGGTTGGCGGCGGCGTCCCATCTGCTTGTCCGGAGCATAAAATTTGTCACCATAAGTTTGAAGACTTGAGACTTGGTATATATGTTTCTTGCAATGACCCGGAGTGCAGTGCACAAAAACAATAACTCTACCTTGTGCACTTTTTGAGTTATTCCCTTTGATTTTCTTGGAGCATTTCTTGTCCCGGAGTATATCTTTTTCACCATAAGTTGGAATTACTTGAGACTTGATATGTATTTTAAAAGGGTTTAACAACAAAAAAGTAAACATATTTCATTATACTTGTTAATATGTTTAAGTTATAATAGTCCTTACATTTTTTATTCGATCTTTATAAGCCTTTCTCTGTTTGTTGGCAACATCATTGCGCATTAATACCCCATCCTTAAAAGAAAGTGACAAACTGGCATCTTTACGGTCAACAGATAAGTCATCGTCAGGCAACACATCTGACTCACGGAGTTCTAGTTATTTCTTATGATATGAAATTGCCAGTGACAAATGTCCCATGGTTAAGTTGCCTCCCTTTGTAAGGTAAAAAAGAAAAGTCTTATGCATTTAAAAAGGCAAGCTTTGATTTTTGTGGCATTGCCATGTCTTGTTGTTACTGATTTTAGTTAATATGCTATTTTGATAACAATCAATGTCCATATGGTTTTTAAAATAATTCTTTAAAATAAACCATACGCCTCC
>CM037782.1:37770320-37820320 GCA_021229015.1 Solen grandis | reverse complement strand
TAAAAAGAATAACACAGTGAAAAATCTTACCACAAAATTTTTAACTTCTAAAATAACCTTGTGGTCACTGGTGTCTCCCCTTTTACAAGATGCAGTTAGACTTGGTACTGCAAAAGGAATAACATCACCTCTGTCAAATGAATGACTGATACTAAAATAATGATGCAAGAACTTAACAACAAGAGGACAATGATGTACTTATCTGAATAAAACAGCTCCATCTTGAAAAGCATGGGAGATTTTAAGTACCAACTGAGGGCGCCATGGTCTAGAGGTAACGCACCCGATTACAGATCTGAAGGTTGTGGATTCAAACCCAGCCAGGGGTAAGAATTTTTCATGACCTTCCCAGGCGCAAAGTACTGGTCCAACCTAGGAACCATCGAGAGGGATAAGTTTAAGTTGTAAGAACTTGTTTCCCGATCAATGTTAATTTAATTAGTTTAAGTGCCTACTGAGTTACCTCTATATGTACATATTGGGTAAATTAAATCTACACCTGGTGGCAATCTTGTTTGACTGACTAGGTTGATTTTAGCTATTTTTCCCAGGATCAATCTTATGAAATTTCATCAAAATTTGCTTACTGCTATAGGAGTTGTTCATTAAAGCAAAACTTGACGATGGACAAAAACTGATCACAATACCTCACCTGAGCATGTGAGCTAAAATATTCATGGATTTTAAGTTTTCAAATGAAAATTTAGCAAGTAACAATTGTAACAGTTAACTGTTGCCAAATCTCAAAAACAAACAAAAGACAAACAGATAATCATACACCAAAGTAGTTCTTGTACCATTTTATGTGTTTCATCATGAGGAAGAATGTAATATGGATTAGGAGGGTTGTTGAGATATAAGGTCATAAGCAAAATTTAAGGGGGTGCTACCTGACCAGTTGATGACCCCAATGGAAATAAAGTAGTAAGATTCAATCAATCTCATCACAAGGAACAAGAATATATATGATTAAGGGGTTTGGGATCTCAATGATTTTTGAGATACACATGTATACAGTGATAAGTAAAATTGAGAGGGAGGGGCCTGACCCCTGGGGACACCAAAGTAGTATTATTCATTCTGTCTCATTATGAGGAAAAAAAATATGATTCAGATTTGAAGAATTAAAATATCTAATCAATTTTTTTTCTTCAAAAAATCCACCATTGAGGGGATGGGGCCTGACTCAAAGGGACCCCCCAACCATTTTCAAAAATCATGGAGGCACCACTCATTGAGGACAATAAGTATGTGAAGTTTCCAATCTCTAAAAATAGAATGAGTTGCCTCCGAGATATGGGTGGTACATGTACAAAGTTGCCGGAGAGAGAGAGAGAAAAATGATAATACATAGGCCTATATAGTAACCCCACATGTAGTAACCCCACATGCGTCCAGTAAAAAAATTCAAACATTGATTCCAAATTGTGGAAGTGGTTGGTGTCTGTTACTTTACATGTTTATCCTTTAACTGTGCAAGATTATGTAGGGACAGGTCCAGCAGTCGCACATCGTGGACCGTGCAGTGACATGGTTAAGAGACTATTAATTGTAAGCAAAAACAAAACACTAAAACCTAGACTGTTCATAAGTGAGCATATAAATTGCAGGCATTATTTTTGTATTGAATTAATAAAAGCACCTTGCACGTCAAAATTTGAATGCTTGAGAGACCTACCTCCATCACTTGGTTTTTAAGTAGACATTATGCCTGAAACAGGGGTACTAGGTCCAACTTTCTCTCCTCTTTCCTTCGACTCATCTGATGAGTCATTGGGCTTGCCTCCATCAGTAGATGTCCTGTACAAAGTAGAACACTCACTTATAGAACTTGCACTAACATGGTGAGGTTCACAATAAACATATTGTGTGGATTTAGTGTCGTTCAGGTTACCCGACTGACTTAACCTTACAATAATAACATCTGAGTACAAAAATGAGAAGGGGAAACTGATAAAGAGGTTATGTATCATGCCACCAATATGGAAGCCGCCACAGTCTTGTGCTGTGTCTGTGCATATATGCCACCATAGGCCGGAAAAAAGTGTAATGAAGACCATACCACAGTTCTACCATGAAGGAAGTGTTCGTAGAGGCACATAACTTGTCCTCCGGCTCAAAACCAGGGGTTTACCTGTCCAGGGGGCAAGTTACTTTAAACATCTACTACCCCAAGTGAAAACAGGTTGCCCAATCTTTAAGTTAGTTGATGTTTGTTAATGTATCAAACTGAACAGCTTTAACATTCAGGTGAATTTTAACTAATATGAATCAAACACAAGTGTTCAAGTATTTAACCTTTTATATACTGTAGAAAATAGAAACAATAAAGTCAGTAGAACTGACAGATGCTCCCCGAAGAACGTCATTGTTACAAATAAGGCCTTGGTCAATGGGTGGGAGGATATAGGAACTGGGTCAAGCGGAAGATATGCGCATCTCCTCTTGGTAATAAAACTTCACATAAAGTTTTATTGAAATCAAGCTGTTAGTTCCTGAGAAATAGCCTGGTCAAGAATCATGCAATATGTACTATAGGCCGAAAGGTCAAGGGCCCAAAACTCTGTGAAAAATTGAGGAACCGGGTCATGCTGACGATATGCGCATCTCCTCTTGGTAACAAAGCTTCCCATAAAGTTTTGTTGAATTTAAGTCATTAGTTCCAGAGAAATAGCCCAGACAAGAGTCATGCAATATGTACTATAGGCGGAAAAATCAAGGAGTCATAACTCTGAGACAAATTAAGGAACAGGGTCACGCCGACAATATGCACGTCTCCTCTTAGTAATAAAGCTTCACATAAAGTTTTGTTGAAATCAAGCTATTAATTCCTGAGAAATAGCCCGGATAAGAATCACACTAGATATACCGTTTGCATAAAAGTCAAAGGGCCATAACTCTGTGGAAAAATTGAGGGACAAAGTTACCCCCATGATATGCAAATCTTCTCTTGGTAATAAAGCTTCCCATAAAGTTTCGTTGAATTCAAGCCTTTAGTTCCTGAGAAATAGCCCGGACAAGAATCATGCAACATGAACCATAGGCCGAAAAGTCAAGGGGCCATAACTCTGTGAAAAATTGAGGAACCAGGTCACGCCGACGATATGCGTATTTACTTTTGGTAATAAAGCTTCCCATAAAGTTTCGTTGAATTCAAGCCGTTAGTTCAGCTTATTTAAAATTGTATATGTAATAAAGTTCTAAGTTCATCAACAGATAAATGAGATGAGGAAAACTGTAGCTAAAGAAAGTAAATAAGTTTTTGGGAAATAATGCAAAGAAAATCAGCAAAGGGCAATAACACAAAAGAAAATCAGTCAACTGTAACCATTTAGCAATACTGTAAAATCATAATTTTTCGTGGGGGATTTATTTTCGTTGATTTCGTGGATGCCATTATCCACGAATTTATGTCCCCACGAAATATTTTCAGATATTGTGACTAACTACCAATATACCTAGATATAGTAAGTAGTATAACGATGTCTACCCCGACCGCGCCCACAAATTTGTGTTTACAGTATTTTTTATAATTTCATAAATAAATAAATAAGATGCCATTTACCTCCTAACAAAATAAATTCTTAAAGTGACTCAATATATTTGATGTATCTTTGAAGCGAACGTAAACCATACCCCTCCCACTTTCATTTTTGCTTAATATCGCGGTTCCTGTTGTGATTTAGTACTTTTTTATTCATATATTCACATTTAGTATAAAGTTGAAGAATTAAGTATTAAACTTTATGTGACTATTGAGTCTAAATAAGTTTTTCACACCTATACCAAGGTGGAGATTCGTAGTTACCCCAGACCCACCCTTCTAGATTTCCGGTAATTAGCCATACCATATCAACCCCGTATATTACACCACATATCAACCTGTCACTTGTCACGTAATTGGCACACAGCTGGTGATACTTGGCTTTTATTGTCAACAAAAAATGACCGAAATGTTGTGAGATTGATGGAGACTTTACAATAACTTTCGTCTGTCTCATGGTTTGTAAGATAGTTCTCCAATACGTATCATTATAAAAAACTAATGACAAACACATACAAAATGTTAAACACTTGATGAAATAGCTGATTTTGTTCATCTTTCTTCATATTTCTTAACGATTTTTAGATCTTCAAAGTTTTCGTGCTTTTTTTTGGTTGTTTTTTTATTTCAAAATAACAAATCCACGAATTTATGTGCCCACGAACATGCATATGATTCTGATTCCACAAAATTTCATGCCCACGAAATATAATGATTTTACAGTATGCACATCTATGCTTGATAGTGAAGTTTCCTATGAAATTTGATTGAAATCCATCCAGTAGTTATGGAAAAATAGCGTGGACAAAGAAAACTCCAGGAAATCAACAAAGGGCCATAACTCAAAAGAAAATTAGTCAACCGTAACCATTTCATAATATGCACATCTGCGCTTGATATTGAAGCTTCCTATGACTGATTGAAATCCATCCAGTAGTTATTGAGAAATAGCGTGGACAAAGAAAACTCCAGAAAATCAGAAAAGGCCATAACTCAAAAGAAAATCAGTCAACTGTAACCATTTCATAATATGCACATCTGTGCTTGTTATAGAAGCTTCCTATGACGTTTTTTAAATTTTTTTAAAAAAACAAAAAAAAAGTAACAATTTCATAATATGCACATCTATGCTCACCAGTGAAGCTTCCTATGAAGTTTGATTGAAATTCACCCAGTAGTTATTGAGAAATAGTGTGGACAAAAAAACTACAGACGGACGGACGGATGGACCGACGGACAGACCGACCAACCGACATGGTGACTCTTATATACCCCCCCCCCCCCCAAACTATGTTTGTGGGGGGTATAAATACACATTTCTCAGGACTGCAAACAAAATATTATATCAAAAACTTGTCCACATTTAAAAAAAAATTTAAAAAAAAATAAAACTTTAAAATAGTTTTCTGCACCACATCCATCTAGAAAATCAATGCAAAGCTTTTTATAATAAATATGAAAAAATATACATTTATAGCTACAAATAGATTTTATAACTCAATAGAATGCATTCATTGAGAAATTGAGGATTTAATGTGTTTGTTCCGTTTAACGTCACACCAATAGTGGGTGACAATCAGTGACTTTTGGGGGTTGGGGTGGTCATAAAAGTAGAACAAGCAATGTTATATACCAAAATGTTTGCCAATGTCTGTACTATATGAAACTGCCGGCATAAATTGCCAACGCCTGGTGCGGACTTGGAAATCCAAGATGGCGTCCAAGATGGCCGCCATAAATCGCAAGTTCAGTGAAATTATTTTATCTGTTTGTTACAGTTTCATTTACAGAGGTAGTTCAAATTATTTGCATGATTATTACTCCTTCCATAATGTACATCAAATTCATATACAACAATAGCAAATTCAAGGTCAAGGTCAAGGTCATTTCAGGGTCAAAGTACAAAAAATACTCCAAAATTTGATATCTCCTGCCTACTTTTTCTCATTTTATGCTTTTTTTATACTCAAATGGATTACTTTTAGTGATAGAAATATTGTTATGTGTGTATTCTTTTCATTTAAAACTGTTAAACTTTGGTAGTTTACACACATACACATTATCCAAGATGGCCGCCATTCAATTGCTGTATCAATGATCATTGGATGTTTCATTGATAAATACCATATATAAAGGTCAATCTTAAGTGTTTGAAACAAATTACTTTATTTTAGCATGTATGCAAAACTTACAAATTTGATTGACCTTTCAAAGTCAAGTTCAAGGTCATTCCAAGGTCAAAACACATGAAATACTCAAATATTTGTTATTTTCTCTCTAATATCTCTTTTTAAGCATTTATATGCTGAAATTGATCACATTTGTTTCAGAAATATTGCTTTATGCATACCTTTTCAACTAAAAAAGTCTTTTTTATACAATGTTATTAAGATTATGCATCTATATGTATTGTTTCACAAATAGATTATGTCCATGATGGCGGCAATATATCAATATATGTTTCAACTGATCACTGAAATTTTTGTTGATAAATGTTACAGGTAAGGCTAAAATGATAAATAGCAAAATGGATTGTATTAATTTTAGCCTGTATGTGTAATTACAGATTACAATGGCCAATTAACAGTCATGTTCAAGGTCATCTCATGCATGGTCAAAATACATAAACGCCCCAAAATCTGATACTTCTGTTATTAACTCTTTTACTTTATACAATTAGTTCATAATCTGAGTATAATTATCTGAAAGAATAGAACAATAGCTAAATATAGATCATTTTATTTTTAGTTATTGTCTTATTTTTACAACCTATTTTATAAATTTAGCTGTTGTCCAGAATCGTCACCATTCACTGGCTGTTTCAATGGTCATTGGACATTCATTATTATTCAGTTTTGATATTTTGCTTTGTTATTTTTTTTCAGAGGAGTGGGGGGATGAAATTGTTGTGTTTTATGACTCACAATGAAGCAAATTGAGAATTTCAACCAGTTTCATTATCCATTAAAGTAACTAAACTTTGCCTTGAGATACCCATTCTTTTTTATTCAGTCCAAAAAGACTTTAAAGTTTAAATAGCAGCTAAAATTAGAAGATGATAATGCAAACTTTATCACAGAAATGAACCCGAACTTTACCCGATTTTATACATTTGTAAAGCTGTGTGGTATAGGATACAAAACTGTAGAACAATTCAAATTTCCCTTGCTTACCAGCGTTAGGTCAAAGGTGCCGTTTTCTGAAAATCACTTCCACCATTGTATTACCTATAGTTCTATTTATCAGTACCAGTTGTTAACTTTTACAGACATTTTTGTTTTCAAAATATGTAATGAAACGATGATTTCTTGTGAATATTTGTAGGACGATATAAATACATGTTTATGTTTTCTGGGATATTTTAATAACTTCTCTGTAGACCATTTTAATGTTCAAGTTAAATCAAAGCATTCTTTGAAAATTCTTTAATCAGAATTCAAAAGAAGGTGAAATCAGATAAATACAAAAAAGATTGGCCTGACTGGGTAATTTTAAATCTTTTTGTGATTTTTTACCTTCGGATTTAACTTTTATCTCATATCAACTCATTTTGACACATTGGCTCATAGAGGAGACCCAGAAAAGACAGTACCTGGAAGGAGCTGTCTGATCAGGGTCCCCACTGTTTGCTCAGACAATATTATATTTCACTGAATCCATCTCAGCACAAATATAGGAGAGTGGACCTCAGATGATTTGAAGTATCTAATGAAGATTATAAAAGATGGGGAAATTCATTTTCTGTCATCATCGGTAAATGTTTAAAATGTATATCTTTCTTCACACAAGATGATATTATTTCATCAGAACTAAAGGGAAAGAATGGTCTGGTGATATGATATCAGATACTGGAAGTTCTAGTTCTTAATTCATATTAACCTCTCATGAAGGAAAGCCCTTACTTCTTATCACCTGTTGACAAATAAAATATAATACATTTATATGCAAGATGCAATGCAATCTAAATAGATGTCCAAAATGATACAAAGCCATACAGCATTTGAAAATGGTAACAATCATAACATGTTTTGTTGAGTTAAAGTGTCCTGAGTAGCTTTTACCAATACAAAGCTAGAATTGTTTATTATAAACCAAAACGACTATCTTAAACAATGATATTTGATATTGCAGAATCAGAATTCAATCTTTTACTTCAATTTCACATAGCTGATTAAAATTTAAAATAACATTTCTTCTAAAATTTGAAAATATAAACATATAATTTTAAGAAATTTCCCAATGTTCATGTATCAGTATGTGTCCAGAAACTGAAAAAGTCATATGATAACTTCTGTAATACTCTTCCATACAGCTTGATATTTCACAACACATCTTTACATGATACCCAAACCTTTTGATTTAATGCAAAAATCTCAATATTGAGGTTTCAAAAAACAAAAACATATTTTTCCCAGAAAATAACATTATTCATATAATTTTCAAAGCAATAAACATTCACTAATTTAAATTTCAATATTATCTAGTAAAATACTGTATGTGTAGATATACAGTGTAAACTGCTCCTCAACCAACATCATCAGCATGGAGTCCGCCGTCATTAAGTGTTTTGTCCCTTTAATCCTGAACACTCTTGTACGGTGGGCCCACATAAAATCACTGTGTGTTGGTTGATTCATCCAGCTCTTCTCCCCAGGTCTTAGCCACAACCAGCTAGACACAGTCATGTTCAGTCGCTTGGCTCAGTCTCTGGATAGCCATCCTTTTTTCTCTGCCAATAGTTCCAACTAGAACTATCACTGAAGGTGATTCATACCCCCACCCCCATCTTTGACACAGGATGTATTCACATGACACATAAAACGAATGTTCACACATAGGATTTGGGCTTATAATCATACCAAAAAAAAAATATTATCACTAAAGGTGATCAATACCCACACCGGAAGTCTGTCATGTGTAGGAATACAGTTTCAAAAGTTTGCGTGAGTGAAAGACTACATGTATGTAAGGTTTAAAGTTAGTGTGAGCAATGGTTCAAAAGTTTTGGACAATGCTAAAAAGTTTTGACAGACAGACAGATAGACAGAGAGACACACATACAGACACACAGAAGAAAACAATTTGCCCCCAAGATCTGTAGCTGAGGAGAATAAAAATGCAGTCTAATTATGGTTCACATCCATATTTATTGTTTGCAAAAACCTGTCTTTAAGAATTTACATTGTGGTTTTCTTATGCACTGCACTTCCTCTCATCAAGATCAATCTACATATGAAGTTTCATCAACCTAGCTACTTTAGTATTGGAGTTATGCTCCGGACAAAATCAAAAGATTAAAAATGACAAAGGGCAATAACTCCTTCAAAATACATGCAGAGTTATGGTTCTTGGCACTGCACTTCCTCTCATAAGTCATCTACATATGAAGTCTATACTTTAGTATTGGTGTTATGGTCCGGACAAAATAAAAGATTAAAAATGACAAAGGGCAATAACTCCTTTCAAAATACATGCAGAGTTATGGTTCTTAGGCACTGCACTTCCTCTCATGAAGGTCTATCTACATATGAGGTCTATCTACATATGAAGTTTGATCAACATAAGTACAGTAGTTTTGGAGAAATGCTCCGGACAAAATCAAAAGACAAAAATTAACAATGGGGAATAACTCCTTTAAAAAACATGTAGAGTTATGGTTCTTATGCACTGCACTTCCTCTCATCAAGATCAATCTACATATGAAGTTTCATCAACCTAGCTACTTTAGTATTGGAGTTACGCTCCGGACAAAATCAAAAGATTAAAATGACAAAGGGCAATAACTCCTTTCAAAATACATGCAGAGTTATGGTTCTTGTGCACTGCACTTCCTCTCATCAAGGTCTATCTACCTATGAAGTTTCATCAACATAGGTACAGTAGTTTTGGAGAAATGCTCCGGACAAATATTTGTAGACCAACCCGCCGGACCGACCGACAGGGTGACTCCTATATACCCCCCAAATTTCATTTGTGGGGGTATAACAACTGTCATCAGTCAGCAGACGGACTGTGAACAGAACCCTCTAACTCCTACTTCAACAGAAACAGCCAAGTATACAAACCTCATTGCCTGCAAATGTCTAGAAGCTCAGTGTATTTAAATTGCCTTCTTCATCTCATAGGCCTCCTCACATCTTGTCTCCCACGGTACAGTAAGCTCAATGACGATGAGCTACTTTCCCGTCTTTGACCAAAGGACAATATCTTCTCTAAAAATGGTCTAGACTATGCCTGGGAAAACAAGCCTCTTGCCGAGGTCAACTTCCATGTTCCATCTGGTGGTGCCATCCAGGATCAATGCTTGCTGTGGATTTGCTCTCTTCGTTGGTTCACCTGGCTTGACAAAGGCAATTTGGGGGTTACTTCTTCCATGTTCTTTCTTTCTTCTTTCTTTCTTTCTCTCTCTCTCTCTTTCTCCCTCTGTCCAGCAAATCAGCCAACTCTCTGAGGACTCAGTCATGTCTCCATCTCTATCTCCCCTGTGTCAGTGATGATGAACAGGATGAAAGAACATGGTCTATCACAAAGGCAAAGGATTTAGGGTCGGCTTAAGTCTCAATCGACAGAGATTCGCTGGTGATGGTAGGAGATCATAGACAGACCTGATGATTAATGACAGTCTTAGTGGTTTATACTTCCAGATTTCTTCCCAGGTGAACTTCCTGTCTGTGGTGTTTCACATAGTCCATGTTCCCTGTGATCCAATCTCCACCGCTCTTGCCTGTCTGCAATTATGTTCTTCTACTTTCCTGACCTCTGACTGGATCATGGCTAACCTCTCTTTCTGGTCTGACCTGCTCCACAGTAATGTCTTGGTGGTGCCGATACCTAGACGTTCAACTGCAGTCATCCCAACAATGTCTTTATGCTTGAGAGCTTGCTGACCATTTCCTGGTAGTACAGGTTACAATCCCTGCATCATGGATTAGTTCATCCAGAGAACGTCCAGAGAATAGAGTTAAGTTTTCTAATTTAAATTTAAGTTTGAAATTATGACTAGACCTTAATGTGAATTCTGACCTGGGCCACCCAATGGTCTTATGAACTGAATCAACAATTCAAATATTAGTGCCCTAATTATCTAAAACCTAATTTTACCTTGGATAAAAATTTATAGATTATTACCTTGACATAATACAACTGTCCTATTTAGTACAAATATACTTTCCCGAAAAGTATCCTTTTTGTTGGTTATACATTTATCTCTTGATTATAATTGTAGAAACTTATATGACTGGCAGTCAAGTATAAAAATGAAAAATGCTTGTATTCAAACAATCTAAATACATTTTATGAAGTGAAACAGAAAAATATACACATAGCAATGTTTCTATTTCTTAACTGCCTAACTGTGTAATTATAAGTGTTTATAGTAAGATAACAGATATATGAAATTTTAGGTAGTTTGACATTAGAATCACTTTGAACATGACTTTTAAATGGTCAATCAAATCTGTACATTTCACAAGCATGCTGAAATGAACGAAAATCACAATTAAACATTTACAATTGAAATGTTTATCAATTATAAACAATTGAAACATTCATTTATTCATTTAATATATGGTAGCCATCTTTAACAGTATGCTTTTGTGTAAACCATTTCTATAATGCATTATCTAAATAATATCATCAAACAAAACATTTTAAAATGAAAGTGTAATGTATACATTTAGCCATATTCAATTTTATAAAGAAACATATCTCTATATAAAAAGCATGAATGAAGAGAAAATAGAGTGTGGGATATCTACTTTTTTTTTGGGGGGGGGGGGGGGGGGGGGGGGGGGGGGAATTAAAATTATTTAAAGTGAATGCCTTGAATTTGATCTTCATGAGGCTATAGTCAAAGCTCTGAATTTACAAACATGAATGATGCTAAAAGCAGATAATCTATTCAAAGATTTTTTAACATCCATAAATTAAACTTCTATTGAACATTGAAACATTATGCATTGAAATATCATATGATGACTGACTTCGATAATAAGAATATAAAATTACACATATTTCTACATTATATGAAAAACGATATTAAATTAGATAATTTCATATAAATTGGCCTGTAATCATACGCTACACAATATTCTTTCACTAAATAAATCAATTCAACATAAAAACACTTAAAATGAGAACAATTAGGGTAGACAAACCAAATTTTGGGGATAATTTATGTGTTTTGACCTTGGAATGACCTTGAACTTTGAAAGGTCAATCAAATTTGTAAGTTTTGCATACATGCTAAAATAAAGTTATTTGTTTCAAACACTTAAGATTGACCTTTATATATGGTATTTATCAATGAAACATCCAATGATCATTGATACAGCAATTGAATGGCGGCCATCTTGGATAATGTGTATGTGTGTAAACTACCAAAGTTTATACATAATCTAAACACAGATATCATACAAAACAGTTTTAAATGAAAGAATACACACATAACAATATTTCTATCACTAAAAGTAATCCATTTGAGTACAAAACAAGCATAAAATGAGAAAAAGTAGGTAGGAGATATCAAATTTTGGAGTATTTTTTGTACTTTGACCCTGAAATGACCTTCACCTTGAATTTACTATTGTTGTATATGAATTTGATGTACATTATGGAAGGAGTAATAATCATGCAAATATTTTGAACTACCTCTGTAAATAAATCTGTAACAAACAGATAAAATAATTTCACTGAACTTGCGATTTATGGCGGCCATCTTGGATTTCCAAGTCCGCACCAGGCGCTGGCAATTTATGCCGACAGTTTCATATAGTACAGACATTGGCAAACATTTTGGTATATAACATTGCTTGTTCTACTTTTATGGCCACCTACTCCTTAAATAAGCTTCTTTTGGCCATTATTATTATTATTGTCACCCCACTATAACAGTATTTCAGTCATTTGGAGACAATGTCTACTTGAGACAGATATAATGCAGCCACACTGCAGTATCATGATGTAGACATGTGGCAGCCGCATGATACCACACCCAGTCACATTATCCTGACACCGGGCCAACCAGTTGTGCAACTTCCCTTAAATGCTGATCGCCAAGCAAGGGAGCTATAATACTACATTTTTTTTACAACTTAGGTATGTCGCCACAAGGGATTGAACCCAAGACCTCAAGCTCTAACCACTTAGACACTGGGGTTGATATATTAAAATTGTTTAAAATATAAACTTGTGAAAACCTGGAATATGGAACTTACAAACCACATCTGAGAAGCTCTGACATTTGATCACTTTTTAGTTTTTTTTTAATTCAGACAAAATGTATTTAGTGTGGCACTTGGACACAACAATTCAATATACTTATAAAATGCGAGTTTGAACACTGGAATTTCTCCTAGTACATTTCTAATGGAATGAAGTTCAGAAAGACCTTGATTGGATTTCAGGGTGATAGTTTAATATACTTACAGATGATAGCAAACTGAGATTCCTGGTATTAAATTACTAATAAAATAAGAATGGTTAATGTCTACAAAATTATCTAAAACATGTTTCTATATCCCATCCTTAAGTTCTGTATACTGATTCAATGTTGTCCTTGGATATGTGGTACATTTTTGCAAGGTCCCTTGAACAGACTGTGAAATCTAAATTCAACACAGAATTTTATATCTCAGATTTGATATATTTTTTACTTTTTCTTGTCAGAGGCAGACCAACTAAAACCCAATTTAATTAAAACATATTTCACAGATTGGAGATAATATTGGAGAACTGGTAAAAGTTACATGTGTCAGCCAAATTAAGACAAATGCAAATTTAAAGATAAAGCTGTAAGAAGCAGTTTTGCCAAGACAAAGACGTAAACCATGTTTTCAATCTGAATAATGAATTATGTCTTAGACCTGGCACAATAATTATGGTGCATTTAATAACAAAGTGTTTTTAAGAGCTGTAATAGATGTTTTCAATGTTTATTTCTGAACAATTTTGATCACTTACAATGAAATCACTTGCATTAGACTGGGGAAAAAAGCCTACCTACCTACCCTATTTTTTGACCAATGTTAACTGAAACCCACATATCTTTTAGTTTGACATTGAAAGCACCTTGTACACCTAAATTATACACCTCCAAAATCTTGTTTTTTAAGTAAAATTTATTTTGCCAATTGGGAAATATAATACCTATTTTGGATTGGGAATGGGGCCAAAATTTGGACCCTACAAATGGGATATAGGAAAACAAAACTCTATGGAGTGTGTAAACTGTAAAATATTGTTTATTCAAATCCATGTACCTTGACACACTTTGAACTTGTCTTATTACTGAACAATCACAATGCCAGTGTTGATTTTAGGATTTGAGTAAAGGGGGGCCCCAAGGGCCCTCTTCCTTTGAAAAAAGGGCTCATGAGCCCTTCTGCATGGGGATGTTTAAGCGTATTTGAATTTTTGTTATCTACTGTTTAAATTACCTTAGGTTTGAGTATCAGGCATCACTCTTTTCTTAACATAGATATTTCATTGAAATAAATTTGAACATAAAGTCTTCCAAAAGTTTTCTGTGATCTCTTTTATTAATTAATTCCAAAATGCCATTCAAGTTTCTGTTGATTCAAATGCACATACTGGTAGCATATGCATGTATCTTAAGCTAGGATAATTACCCCCATCAAACACAACACAAACACAACTTGGTTAGACAAGTATGTGCCTTTTTCTTATTTTTCCCGAAGAAAACGAACAGCGTTCCTTTTATTTCCATGCATTGAAATGTCTATAAACGCACATGTCTATGCTCACATGACTCACATGCATATGGAACTGGGGATTCCATTGTTACTTATAAAAGAGTGTATCTGATTGGCCCATGGCTACTGACCAGTCAGTGCTAACATGAAATGCATATGGAACTGATTCCTATGTCGGTAAAGAACTAATCAGATTGACCAAAACGTGACGATCATGGTAAACGCACTGACCAATTTATTGTGCGGCATTTGTATCAATTTTGCGGCTCTCAGGGGGCACTCTCAGTGGTGTTATACGGCATTTACAGAAAATTAGCAAGAATCCCGCACCCTAAAAGCAACACTGCAATGCTTCAAGCCTTTTAAAGTCACAACAAGAGTGCCAGTGATGCCACAATATACGCCGCCACAAAATATAAAGACCAAGAGGGGTCTTTTAATTATTGCTTTTAACATTTCTGTAAGCATAACCTCATAATGAAGTCTGTAAGACCAATTAATTTAGCTGAACAGAGATAGAACCCTAAAAATGCTTCCAATATGACAGTAGGTCAAATAGCAGTATCAATTTGAATCCTTTTTTCTTTCTCCCCATAACTCTTGCAAAAATCACTGTACCAGAAAATCCTTGCCTTATGCACTTTTACCTTTAGAATGTGCATATCTACCCAGTATAGTAATGACATTGCCCAAGTTTTGAAAAGATTAGGTCAGAAACATACAAGAAATTGCATTCCCAAAGCTGAAATATCAATCAGCTAAAAAGACTAAGTTTCAGGGGACACAAATCTTGCAAAAATTAATGTACTGGAAAATCACCACTTCATGCACATCTACCCATTATAGTAATGATATTGACCAAGTTTTGAAAAGATTCATTCAGAAATGTAGGAGGAGTTGCGTTCACAAGGCTGCAATATCATTCAGCTACAGAGACAAGTTTCAAGGTACACAAATTTGTAAAAATCAATGAACCATAAAATCGCCACTTCATGCACATTTACCCATTTAAAGTAATGACATTGACCAAGTTATAAAAAGATTCATTCAGAAATGTAGGAGGAGTTGCGTTCACAAGGCTGCAATATCATTCAGCTACAGAGACTAAGTTTCAAGGGACACAAACCTTGTAAAAATCAATGAACCGGAAAATCACCACTTCATGCACATCTACCCATTATAGTAATGATATTGACCAAGTTTTGAAAAGATTCATTCAGAAATGTAGGAGGAGTTACGTTCACAAGGCTGAAATATCATTCAGCTACAGAGACTAAGTTTCAAGGGACACAAACCTTGTAAAAATCAATGAACCGGAAAATCACCACTTCATGCACATCTACCCATTATAGTAATGATATTGACCAAGTTTTGAAAAGATTCATTCAGAAATGTAGGAGGAGTTGCGTTCACAAGGCTGCAATATCAAACAGCTACAGAGACTAAGTTTCAAGGGACACAAATCATGTAAAAATCAATGAACCATAAAATCACCACTTCATGCACATCTACCCATTATAGTAATGATATTGACCAAGTTTTGAAAAGATTCATTCAGAAATGTAGGAGGAGTTGCATTCACAAGGCTGCAATATTATACAACTACAGAGACTAAGTTTCAAAGGGACACAAATCATGTAAAAATCAATGAACCGGAAAATCGCCACTTCATGCACATCTACCCATTATAGTAATGACATTGACCAAGTTTTGAAAAGATTCATTCAGAAATGTAGGAGGAGTTGCGTTCACAAGGCTGCAATATCATTCAGCTACAGAGACTAAGTTTCAAAGGGACACAAATCTTGTAAAAATCAATGAACCGGAAAATCGCCACTTCATGCACATCTACCCATTATAGTAATGACATTGACCAAGTTTTGAAAAGATTCATTCAGAAACGTAGGAGGAGTTGCGTTCACAAGATATGGACGTACGTACGGACGGACGGACAGACGGAGAAGATGACGCCAATATACGACCGCCTCCGGCGGCGTATAAAAAACATAATCAACTAATTACGTGTGTGTGTGTTTTAGGTTTTACCATCGCTGTGACAGTATTTCTGTCATACAGCGACATCCAGCTAATTACAGGTGGAGGAAAACCCGCAAGCCAGCTGGAAAGCAATATAATTATAAAACCACTTGTAAACATCATAGAATAGGAATGTCTAGAAGAGGAGCAATAGTAACTTATTAAAACTCACCTTATAGCAAATTAGGATAGGTGTCCACAGACATCTTTCATTGTGTAATTCTGCTCCTTTTTCTCAACATGACTGACTAGTCGGTTTCATCCGATGCGTCAACACTGAAGCAAATGAAAATATCAAAGATAAACATATTCATTATTTCCTCGTGGGCATAATTTAATATCTTTTTAAAACAATAAGGGAACTTGTGTGATTATCAAAATCATCGACTTGTCACCATTGTTCCACCATCAGTCCATAGAAAAACCGAAGCGCTTAATCACTGAAACGCTATTAGTAATCACCGAAACGCACTTACCATATGTATATGTATATATGGCTTATTTAATATGCATTTGGTGTAATAATACTTGTATAAATGAATCTGAGTTCATATATGTATTTAATACCAAGTATTTAATAACAATAAACGTAAATTGTATTTGTTATTTCCCCGGTTGAAGGGTGTACTGAGTCTATTGAAATAGGTGAGTCGTAAGATTTACATACACGTGAAAATTACTAAAAAAAATCTCTGGTACGTCAGAACTTATTTTTAATGCTTAAGGAGTAATATGTAATATAAAAGACAAATGACATACAATAAACGTAGAAATAAACAATACAGTATAAATACCAACCATCTGAGAGGCAAACACTTTTTTTTTTTTTAGGCTATAAATTTGTGAGAATGTTTTCTCTTGGTGAAAAAGAAATGTATATATCTGTACATGTGTAAGAACTGTGGAATTATATATGGCATTATGGCATTACAAAAGTGAATCTCCTATTTTGAATGCCTGAATACAATATACAGCTAATTCATTTAATGTTGACTTATTACAGTTCTGCATCAACATAATATATTTTGGCGAGCATTAATATTTTTAATGTTTTTCTGTCTGATGTTCATATAAATAGCACCTTTAAGTATAAAATGGAATTAATATCCTCTATATCGTTTAAATCTACTTAAAGTACATTTCCTCTCATGACATGATATACTACTATGACGACCAATTTCGATATTTAATTTGATTGAAGATAATCATAATATCATAATTTTAATATATTTTTAATATTTAATATCATCCTGATATTATGCCGATTGATCAAGTGATGTCTTTATTTCTATGTAAATATTTAATGATGTACACAAGTCAAGTCCCGGCCTCCAATTTCGTATATATAGGTCCTTTTGTTTTGGACTCAATATTGGAGTAAAACTCCTCTATCAACAGAGTGAGGGTACACCCAAACCTCAATGAACCCTGATTATAAAATGAATGTAACACCATGATATTGTTAGAAACATTATTAGCCATACGCTATATTGATGATACGATGACGATAATGAATATTATTTCATTTATTGACGATTATAGGCTATGTCAACTATATACCAACCGGGTAGTCACTAAAGCGCCTTTTGTAGTTACAGTCTTTAATATTTTTTGACAAGAATAAAGTAACAGTATAGTTTTGTTTTTTTTTGTATTGGGGTTTACCGTCGCTGCGATAGTATTTCAATCATATAGCGACGTCCAGCTAATTACAAGTGGAGGAAGACCCCGAGTACACAGAGGTACCCGGATAGAACCACCGACCTACCGCAAGCCAGCTGGAAGGCTTCCTCACCTGAAAAATCCGAAGTCCCCACCGGCATTCGAATCCACAGCAGTGAGGGGCTGAGATTTGTAGTCCACGACTGTAACCGCTCGGCCACGGCGGCCCCAATAAGTTAGTGAATATGTAAGTTTTTTCCAAATGATAATTTGTCATGATGAGAAGAGCCTTTTCTTATCGAAAAACTACAGTCCAGATTTGAATCACAAGAATATTTCTTCGAAACATTATATTTCTTATTCATATACCAGGTCTTTCCTTTAAAACCCGTATACACAATACATATTACTTTTATCTGCTGTGCTAAAAAATACTAAATAGATAAATCTCCTAACACACATTTTTGTATCCACTTATAACTACTTTTAAATTCGCGTGAAGTCAATGCATGTTCCTTGTATTGTGTTCTGTTAATGTTTGTGTATTGCTACTGGACGCTGATCCCTAATTGTTTTGAGAAAGAATACTTGGACCCCACGTTGAGTCGATAGATGACACCCTGCCGTGTGTGCGATATTATATATGGTCACATGCACCATCAAATCATTATTTCTATATTTCCTTGTAAGATCGACTTCAGATAGATAGTTTTTGTGTATTCATAATTTTCATGTCATATAGTAAATATATAATATTATTATTTATGGAAACATATATCTTAAGTATGAAAGTCATAATAAAAGTTCTATTTTTCTAATCGCTTCATGTTTGTGTATTACCACTGTATAATGACAACCTGTGGTGATGGTGTACTCTACTTTGACCTCACGCTGAGTTGAAAGATAACACCTTGCTGTGCTGTGCAATATCGATTATAAGTGGTATATGGAGCATCTAAGAGGAAAACTTCTATTGTCAATTTTAAATGCCATGTTTTACTAAACGTGTTTGCAATACGGAAAAAAAACGGCCATTGGATGAGTTGATTAGCGGAGAGATATTTTAAACATTTTACTTGCCAGCGTTGCAGATGATATAATTTATGCAAATTTGTTATACTTAAACAATCAAAACAGTCACCTAAACTAAACAACTAATAAATAAATAAATAAATAAATAATAAACTAAACAATCAAAATAAGTAAGAACATTTCATCTAATTTTAATTAAAACAAGAGGCCCATGATGGCCCTAAATCGCTCACCTGAGATAAATAGGTTGACCCAAGGAACATCTGTTCCAATTTATTTTAAAATCTGGCCAGTAGTTTTGAAGAAGATGATTTTTAAAGTTTTCATATTTTTTTTCTTTTTGTAGCCATGGCAACCAGAGTTCTATATGGATCAAGTTTATTTTAGGAACTTTTGTGAAGGTTGACCAAAGGATCATTCCTGTCAAGTTTAATCAAATTCTGTCCAGTGGTTTCAGAGGAAATGTTGATTAAAGTTTTCCCTATATACATATAAGGCAAATAAGCCCGCCCCTGGCGGCCATGTTTTTTACGGATCGGAATTTTTTTTAGCAACTTTGGTAGAGGTTGACCCAAGGAACATCTGTACCAATTTATTTTAAAATCTGGTCAGTAGTTTTGAAGAAGATGATTTTTAAAGTTTTCATTTTTTTTCTTCTTTTTATTGCCATGGCAACCAGAGTTCTACATGGATAAACTTTATTTTAGCAACTTTTGTGAAGGTTGACCCAAGGATCATCCCTGCCAAGTTTAATCAAATTATGTCTAGTGGTTTCAGAGGAGATGTTATTTAAAGGTTTCTCTATATACATATAAGGCAAATAAGCCCCGCCTTGGCGGCCATGTTTTTTTACGGATCGGAATAATTTTAGCAACTTTGGTAGAGGTTGACCCAAGGAACATCTGTACCAAATTATTTTGAAATCTGGCCAGTAGTTTTGAAGGAGATGATTTTTGAAGTTTTCATTTTTTTTTCTTTTTGTTGCCATGGCAACCAGAGTTCTACATGGAT
Organism: Solen grandis; assembly: GCA_021229015.1. Taxonomy (NCBI): domain Eukaryota; kingdom Metazoa; phylum Mollusca; class Bivalvia; order Adapedonta; family Solenidae; genus Solen; species Solen grandis. The sequence goes on along the minus strand of CM037782.1, from coordinate 37,800,322 downwards.
CAACTTTATTTTAGCAACTTTTGTGGAGGTTGACCCAAGGATCATCCCTGCCAAGTTTAATCAAATTCTGTCTAGTGGTTTCAGAGGAGATGTTGTTTTAAAGGTTTCTCTATATACATATAAGGCAAATAAGCCCCGCCCCTGGCGGCCATGTTTTTTTACGGATCAGAATAATTTTAGCAACTTTGGTAGAGGTTGACCCAAGGAACATATGTACCAAATTATTTTGAAATCTGGCCAGTAGTTTTGAAGGAGATGATTTTTAAAGTTTTCAAATTATTTTTCTTTTTGTTGCCATGGCAACCAGAGTTCTTCATGGATCAACTTTATTTTAGCAACTTTTGTAGAGCCTCACCCAAGGAACATTCCTGCCAAGTTTCATTAAATTCTGTCCAGCGGTTTCAGAGGAGATGTCGTTTAAAGCAAATTGTTGACGACGGACGACGGACGACGCACGACGCACGACGACGGACGCCGGACGAAGGGCGATCACAAAAGCTCACCTTGAGCACTTTGTGCTCAGGTGAGCTAAAAATTAACACTACTCTCACTTTTGATGAGCTCACAACAGTCTATGAGATAGCATTGTGGCTGAATTTGGCTTGTAAAATATTATATTACCTTTTATATAGTTCGATTATGGTTCTTGTCCAGGTTTTTTTTAAGGATGGTATGTGGTGACTGGACTGGAGAGGGAACTGTAAGCCGAGGAACCGCAGAATAAAATGCACCGCGAACGAGGCCTAAATATGGAAAGGCGGAAAATTGACTCCTACATTTTATGTTTTTTTCTTGTTTGCATTAGCGAAATAAATGCGTGAGTGGTAATTCACCTATATCATTTGTGAAGGGTCTGGTTTTGATTTTAGATAAGAAACAGATAGTTTCCTTCTTGTGATATCATATGTGTTGTTTGATGCTTTAAAGGCGTCTATGCTGCTGCTGTTAATACTTTTTTGAACAACTTTTCTATTTATCACATTTCTATCTTTTTACGTGTATAGTTAGTGACCGTTTTTTTTGTTGTTGTTTTTTAGTGTGTTTTTTTTTAATGATACCCGAGCGCTGTGCTCAGATATTATACATGTTATTTTATACATGTAAATATTCATCTCTTATGATTCCATATGAAATGGCATTGTTTTATTTTAAACTATGTTTTGATTTTTTTTGTACAAGGATAAGATGTCAATAAAGATACTACTATTACTATAAACTACAATGAATAAAAATGGCCAGTGTCTGTTGGTATTTGTTAGTGTCAAAAAATCTAATTTTAACGTTCCGATATACGTAAGACTCTGGTGGTCATGACTTGTTGACCGCTTTGCATAATATTGAATTAAGATTTTGTTTATAAGTGCGGTGTTTATGTCTATCAAATGCTGAAATTAATGTTATTTACACGCAAGGATGAAGGATTGATGAAAAGATTTACGTGTATGTATGTAAGTAAGTAAAGTATTTATTTAGACATAGCATAACATACATTTATTAAGCATATGCAGCTCATTACATTTAAAATAAATACGTATTTTTCAGTTCAATTGCATGCAATGATATTTTTAACAACAAAAAAATACAATATGCGTTGTGAGAGTGTTTATCATAAGGACAAATCTTTAAGTATCCATACATATAAATATTGACAATTATTTTATACTAATATGGTAATTAATTGCTTATAATAGTGTTGTCTTTAAGCGTAAACCCTTTAGTACAAAGAAATGCTAATTTATACAACGTTGATTTAGCAGTTCTAAACATTTAAACTTACTTGGTGATCGTGAGTAGTAATTTGGAATACATCTTTCTCTTAAATCTTTATATAGTGGACAAACACATATGACATGATACTCCTCTTCTATATCATTGATATTTCAATAAATACATTTCTTTCACTCGTTTCAATATTACGATGCCTACCTGTTTCAGTATATATAGTTTATGTATGGAAGAAAGTCTTATCTTAGCTAATATATTTCTAAATTTCATATTCTCAATGATATTCATATAGTTTTCCCTATCAAATGATACTTTCAATTGTTTATATAGGTCTAAGGAAGAACATAGTGTTACATTTTCATGCCAATAAGTTTCAAAGTTTCAAAAGTTTATTGGCATAAGTCAGCAATACATTGCCTTTGGCCAATTACATTCAAACATTACAAACATGGCAATCAATATAAATGCAACTATTCGTTTAATTGCAATAAATAAACAATATTATAAATTACACAACTAAATATTCTATGAAGTCAAAAAAAATACATGCAACAAATCACATTTACATAATATCATATATTATGAATATAATATCATATATCAAAAAAGAAACAGTTATGTTGTTGTCTTTAGTGCAAGGGTTTCATTTCTTCGTTGAAAAGCATTTTGAATATATTTTGTTCGATTTAGAATTACTCTCTTACTTTTTGTAGACATAATACTTTTAAACTTTTGCAGTGTGGGCCATCTTATATTTCCTAGAAACTGATTTCTTAAATTCCGATATAATGGACAGCATAAAAGAAAATGAAATTCAGTTTCAGGTACATTCATGTTACAAACTTTACATAGTCTCTCATCTTGATTTATTTGGTTGTACCTCCCTGTCTCAATTTCTAAATCATGAGAACTAAGTCTAAAGTGGGTTAAGTAACATAAATAAAACAGGAATTAATGCATTTACATTCACTGACTCTGGAAATAACCAAACATCATTGAAGCCCGCGTTTTGCCATATTTCTTTTACTTTTGATGACCAATTCACATTACTGCTTTTATTTTCATTTCTTTCTTTTTAGAAGAAAAGTGGATAACATATTTGGTTATAATCAATCTTCCGTATGGTCCACATGTATTTATTGAGCGTTAATCGCGTTTGATGGCCTATAGACTTAACAGTGTAAGTTTCTCAAACCAATAGAAATTACAGAACAGACGCAGTTTTTTTATAATTTATTTTGTTTTATGAGCAACATATCTCTCTTTAGAACGTGTATCAGCTACAATTAGTTTGTTGTTTGCTGGAATCAGTACTTTCGTAATATAGCAACGCACAGCTGAAAAAAAAAGTGGAGAAAGACGTGGCATGGGGATAGAACCAGCGATCTGGAAAGCTTCTTAATACGAAAAGTGATAAACCCATCGGGACTCGAGCACGCTTCAGTCAGTGGCTAAGTGATTGTTACCAGAAACTAACACAATGTTTGTGATGAATTATTATTCCCAATCTATAGAATAATGCATGACAAATGTTGTATCAATGAAATCATTAAGCAGTGTAATAATAATTGAGATGTTTCTTCCACTATCACATAAATATTGGAAACTATCCTTGATTAACACAAATAAAACACTGTAAGGCAACTTTATACAAGAGAGAGAGAGAGAGAGAGAAACTTTCAAATAGCCATTTTATCTCAACAAATAGAAGTTAAAAAAATGATGTTAACAACATTCCTTAGAAGCACGTTCGCAAAAATAAAAAAAGAAATGAGAATAAAAAAGCAAAAAAAAAAAGAAAAAAAAAGGAAGTATTGAGAATATGTTCGATCTGGATTATGTGAAATAGAATATTGGATTTGAATGCAAACTCGCACCTAGACCTATTGGCAAAAAAAAATCATTGGATCCAATCATAACCATCATATTTTAAACCAATACTCAAGACAATGTGGGGTGAAAAAAAAGGTAAATTCATAGAAATAAATTAACATAAGTGCCGCTGTACACATGACCGGATTCTATGCCACAACTTCTTCTCCCCTTTTGGGCATAAATGAACGCCATCAGACAAGAAGACGCCAGGACGACATATGTCTTCAACCCAAATGCAATGATCCCCTAGATTGGCCCTCAAACCATTATTGACCTGGTTACGCACCCCATCATACTTCAGTTTAGTCAAACCTGGGGATTTGGAAAAGAAAACCGCCTTGGAATCTCGGTCACAAGCACGTGATGAATCCCGCTGCTTGACAAATATTTAACCAGATCTAGGAGACCATGTAGTATTTCCTTGTCGGTACATGATTCTGAAATATCATTTCCTCCCATAAGAATGACTACTACGTTTGAACGCAAGGCGACAACCTTGCGTAACATAGAATCCGGAATGTCTTGAACCCGAAGACCCCCTTTCCCAATATACTTTACAGTGGCAGATCCCATAGTTAGGTCCCTACTCTCGGAAAACTCGCCAAGGCGGCGCACAAAAACTATCTCCAAATACAGTAACCTGAGCCATCATTAAGCACTGGCAATGAAGTGAGTTTGGGTCCAAATATATAAGCAGCCTTACCCTCAAACATGTCAACACGTTCTCAAAATTAGCAAGTTAATACCGACTGGTGTAATTACAGATAATTAAAGTATCACAATTAATCAAAAACCGATTTACCGAAAGATCATATACATCTCTATCTGAATTATATGACAACCATCAAAGGGTGAATGGGCGGAGTACATTTAGCAATCAATCGTGGACATATTATTCAGTTGAAAATTATAACATCAAACATTTATCTCGAACTGCATGCTATTGACAACTGATAATTGATTGGTGATATGCATACATTTATTAGAGATCAAAAGAGCGGTAACTTTTATGAAATTTCGTTGTCATCAGCAAAAAATAAAATCTTCCAAAATTTTTATTTACTTTTAAGGATTGCGTTGCCTAAGATTTTAATGACTTGCACAATTATTTCAAACAGCAACAAATATGTCTAATATATATGACACAATCATCATCACAAGCATAAACAGTATTTTTTGCAACAGATCAATCACTACGTCGTCGTCATCAGTTTAATTCTTATGATTGTGGTGTACTTGGGATACTTATATTTTCAACCTAACCAACATATGCTTCTTTTCGATAGGTGCATAATTTATGTCTTATAATAACTATATATTCCCTTTTTGTTCTCAATTTCAAAAGTATCATTTGCAACATTTTCTGAAAGTATATGGGGTTTTTTTTCATTATTATTATTGTAATTATTATTACTGTCGAGTTTGTTTACAACGAACTCAAGAAAAATTAAGGTATTCAGTCAAATTTTTCCTCAACATGCAAAATTTTTATAAATTATTGAATTGCCAAATATTTTGTTCTAGAAAACAATGGTAAATTTTATTCCACTTTTTTTCTTTTTTTTTTTTTTGTTGTTGTTGTTGTTGTTGGGGTGGGGGGGGATGCTGTTGGTATTATACATTTTTGTGGACGTGTAAAAAATACAATTTTTAATTTTAAGACAGTGGCTTTGGTTTTCAAATATGGCAGAATCAAGTCACAAAGCTATAATGCATGCAGTGAAATGTAAATGTATTAGTGAGTAATTTTGCAAACTGGTTTACAAAAAAAAAGTAACTGAATATGTCAGTTCGAGAGACAGAAAGCCGGAATGCTGTAAAAAACAAAGATATGTGAACCACGGACATACAAGTGGGAGCGGTGGGTCGGAGAGGGGGGAGAGATGTGAATATGTTGGCATGTTAGTTCGTACCATCGTCCAATGGCCTGTCATAAAAAATTTAGTTGAATACTTGTTAAATATAACAGTACCTGTGTTAATTTTGATTCCTTTACGTGTTTCTATTTTATTTACATGATGATGATGCATTAAAGGTTCATAGTAGTGTTCACCATCTTTATGCTATGGTGGAAGGGTCCGTAGAAAAACCGAAACGCTTAATCACCGAAACGCTATTAGTAATCACCGAAACGCACTTACCATATGTATATGTATATGAATATATAGGAACAGGAAAACATATTTATATATGCATTAAACATTTGTAAATTTGTAATGTTGAGTTCATATATATATATTTAAAGTCGTGTAATTAAAATGTTACTATGTATATATTAGCTATTTACCGGTGAACAACAGGTGAGCTGTAAGAATAGCACACACGTGAAATTACTAAAATCATATTCAAGGAAGTAACACTATTTTTAATGATGTTGTTGGGTAACACTATTTTTAATGATGTTGTTGAAGGCGTAGATTCATACAAAATATTGCCAAAAATTTTTGGACTTTATGTTAACATATTATCTTTATAAACGTAGGGCTCCCTACGTCAAGAAATTTTTATAAGGTATCAATACATGATGTGAAAAAGAATGAAATAAAACGACTGGAGACAAACAAATTTTCTTCGAAATCTTCTACTGTATCGGCTAGCAATCAGTTTTGGATGTTTTGGCCTTAAACCCCCCAGTGGGATCCTGATTTTGAAGACGGCGTCGGAAGGACCCCTTGGTTCTTTTACGTGACTGGTGTAAAGCACCGATACACAGGAGACAGTTCCTGGGTAGAACCAGTACTGAGTACTCCGGGTTCCCATAGCAACCATTTTGCCGAGTGCCATCTGGTTTTTGGTTTGGTGTGGTCACAGTGGTTTCAAACCCAATACCTTCCAAACAAGCGTAGCCCTACCACTGATTTTTTTTTTGAATGTACAAAAAAGATAAGACCATTTCGCAATTTTAGGAATATACACTAGACTTCCTTCCCCCACCTTCACCCACAAAGTGTAATTCTGCAGTATATTTAATGAATATGGGACTTACCTTTCAAGGGCTTTTTTGGAACTGTATTTCCCGTCCACGAAAGCGCAGTCACCGCAGAAGAAGTCCAAACTCCTCACAGACCAAGAATTAAGTTCACTTTCAGACATCTTAATACACTGAGCATGAAACCAAGTTTCACAACTAGAACAACGGATAGTACCAGTTTCGCACTCAGACTTGCATGAACCACACGGATAGCTAGCCATCTTAACTTAGGAAAGGGTACCTCGGACAGAGAGTGACTTAGGCAGAGAGCAGAATGTTGAAAAGAACTTTTCTTCACATTTATATACAGATTGCGGAATGCTGGAATGTGTCATCCTTGCAATAAACAAGGAAGTCGGCAAAACTGGTTTCTTTAAAACAATTGGGGAGCAATGAAAATAATCCGGGGTCCCCTCAACACCGGAATCATTTCCTGTCTAAGGTACCCCTTTAATAAACCATCTTCTTGTAAATATTTGCGAAAATATTGGGTTTTCGTACAACATTGATGCGACTCTTTCGAGTCTTCAGCACATGGACGTAAAATTCAGAATTGCATTCAAATACAGATTTTGATGCCAAATAATTAAAGATAAACATATAGATCTACCCATGAACGTTAAGTTTCACTTTTACGATAACTGGTCGATATTAAAAATCATTCAGTGATAAAATGAACACTTGTTTTATTTTACCTCGCTGAGACGTACCGTGACGTGCGTTTAGTGTCGGCCATTTTTCCTCAACCAAAATATAGCAATTGCGCATGTGCAGGAAGTTGTAATCGTAGAATTGGGCGAGATGTTCCGAATGAAAGACCGCGAACATTCAATCTTCGAAGTTCACGAGTGGCTGTGTCCTAGCACACAGGGGGACACATATCTGCATGGAAGCGAAGTAGTGTGGTTGTCATGAGAATTTGAGAGAATTACCATGATGATATTTCTACGCGTTTGGCGAGGTTTACATACTGAGGTCATGAGAAAAGTACCACAGTATTTTTGTGAGCCACACTATGTTGGTGTGTACTTCTATGAATTACCACGCTGTGTAGGGTACACCAACGCACACACACACACACACTCTCTCTCTTCTTACATATATTTGTATCATTCAAGATATAAAATTTACAAAATCCTTAAATATATATACACACAAAACGCTGGTATTTACTTTATCATAATTACACATCATCAAATAACATGTTTAATAAGTATTTGATTATATCACTGTGGTACATTACATCTAGTATATGTCTGTGATTATATGCAATAAAATACCATTTAATCTCTTCTATAATTTTTTTTTTATCTTAAAACTTGAGAAAAAAAAAAATGAAACTCTCAACATATACTATCAAATATTATAATGCTTTATCTGCTTTTATGAAAATTAAACAATAATATACATATTTACAAGAATAACATAAAGTGGGGGTGAAACGTCTTGATCTTTGAAAATTGGGGGTGAAGTGACTTGGGAGGAAACGGTTTGGGGGTGAAACATCTAGGGGAGGAAATGGTCTGGGGGTGAAACGGTTGGGGGGGGGTGAAACATCTAGGGGAGGATATGGTTTGGGGGTAAAACGTCTAGGAGAGGAAATGGTTTGGGTTGAAACATCTAGAATTCTAACTTGTCAATTAAAATATTATTTTGTCATTTCTCATATTTTCTCAAAAGTTTCAATTTTATGATGGTTTGGTTTAATGTTATGCACTTTAGACTTAGGGTCACTTTAAAAAGCAAGTTGAACACTGGAGAATGACCCCAAGTTTTATTGTGTTTAAGTAGGGTCCACCTGCTGAGAATTTGCTTAGTGCCTAGACCCCTTTACAGTTTCAGAAGAGTTGTTTTTTCAAGCAAATTGTTGACGATGGACAGCAGGCACAGGGTGATCGAAACAGCTAAAATCTGCAACAAATTGTGACCTTGACCTTTCAGACATGAATGTGGGTCTTAATAACCACACATCGTCTCTATGTTGTGAACATTTCTACAGGTTACTTCAAAATCCTTTCATGCATATAAGAGTTACAGAGCAGACACAAAGTGGGACAGATGGACTGATGGATATATTACCGTATAGCGGGTTATTTCTGCGGGTTATTTATTTCTGCTATTCTGCGGATGAACAGAAATCCATAGAAATAAAATCCGTGTAGATTAACTAACTGTAGAAAAATATTTGCAGGTTAAAAATCTGTAGATCTCTTCAGATCATTAGATACTGATCTACATGAAATACACATGTGGTCCATATGGAAGATTGGTTCAAACCAAATATGTTATCACTAAATAAAGACCTTCCTTCCTTCCTTACTATTTTCAACAAGAGTCTGTTACTTCCAGGTTCACCTTGGGACGGGAAGATTTTCACTGCCTCTGAGTCTTAATTACAAGCAAAACAATGCATATTGTGTAAATTTTTTGCACATATACCTCAAAAATTATTTACAGTTGAAGAATCTAGTTTAGAATTTTCATTTGAAAATCTATAGTATACAAATAAAAAGTCAAGTAATGGATTGACTCATGTCTGTTACTTACTTATACCAAAGCAGCTGTAAAACTGTGTATGGTATGGTTGATGGTAGAGAATGTAATATACAGTAATCTCCCTTAGGTGTAATACATAAATATAGAGACTGTAACATGTTTTCTTTAAATAGCAAGGTAAGCAAACACAGAAATAAAATCTTCTTGGGTCAGAAATCGCAGAAAAATAATCTGTAGAAAAAACCTAACCCATTTTAATGGCAAAAATGCAGAATATTACACCTGCAGAAATAACCGCTATACGGTACTATAGGGGCATTATGCCCTTAAGCGGCATAATAACTTTAATAAAGGGAGATAATCAATATTCAATATGACGATCATTTAAGGAAACTAGCCAACCCTCCAGGGGCCTAATTTTCAAGGATGTAAATTACTTTTATAATGTGTTTTCATTTTCATATGTTTTATTATTATTCTTTATTATGTTGTGTATATTCTTCATTATGTTATGCACATTATCTATTATGTTGTGTTCATTCTTCATTAAAACCCAAATCAGGAATTTTTAAAAATTCCATGTCTATTTTCAGAAATTTTTAGGAATTTTTAGAATCTGGGGGTTGTTTATTTAAAAACATATTCTTTTAAAAACTCTTCTGAGTTACCAAAATATTAATATTATATAAAATCTTGTGTTAATATCTATTTAATTTTTGCCTAATGTTGTGTTTTCTGTACATTAGTCTTTCATATTTATTGACTTGCAGTTACATTGCTTGATGACAGATTACCTTGCTTTGGTTAAAAAAAACATCCTAATGGCCATTATTGATTTACTCAAATCCTACTTGGAAAAAAAGGGGAGTGAGTTAAAGTAATTAATATAATTGTTTCATAAAATTATTAATAAACAAGAGGGCCATGATGGCCCTGAATCGCTCACCTTAGGGCTAGTTGATTAAAGATATTAGTAGACATGAGAAGATTTTTTTAAGATTTGACTATAGACATATAAGGAAAACTAGCCACGACCCTGGCGGCCATGTTTTTTTTCGGATCCAAATAATTTTAACAATCTTGGAAGACATTTAATAAAGGAACATCTGTGCCAAAACAATTTGAAATAACGCCAGTGGTTTTGGAGAAGAAGTTTTTTTTCAATTTTCACTATAGACATATAAGGAAAACTAGCCCCGCCCCTGGCGGCCATGTTTTTTTATGGATCCAAATAATTTGAACAGTCTTGATAGACATTTACTCAAGGAGTATCTGTGCCAAAACATTTTGAAATTCAGCCAGCAGTTTTGGAGGAGAAGATTTTTTAAGATTTGAGTATAGGCATCTAAGGAAAACTAGCCACGCCCCTGGCGGCCATGTTTTTTTACGGATCCAAATAATTTGAACAATCTTGGTAGACACTTACCAAAGGAACATCTGTGCCAAAACATTTTGAAATTCAGTTGGTTGTTTTGGAGAAGAAGACATTTTAAGTTTTTTCTTTCCGTTGCCATGGCAACCAGAATTCCAAATGGAATTCAATTCTTTGAACAACTTTGAAAGGGGACCACCCAAGGAACATCCTGTAAAGTTTTATCAAAATTGACCAAGCGGTTAAGGAGGAGATGTCGTTTGAAGCAAAATGTTGACGGACGACGGACGGACGGATGACGGACGGACGGACGACGGACGAAGACGGTCACAATAGCTCACTTGAGCCTCTGGCTCAGGTGAGCTAAAAATTATGTAAATTCTGTTATTTTTTCAAATTTTTTTTATCATTTTTATGTTCTTGTATTTCAAAAATGAATGTAAATCTGCAAAAACTGAAGACAAATACAACCTATTCATGATTACTTTTTATTTGTATGACTAAAGATAGGTATGCATCTACTCTGCAAAATACTAAAAACATGATGTCTTATCAACAAAAAACCAAAGTATAACCTTTTCAAAAAAAAAAATGGCAATTTTACACACCTGAAATTTCACCATTTTGGCAGTTAGTAGGCTGTCTTTTAATGCACAATTGAAGGAAATATAAACAGAAGGGCTATAATGGCCCTAAATCGCTCACCTGAATTAAACTGCTAGAGAGAAAATGCTTGAGTAAGGAAAAAAATTACACATAATATATAGTATTTGAATTTTATTAATTTTTAGCTCTGGTAGCCACCATGGTAGGAAGACCAAAACAACTTTAGCTATTTTGCTCAGTACCACCTAAGGATCATTCCTGTAAAGTTTCATCAAAATCTGCTCAGCAGTTAAGGAGGAGATGTTGTTTAAAGGTTTGTTTTTTTAGCTCTTGGGACCATCTTGGTTGGCAAATCAGAACAATTTTAGCTATTTTTGCTCTGTACCACCTAAGGATCATTCCAGTAAATTTTCATAAAATCTGCTCAGTGGTTAAGGAGGAGATGTCACTTAAAGATTTTTCTAATTTTAGCTCTTGCGGCATCTTGGTTGGCGGACCAGTATGATTTTAGCTTTATTTGCTCAGTAACACCTAAGGATCATTCCAGTAAATTTTCATCAAAATCTGCTCAGTGGTTAAGGAGGAGATGTCACTTAAAGATTTTTCTATTTTTAGCTCTGGTGGCCATCTTGTTTGGCAGACTGTAACTATTTTAGCTATTTTTGCTCAGTACCTCCTAAGGATCATTCCTGTAATCCTGTTTATTACGTACAATAATTGCATTACTGTGTTAAAAGTTTATTTTATTATGTGGAAAGTTTGTTATAATGATAACGACAACATAAATGAGAAGAATTCATTTTGCACTGGTAAAAATGCGGCAAGCGTACATCAGAGAAACATCATATCATTCGGAATCCTAGGTGATTCCAACTGATGGTGTAGCTGCTGACTGTGCCTGGTCTTTGTTCTTTTTTTGTTAGCAAGGTTGGGAAAGGTCTGGTCACATTTTTTTGAAAAATAATTAAGTATGATCTCTGGCTTTTTGTTGCACAGTTAAATTACTTGTATTAAAACAAACAACTTACACTACAACATTATATATGCTTCTCTCTCTCTTTCTCTCTAAAGATATACACAACAGGTTTACACAATACTTTATATAATTATAAATTTCCAACAATATTATTCTATCATAGGGATAAAGTAAGATCAAATCATGATTATCTATTCTCTATAAAGATACTCTCTCTCTCTTATGTAGAGTAATTAAATGTTGTAATTCATTACTTTTGAATAAGGGTATTTGGCACTTTTTATTTAAGAACACAGTCATACCTGTCTTAAGCGGACATTCAAGAGAATAAGAGAAAGTGACTGCTTAACAGAGTTGGCGCTAAATGAAGGTTAAATATAAAACAAAATGCTTAGTTTGGTAATATTTGAAACTGACCACTAATTACAGGTTGACCGCTTTATAGAGGTGAACGCTAATACAGTTTTAACTGTATAATCACTAAGAACTGTTTCATTTATAAATTGACTTTTTATATTTAATTTCATGTTTTCATGTTAAATATTTCATATCTGATATGGGAGCTGTGGTCCAGTTGTTACAAACCGAAGGCGAATCCAAAGTTGTGGATTCGAAATCTGTAGGGGCGCAAGGATTTAGCATGAACTTACCATGAACTTACCAGGCACAAAGTACTGGTTCAACCCAGACACTGTCGAGAGGGATAAGTATCTGAATGGTGTTCTTGAAAAGTGTATCACTAAAAAACATGCTTAAGTTTAAGTAATACGGTGTGTCGGGTGTCGCCGCAATCAAGGTTCTTTGTTAGCAACCTCCCACCTTAGCGACGAAGTCATACCTGAAGTAATAACAGGTAACGTATTTATGCTATTAAAATGGAATTTTTGAAGTAAAATTAATTTTAATTAGTAAATACTTACTGTTATTACTTCAGGTATGTGTCTATTTGCGCCCGGCTTCCAAAACAGAGTCCGCAAAATAAACCATTCCCTAAAACCCCTTAGTTACCGGAAGTGTAACCCTGTTCTCAAATTGTATATGAACCCATCGAGGGATACAACCACCAGCAAGCGGGGAGGGAGGTGGGACTCTGTAATAACAGGTAAGTATTTACTAATTAAAATTAATTTTACTTCAAAAATTCCATTTTAATAGCATAAATACGTTACCTGTTATTACTTCAGGTATGACTTCGTTGCTAAGGTGGGAGGTTGCTAACAAAGAACCTTGATTGCGGCGGACACCCGAAGTAAAAGGCGACCAAAGCTTCCAATGGATAACGCTCTTGCTAGAGCCGAAAATCTTCAGACAGAATAACTAAACGACTGTCTGAGTACTACAAGCGGACCCAAGTCCGCAAGGTTTTGTGATTGGTTAGCCAGTGAGCGGAGATAAAAGGAAGAAAACGTAGTAGAAGACTTCCTTCAAGAAGCCGCTTTAAGAATATCATCCATGGGAGATTTATTCACGAACGCCCAAGAAGCAGACAAAGCACGGAGCTCATGTGGTTTAATTCTTAAAAAGGATAGATCCCTATCCGAGAGATCCGAATAGGCAAACTTGATACTTGAGGCTACCCAACGAGATATTGTTGCTGCCGAAACCTCACCCTCCTTTTATCGGAAGGAAAAGACGAAGTCGACGACCCTTAAAGGTTTAACCTTTGAAGGTAAAACTTCAAGGCTCTAACGGACAAAGAAGCCGATCAGGATCATCCCTAGTGCAAGACCTTGCAAGGCTCAGAATAACCACGGAGGAGAACAGACTGACAGAAGTTGGGTTTTTGCAAGAAAACCAGGTTGAAAACTCAAAGATACAGAGCCATCAGATTTGTTAAAGCGTAAATAGCCTTCCTCAGTAGAAAAGGCGTGGATTTCACAACGACGCTTAGAAGACGCCATCGCTATGAGAAAGACAGTCTTCCAGGTTGTGTGAAGGAGTGAAGCCTCAGAAAGAGGTTCAAAAGGCGATTAGTAAGAGCCAGTAAACACAAGAAAGATCCCACTTAGGAGTTAACGAACGAGAGATGGCCTAGACAGTTTCAAACGGACGAATAATTTCCGAAAGGTAAGGATCCGAACCAAGGGAAGAGGGATCTGTGAAACTTCAGAGTGTTAGACAACATGGATCTATAACCTTGATAGAACTAACCGCAAGTTTTTTCTCGTTAAAGAGAAAGACTAGAAGTAAGCGATTTCTCTTACAGGAGCCTTGACGGATTAATCTGCCGTGTGATACACCAATCACGGAAGACCTTCCACTTCGCCTGGTAGACAGATCGAGTAGACTGTCTCTGGCTTTAGAGATAATAGAGGCAACTGTTGCCGAAAATTTCTTCTGTCTAACTCGTTGTTGGATAACATCCAAGTGTGAAGACGAAGAGCGTAGGGATTCTCGTGAAACCTGTTTCGACCTTGTGACAGAAGGTCCGGAACTTGGGGGAGTTCTACAGGATGGTCTATTAGAAGATCCAGAAGATCTACAAACCAGATCTCCTTGGCAAAGAGGAGCAACGAGAAGGATCGGCATTGAGATCGTAGGATTTTCCTTAGAAACTAAGGGAATCAGAGAAAACGGAGGGAAGCATAAGTAAATAGATGATCCAGTTTACGACAGAGCATCTATGCCAAGACCTGTGATCCGACACGGGGACACGAACAGTGGAAGTTGGTTGTTCAGCTGGTTGCAAACAGATCGACAGACGGAAACCGAAATCACAAACAGAGATGTTGCAACCGAGGAAGTAATTTCCATTCGAGGGAAGAAGAGAATGCCTGCGTGATAGTTGGTCCGCTAAGACATTCAGGCGACCGGAAGATGTCTGATTGAATGCGCACCGAAGACACCTGACACCAACAAAGGAGGTGCCATGCTTCCATGCACAGAGATGGGGAGTGCGTCCCCATGTCTGCGGATGTAAGAGACAACATTCATGTTGTCTGTAGATACCAGAACAGATTTTGCCTCGAATGAGAGGAGAAAACTGTTGTAGGCTAGTAGAACCGCTTGAGTTCCAAGTTGTTGATATGCAGAGAACTGTCCCGGAGGGACCAAAGTCCCGAGGTTGTGAGACCCAGAGGTTCCAGATGTGCACCCCAGCCTGACAGACTGGCATCGAGAAGAGGAACAGTTCGGTTGAGGAGGAGAAAGAAGAACACCCTCTCGGAGAAATGAGGGGGAATTCCACCAACGGAGATGATGAACCAATTCCGGGGAAACCGGAAGAATGGCTTGTAAACGGTCTCAACTGGGACGCCAGACAGAGAGTAGGATGAATTGAAGAGGTCGCGTGTGAAGGCGGACGAGAGGAACAAGATCCGCTGCTGCATTGAGTACACCCAGAGCGAAAGGAATTCTCGAGCTGAGATCGATTTCCGAAGGGAAAACCCCCGAACCAGAGTTAGAAGAGCCAGAATCCTGGGTTCCGGAATTTGATCCTGTTCAGGTCGGTCAGAAACTGCATCCGACAAAAGTTTCTGGGATGGGATCAACTCCGATTTCCGGAGTTGAGGATGAAGGCTAGCCTGAGAGCTAGGTCTGTCACCCATCGAAGTTCGCCGAGGAGAGCAACTGGGTCCATGTGTAGAAGGAGCCAGTCGTCGAAATACGCAAGAAGGCGTGAGCCGCGAAGATGAACTCTGGCGACTAGAACCGAAAACTATTTTGGTGAAGATTCTGGGGGCCGAAGAAAGGCCGAAGGGGGGCCTGAATGGTAGACAGTTTGCCATCGTAAAGCGAAGGTACTTTCTGGAATGGGGATGGATAGATACATGGAAGTAGGCATCCGATAAATCAGGGAAACAGCCAGTGACGGGGAGATAGCTGCCTGATCGACGAAACTGTTTCATTTTGAATGTTCCTCCGGAATGAAGGAGTTGAGATGAGATAGGTCTATGACGGGCGGAAGCCGCCGTCCTTCTTTGGAACAGAAAGAGGACGGCTGTAGAAACCCGGAGAGGTTAGAGTCGAGACCTTTCTACCGCTCCTTTTTTCAGAAGATCTGAAATAGCGACTCCAGACGAGGATGATTGGAGAAAGATGAATGGGGGAGCATGACGTGGAGGAGGACGACTGAATGGAATCCGATAACCGTGTCTTACGATAGACAGGACCCACTGGTCGTCCGTGATTGAGTCTGCACCTACTGGAAGTGATGGGGAGGGGCAGAAACACTCTTCCTCTGATTGAAAGTCTGGAAGAGGAAGCGGTAGAAGGACGCACCCCTAGGGCTTATTCTACCCCTCTGATGGCAGAGGTAGAAGGAGGAGTAGGGGGTGACGAAGGAGAGAATTGCGGTCGCTGAGGACGGATTGGCGGGAACCCTGGAGAAGGATTACCTTGAAGGAGGAGGATTGGGGTTTACCCTTTTCCAGATCTTAGGGGACTTACCGCTAGAAGCGATGGCTTCTTGGGTATCCTGAATTAGGGGGAGCGAAGCAGGAGGGCGGGGTTGGAAAGCCACGCCGTACATCTGCTCCTCCCTGGAGGCATTGGCAACTTCCTTGATCCGTCCCCGAACAGGGACGAAGAAGGGAAAAGGGGAGCGATCGAAGCTTATCCCGAGAGGAAGATAGGAGAAGCTTGTTGGGGCCATCAAGGATGGAGTCCCGCGGAAACGAGTATCTTGTAGACAGAAGAAAGAGGACAGCAAAATGGAGTGTTTTGCTGTCACAGCCAAGCTTCCAGAAGAAGTCGAAAAGAAGGAGACATGGCGTCCTTCTGTTGCAACTTGACAGAAAGTGCGGCTATAAAGGAGTCCGCATGAGAGGAGATCCAGAGGAAAGCGAGAGCGTTGCTCCAACGATCTAGGACTTTTTGTTGGAGTGGAGCAGACGAGGGGGACCTTAAGTCGGAGCCGACTCGCGTCCAAGTCCAACTTTGGAGGGTGAATGGAGAAAATCGCCCCCCGGAAACTTGTAGGCTTAGGATTAAAGTCTAAGGGCCGAAGGTCGAAGAGGGGGACGAACCAGCCCCGGGCCGGGCTTGGAGGAAAAAGAGGATTCAAAATCCTCCAAAGCCGATCGAATGACCGGAGAGAACGGAAGTAACTCCGGTTCACTCGACTTGGCTCTTTGGGTTTAACCACGAGGTCGAGATAACCTCACACTTCTTACGAGAGGGAGGGGGGGCTGGCTTGCAGACCGATTCAGGGAGCGTAGCAAAACCTCCTGAACGGCCCTGTCATAGAGAATCGGTTTTTCTCTGACTCTTCCTCTTCCTCTGAGAGAGAATGGTCAGTGTAGGCTCAGAAGGGGCACTAGACCTACGAGAGGTGGCCGAGAGAGGCACATCCTCAGCGAACAAAGAATCCTCCTCAGGGGCATGAAGAGAAACTTCATCCTCCAGACGATGCTAGAATCGGCCCCACTGGTAGTAGGGTGGTGAGAGGAGGAAGATGGCCTAGTCTCGGGAGGAGAGCGAGACGTAGGGACTTCCTGAGGAGGAAAGCCATAAATGGGAACGGCGGAAAGAAAGGCCACATGGGGCGCTGGGCGGCGGGAGAAGCATCCTGCAGCCCCGAGGAGGACAAAGGCTGAAGAAACACCCGGTGATCCAAAGTCTTGGAGGAAGAGACACTCTATCTCTTCTGGAAGGGGAAGGCTCATCCAGAATGACGGAAGGGGAGCGGAAATGGAAATGTCTCGAGTAGTCTCCATCATACGAGATCACCAAGCTGAGGATCGAAGGCATTAGGATGCGAAGGAAATTCTCACCTCGATCCCTGTAGAGCGAGAAGCAGTAGTGCATAACAGAGGACCGGTCCCTAGGCGAAGGGCTAGGAGACCGGTGACCGGTAATGCCGGGGAACGGTTAGAAGACCGTTTCTTAGGCACCCTAGAGCAAGAGGAGACAGGGGGCTACGCTGAGAGACCGCAGGGCTACCAAGGAAGAACTTGATCCCGCGCCGGGTGAACCCGGCGAAGATTGGTGACCGGAAATTTTTGGCCGGCGAGCCGACCTGATGGTGACCGGTGTGGTTACTGCCGACCGGTGACCAGTGATGACCGGTCCTGGTTTTTCTGAGACCGGTCTCGTACTCTGAACCGGTGATAATGCCCCGGGAGACCGGTCATGTGACATGCCCGGTTGGGTATGACCGGTGGTCGATGGTCGGTGACCGGTCTTGCCCGGTGACCGGTAGACAGACCTGCCCGGTGACCGGTTCCGGGAAGATATGACCGGTGACCGGTCACGTTCTGTGGTCGGTTGGTTATGACCGGTGTCGAGAGAGTAACCGGTCATGACCGGTGACCGGTGGGAGTAAGCTCCTTGTCCGAGACCCTGGGGCTGACACAAGGTGAGCCATACAGAGAATCGGAGAAGAAGGAGGCCTCTCCTGAGAGGGGCGTGAAACCTTCTTCTTGGGCGGAGGGGAGGGGCTCTGACCCCTGGCGGCACTGAAACCGGAGAAGGAAGAGGAAGAGGAAGCCTTCCTCTTCCGAGAAGAATATGAACGTCGGGAAGAAGCCTTCTTCCAGACCTCGTCAGACCAAGCCGCACAAACCGGGCAGGTGTTGTCCTTGGTGCAGCCCGAGCACGAAAGGCAAGTGGTGAGTGTCCAGGAGGCTTGACGTGTCCGCAAGAACCCTGGACTGAGACATGATAATATTCCAATAAATCAATAAAATCAATAAAACGGGGAGACCGAAATCGGAAACCCGTACAAGAAAGTGGGAGGGGGTCTCGATACGAGACAATATATATAAACAATAACAAAAACAGTGACTCGAGGGGCCGAAACACGGAAACCCGTGACACACAGCAAAATGTCTCGATACGAGACAATGAGTAAGTATTCTACACGAAATAGAATATATTTTACAAGAATAAAACACAGCCGAGGCTATGAAAAAGGAAGGAGAGCCGTAAAAGGCAGAAGCAATCAAGAATAGGTGACACAAGGTTACCAAAAGAAAACTCGATGGCTTCCAAAACACAATTGGAGAACGGGGGTTACACTTCAGGTAACTAGGGGGTTTTAGGGAATGGTTTATTTTGCGGACTGTTTTGGAAGCCGGGCGCAAATAGACACATACCTGAAGTAATAACAGGTATCGTATTTATGCTATTAAACAGTGTATTAAGCATAGTTGAGTACAAAATTTGACATAGCTGAAATGTGCTTAAAAGAACAATGTTCAATAATCAAATTGTTATAATTGATAAGTTTGAGTATGAGTATAATTTTCAATATCTTTGAGAAATCAGGGTCAGAACTGGACTTGGGCAATTGTATGTCTCACTATAATGATGTGGAAGCCATAAAAAAATGGCCTGCCTCTGATTAGGTTACCATGAGACTCACTGGTAATGTGATAAGGCTGATGGTTTATAGAAGGGGGATGGGGGGGGGGGGGGGGTTTGATGGTTATAGCTATAAAATCAAGTGAAACCTAGGGTGGGACCAATTTTGACCCAAGAGCCATGATTTAAAACTTGGTTCTGGTCTACAAGGCCATGTTACGTACCAAATATCTAAACCATGATCTTGTGGTTTCTGACAAGAACTTTTAAAGACTTCCCTATATAAGTCTATGTAAAATCAAGTGACCCCTAGGGCAGGGCCAATTCTGACCCAAGAGCCATGTAACATACCAAATATCTAAACTCCAGGCCTTGTGGTTTCTGAGAAGAAGATTTTTTCTAGATTTTCCTATTTTAGCCTATGTAAATTCAAGTGACCCTAGGGCGGGGCCAATTTTGACCCCATGGCCATGATTTGAACAAACCTGGTAGATACGCAGAAGGACATGGTACAAACAAAATATCTTAACTCCAGGCTTTGTGGTTTCGGAGGAGAAGATGTTTATAGGGTTTTTTTTTCTATACAAGTCTATGTTTAATCAAGTGACCCTGGGATGGGGCAATTTTGACCCCAGGGCCATGATTTGAACAAACTTGGTAGACATCAACTAGGCAATGCTACACACCAAATATCTAAGCTCACGGCCTTGCAGTTTTGTGGAAGAAGATTTTCAAAGTTTACATTTTTAAAATCTATCTTTAGCTCCTGTGACCTACTTTTTCAACCAATTAAAATAATCATGAGGATGATTCCTATGAAGTTTGGTCAAGATCCATCTAGAAGTTAAGACCAATAGGGTCCTTTTAATTATTGCTTTTAACATTTCTGTAAGCATAAGCTCATAATGAAGTCTGTGAGACCAATTAATTTAGCTGAACAGAGATAGAACCCAATATGAAAGAAGGTCAAACAGCAGTATCAATATGAATCCTTATTTCTTTCTCCGCATAACTCTTGCATCAAAATCCCTGCTTTGTGTATATCTACCCAGTATAGTAATGACATTGCCCAAGTTTTGAAAAGATTAGGTCAGAAACATACAAGGAATTGCATTCACAAGGCTGAAATACCAATCAGCTAAAGAGACTAAGTTTCAAGGGTCAAAAATCTTTAAAAAATTAATGAACCAGAAAATCGCCACTTCATGCACATCTACCCGTTACAGTATGCCACAAATCAAGTTTTGAAAAGATTCGTTCAGAAACGTAGGAGGAGTTGCGTTCACTAGGCTGCAATATCAATCAGATACAGAGACTAAGTTTCAAGGGACACAAATCTTGTAAAAATCAATGAACCGAAAATCGCCACTTCATGCACATTTACCCATTATAGTAATGACACTGACCAAGTTTTGAAAAATTCATTCAGAAATGTAGGAGGTGTTACGTTCACAAGGCTGCAATATCAATCAGATACAGAGACTAAGTTTCAAGGGACACAAATCTTGAAAAAAATCAATGAACTGGAAATCAGCACTTCATGCACATCTACCCATTATAGTAATGCCACTGATCAAGTTTTGAAATAATTCGTTCAGAAATGTAGGAGGAGTTGTGTTCACAAGGCTGCAATATCAATCAGCTACAGAGACTAAGTTTCAAGGGATACAAATCTTGTAAAAATCAATGAACCGGAAAATCGCCACTTCATGCACATCTACCCATTATAGTAATGACATGGACCAAGTTTTGAAAAGATTTATTCAGAAACGTAGGAGGAGTTGCGTTCACAAGATATGGAAGTACGGACGGACGGACAGACGGAGAAGATGACGCCAATATATGACCACCTCTGACGGCGTATAAAAACAATGTACGTAACATACTAACTTATATATAATTTGCACAATATAATATTGTACATAACATAACAAATAATGTACACAATGTAATAAAGATTGTACATAACTTAATGAATAATTAACATAAAATAATAACTAGAAGTCATTTGTTTAAGATACAAACGAAGCAGCTTTCCGTTTGCTTATTTCAAAGGTATTGAATATATAAATACAAAGAAATGGAATAATGATGCATTATAATTTAAGATTAAATACGTAATTCATCATTATCATAAATATATACTTATGTTAAAAAATAAGCTTTAAATCTTTTTTTTTTATTTATTTTCATCTTCTTAAGAAGATATTGAGAAAGCATAAATATGGATCTTATTAATTTTGATTACACAACTGTTTATTATCATGCAGAAAAAAAAAAAACAGGAAAATTTTAAGATAATACTATCCTCAAGAATTGTTTTCTTATGTTATTCAATCGATTTTAAAAGTTTTTTTTATTTTTCATTTAATATCCTTTTTTTCGTAAGCATATGACTTAACAAATATTCATTGCAATTTAATCCACATAAATGAAATTGTAAAAAAGAAAAGAAAAAACACTTTAAAATCAATGACTTTCAACCTTTAAATTCATTGAGTTTTACATTTGCAAGAATTTCTTATTTCTATGTAATTAACGTTATAAAAATCTTGAAACTTTCAACAATTCATTTGCTTTGTATATTTGCTTATTTTTACAGATTAAGAAAAAGAAACCGTTAAACCTTTAAAAAACACAAAAAATCAATAGGTAGATATACACGTATTTGTCATTTTCTTCAGGTTTGGGGAAAGTCGTGATAACAATACAATAATATATCCGTATAGGTTTTCTGGCTCTAGTATAATTATACTAATTCATCGTAAATGCGACTTATTTACTCAAAAACTTATCACAATTCAATACTGAGCGCAGGCACTCTTTCCTGCAAAAGAACAATCAGATCTAATTGCTCAAACAACCCAATGACTGCTTTCATTTCTTTCTTCAAATTAATAGATTTTCATGATTTAGCCCTTTTAAACATGAATAAGTTTTGATAACGTAATCACTTGAAATTTTCTGGACCTTTTGCGCATGTTAAGTGCGGCAATATTACTTATTTAAAGTTAATATATCCAATCTTATGATCTTTTTAATAAATGACACAACATAAATTCCTTAAGGTATACTTAAGATTGGCATCAATACTCATGACGCTGGAGCACGAATACAAATTGAAATGAATGATTTTTATATTTCAACAACGTCAAAGTCAAGTGACTAAAGAAAAATATCTTTTTTGCAAGGACATGTTCATTCTAACGTCCTATTACTCCAGAAAAAAAATATATCTTCGAGAATGCGAACAGGTTTATTTTCACATTTTTAAGTAGGCATTCCATCAAACATGAATAAATGCCATGTTTGATGATGTAATCACTTGAAATTTTCAAAACCTTATGAAAGTACTAAGTTTCGACATTATTGAAAATTCTAACTTTATTGGTCTAATTGGCGATTTTATATGATTTTTTAAAATAATTCTTGCTTTAGTATGCATGACGTCATAACCACGTGACAAAACAAACATTTCTTTCAGTATGCATCACTTCAATTTTAACTCTATCAATTCTAAAGATTTAATTAAGATTGATTCAAAATTCATGATACCAGAGCAAGAGAAATCTTTAAAAAGAAATGCATTTTGTCTTTTTGATGACGTCATAACCATGTGACTTAACCCTTTCCCTCATAGAGGACACCATGAAAAGACCTATGCGAACAGCATAAAACCAGATCAGCCTGCGAGTAACTCGCAGGCTGATCAGGTTTTATGCTGTTCGCTGTTCCTCAGTGGTCTGGAAATGAGGACTTTATAATTAAATTTGGTAAAGTTTAACTGTGGTTTTCTGCAGATCAGGCTTTATGTGGTACCTACTGAGTGCGTCAAAATGAGTCTATATGAGGGAAAGGGTTAAGAGAAAATCATTCAGAAAATAGAATGTAAACCTCTATGCCGATATGCTGTCCAATTTTCATGCTTCTAATGCATCAGGGGGCTTTGTAACATTTAAATTTAATTTTTGGACCAAAGTTCGAAAGTAGGTTTAGCCATAAATTCTTGAATTTTTCGAGTTTGAAAATTTGAATGCCAAGGTGCACATCTACATCATAAAATACAGCTCTGTAAAAATATCAAGATAATCGGACCAAAATTGAAGGCTCTAGAGCGTGAACAAACTTTTGAAGCTGACGTCAAATCTGACGTCATATGACGCCAATGAAAATTTAAAATGATTGAATGCATAAAAAGATACTTTTTCATCGCTGCAATTTCAATTTCATTAAAACTGACTCAAAATGTATAATGCCAGAGCAAGAGAAATCTTTGAAATAATAGGATTTTGTCCTTTAAATGACATCATAACCACGTGACTTAAAAGGAAATCTTTCAGAGAAAAGAAAGTAGACCTCTGGGCCAATTAGCTGTCCAATTTTCATGCTTCTAACTCATCAACAGCCTTTGTAATAATAAATAATAGTTTTAAGACCAAAGTTCGAAACTAGGTTTTGCCATAAATTCTTAAATTTTTCGAATTTGAAAATTTGAATACCAAGGTGCACATCTACATCATAAAATACAGCTTCTGTAAAAATATCAAGATAATCGGACCAAAATTAAGGCCCTGGAGTGCAAACAAACTTTTGAAGCTGACGTCAAATCTGACGTCATTGAAAATTAAAAATGATTGATTTTAAAAATTTGAACTTTTTTGTCAAGGCAATTTAATATTCATGTTGCTCAGACACTGACAACATATTGAAATTAACTTTTAGATTTGGTTGGAAAAAAAGGAATTATAATAATAAGAAGAATAAACATAACAAATCCTATACGTTTTCCCAGGTTGCGGAAAGCCATAAATAATGTACATAACATAATAAAAACAAGAGGGCCAAGATGGCCCTAAAGACGCTCACCTGAGGACATTTGTGCTGACCAAGTTTGAGGAAGATTGAATCAAAATTGTGGCCTCCAGTGTGTAAACAAGGTTTTTCTAAGATTTGACCTACTGACCTACTTTTGGATCCAACCTGACCCATTTTAGAACTGGTTCAAGATATCACCAAGACAAACATTCTGACCAAGTTCGAGGAAGATTGAATCAAAATTGTAGCCTCTAATGTGTAAATAAGATTTTTCTAAGATTTGACCTACTGACCTACTTTTCAATCGCTTTTTAGGTCTATTAGATTAATGATCTTCGATAATTCGTTGAAATTTCTGAAGAGAATCGTATACCTACCAAACTGAAACTGGAAATGGAGGGCTGAATAGTTTCCTAATTTTTCATTGGTTAATAATATTATAACCTAAAACGACCGAATGTGATTTTATTACCAACAATACGATTACCTGTACTTTCATATCTTTCTTAAAGAAAACTTTTATTTAATATACAATTGACACAATATATTCTCTTAGTCTTTTTATCATTTTATTTAATCGTAGATACTGATTTTAATATAAAACATATATCAAGTATGTAATTTAAAGTAAAAAGTGATTCAATCAAGGGCCAAATTTTAACCATTATCTTGTCATAATCTCTCAAACTAGTAATATTGCAAAATATTTTTTTTATGATTGGTCTATATGAATTATGTGGGTACGGACCACTAGACAATATTTCACATCAAATCTATAGATTAAGCTCTAGGTCTTTTCCTATGTAACACTATGTGAAACAAGTGACCACTGGTGCGGGGTCATTTATCACTGTAAGGCTATGATTTGAACAACTGAGGTAATGAACCATTATATGATGCTACATACCAAAAATCTAAGCTCTAGGCCTTCTGGATTCATGGAAGAAGATTTTTTAAGATTTTCCTATATAACTCTATGTAAAACAAGTGACCCCTGGTGCAGGGGCATTTATCACCATAGGGCTATGATTTGAACAATCTTGGTAATGAACCATTAGATGATGCTACATACCAAATATCTAAGCTGCTGGGCCTTATGGATTAAGAAGAAGATTTTTTAAGATTTTCCTATATAACTCTATTAAAACAAGTGACCCCTGTTGCGGGGGCATTTATCACCATAGGGCTATGATTTGAACAATCTTGGTAGTGAACCATTAGATGATGCTACATACCAAATGTCTAAGCTCTAGGCCATATGGATTTATAGAAGAAGATTTTTAAAGATTTTCCTATATAACTCTATATAAAACAAGTGACCCCTGTTGCGGGGGCATTTATCACCATAGGGCTTTGATTTGTACAATCTTGGTAATGGCCCACAAGACGATGCTACATACCAAATATCTAAGCTCTAGGCCTTGCAGTTTTGCAGGAGAAGATTTTCAAAGTTTGAGTTTTTAAAATCTATTTTTAGCTCCTGTGACCTACTTTTTTAACCAATCTGAATAATTTGTACAACTTTGATAGAGGGCATCATAAGGATGATTCCTGTGAAGTTTGGTCAAAATCCCTTCAGCGGTTCAGGAGGAGATGTTGTTTTAAAGCAAATTGTTGACGAGGCGGACGGACGCACGCACGGACGACGGACAAAAGGTGATCACAATAGCTCACCTTGAGCACTTCGTGCTCAGGTGAGCTAAAAACAAAAAACCTACACAACATAATAAACAGAATGCACAACATTTAAAGGATAATAATGAAAGTAAATGACAAAATAAAGAGTTAACATAATAAAGAATGTACATAACATAACAAAGATGATCTTTTTAAGACAGTTGAGGTTCCAACAATTTTTTTGTTTTTTTTCATCATTTTACTTTGCATTTTACACAAAAAAGGATTTACAATGGTAGAAACATTCTTATACAAGACCTGTCAGAGGACAGCACGCTCAACTATTCTTAATGCTTGTTAGTTAATGTAAATGAAATCTTGAAATCTATTTCAATTCCTGCCCTTCACATACCCTGTATATAAGCATAGTCAAAAATGATATATCTTGATATTCTGATACCTCTTAATATTTTTATGAAGTCTTTGTCTGATACCATACGATATACGATTTACGATCTGCGATATACGTTATGCGATATACGATACAGGATAAGCACGGTATAAATGGCATTTTTTACAACTGTATACAACTAGATTTTACAATAAGTTCAAAAATATGAAATATCAACTAAGCTTTTAACAATATTTATCACAAGCCGTGTTTTCATCTGAATTAAACAGAGGAAATAAACAAAACGGGAAACAGGAAATGGGGACAAACTAAATTGCGGTTCCTCTAGAAATGTTACGGACTCTGTTGTCAATAACAACCTAAGCACGTGTAATGAAAAACTGATTTTTTTCCTAATGAGGACTCATAAAAAATGTATTAATTATGCTTTGTTATTATGTGTTTTGATATTAATCACATTAAAAAAACAACAAATGATACCAGTAATCATCTAATATCTAGTACGCTGTCATTTCTGCTAATTGAAACAATATCTTCGGGCATTTTTCAAACCCATCAAACATAAATGTATATATAATTTATTGGATGTATCAAATATCAAAAGAACGCGAGTGAGTGTGGGAGAATAGCACCGTATCTATTTTCTTATTAGAATATTCGTATATATTACAAGTAGGTAACTGTCATAGGTATAGATTTAATATAAATATGTTTTCATATACTTTAACCAGAAGCTCGGAAAATCCGCTATTGTTTTAAAAAGCCCTAAGCCCGAAGAATTGTTGTTGGAAATTGACATTGGTAATTAAACAATTAAATACATGTACATTAACATGGGTCGAAAAGCTATCTTTGTCGAAAAGATGCCATGAGTGAAGAGGCCGCCGTTTAACCGGGTATTCGTGAGAAATGTCATACGCCGCCATGCGTATACAGTTTAATATGATATGTTTCGTTAATCGAGTCCAAGAATAAAATAGTTGCCAAATCGGTTATATCTCATTTTGACTACACCCATGGTTTTGACCAAGTATTATTGTAAAATTATTTAAATGTAAAGTATTTAATATTTCATTAAATATTTATGATATAACATTTATATTGTGTGCATATGTATCATCCCCGCACTAATTCACTGTGTCTTCCGCATAAATATGCATTCATCTCTCTCTCTCTCTCTCTCTCATCCTATATTTTGAGCTAATGGTCATTAATGTTATCATGTATGTGCAGGTTTCGAGACACATTTTAATTTGCAGAGATTTTGATTTGTAGACACAATGGGTTTCAATCGGAAGAACAAATTTAAAAAAAAAGTCCATATAAAATCTGTGTATTTTACTCACCGTTTTAACAATCAAAATATTTTAAAGAATACCCTATGATTCGCTCATTTGTGATATAAAAATAAGTCCATAAGTCACACACATGTGTGCCCGCACACTCCCTTACAAATGTGTTTTTGATACATGTATCATCATTATCATCATCATCATCATCATGTACATTTAAGATTTTTTTTCTCTCTTCGAAATATATTCTGTGCCTCATACCTAGATTGGAAACAGTTTTATTATTATTATTATTCTATGAATATTGGTGTGTTTAAAATAGAATTTCAAATTATTGCTAAAAATTGTAATCTTTTAGTACCGGAAATAACATTCACTCTGTGTACATGTCAAAAGTCTTCTCCTTTGGGGGTGGTATACCGGCAGCGGCGAGACATAAAGGTGACATATCCGGTCAAAATAAACACATGCTGTGCCTATATGGAAACAAGATCATTTTCTTTTAACTATTATCATGTCAATGAACTCTGTGTTATCACGGAATAAAATACATCAGTTATTTTATAACAAATCTTCCATTCCCATGTAGGTTTTATATTTATTTTTCTATTGTTATGGCTTGCAATAATTCCTGGTTTATCATATCAAATATTAAGACATAGCAGTGAAGCATATCACGAAAATGTGGTCCCGTTTTATCATTGTTTTTTTTCCATATGAAAGAGACAGTTGTTAGATACAATTAAGTTCGGGTGTGATACCCATGCTAATTTCGCAAAAAAAAAAAAACAAAAAAAAAAAAATGCTCTTCGAAATATACGTGTCCGAGGTATAGCACCGATATACTGTAAACATGTTCCTGTGTAGAACTAGTACTTAGAGCTCCATGTTCTCAAAGCAATACCGATGCATCTTGTACACATCATATACGTATTAGGATTTACGCGATCATCGGAAAAAAATGCTCCGGTTTGGATTTTCAGTCTCCACCTACCTGAATTTTGATTATCTCCGTACTGATGAAAAAGGGAGAAAAAAGAAACATAATTTGCACTCATTCATCCAATTTTTTTGGAAGTGTGTGTGCGCGCGCGCGTGTGCGTAATGAAAGAGATAGAGAAACCTAAATAAAATAGGAAATAATTAAATAAATAAGCTATATTCGTAAATTACAATTATCTTTTGTTCACGAATTCATTAAATAATAAAGAAAAATGGGCATTCGAGTAAATACAGCAGTAAAAAATGTCCCGGGAAATAAATAATTACACGAAAGCAACATTTCGGACGATCTTGCATAAGCAGGTAAGTTTTAATTTGTTAGTTTTTAGACAGGTTAATAAAGCAAACATTGATCAAACATATCGATTACACATATTTTAAAATTATTCCACTTTAATACTGATATAGTCATGAAGCTATATTAAAGGTATTTACGTCTCTGATATAGTACTTTTCACATGTGCATCAAATTATATAACATCGCATGGCGTCTGCTCCTGAAAGTCACGTAGGCCATAACACATGTATAAAATAATAAAGTAAAAGAAATATAACTATTGTACTTGGTAAAATATGAAAAAAATGTACTGCATAATGTGATTTAATGATCCACCATTAATAAACTTAAGCAAATATTAAATTTAAAGACACGAAGATTAATTATTTCTGAAATATCGCCCAAAAATATATACGTTACGATACGATGCGATACGAACGATAAACGCTATTTTTGACAACTGATACGTTAGCACCACTGTACAAAGTTTGGGATCTCAGGGTCAAATTAAAATTATCACCCAGAAAAGAATTTCATATAAAAATATGTTAACATGTGACCTTGACCTTTGAGGTATTGACACAAAATTCAATAGGGGTCTTCTACTAGTCATTAGCAACAACCATATTACCATATCAAGTTTGTGACTTAAGGGTCAAATAGAACTTAAGTTATCACTCAGACAAGGTTTGGTCTACCGACAGACTGACTACTGACCAACCTACCGAGCGACTGACCAACATGTGCAACGCAATATGCCCCCTCTTCTTTGAAGGGGGATGGGGGCATAGTAATAGCAAAGGGCAATAACTCAAAAATTATGAAGTGAAGATTTACAGTTCCTAAGCACTGCACTTCTACTCAATAAGATGTTACCACATATGAAGTTTAACATTTATACCTCAAATATTTTAGAGGTATGGGAAAAAACTAAATAGGAAAAATGGTAAAGAGGATTAACTAATACAATATGAAGTGAAGAGTTACAGTTCCTATGCACTGCACTTCTACTCAATGAGATGGAATATACAAATCACATGCACAAAAAAAAACATTGAATTTAGGAAGAGCTAGAAATGTGTCCAGAGGACACAGATGCCCCCACCTGTCACATTTTCCAAAACAAAGGCCAACACCCAGGAGTACAAGTCATGTCCTGAGTAATATATCCATGAAGTTTAAAGTCTGTACCTTCAGCGATAACCCGCAGCTGTGTCACAGTTTTGGGATGGACAAAGGCAAATCTATATGCCTCCTCACTTTTTGGTGTGTGTGTGTGTGGGGGGGGGGGGGGTAGAGGGGAAGGGCATAAAAATACCCA
>CM037782.1:37720220-37770220 GCA_021229015.1 Solen grandis | reverse complement strand
AGCAATAGTATGGAAAAAAACAGTGATCATGAGATTTCAGTGTGGTACTGCTGATTGAAAATGGACAAAAAGAGAGATGGTCCTTAACCTTTTCCCTCATAAAAACTCATTTTGACGCCCTTTATAGGTACCACATAAATCCTGATTTGCAGAAAGCCCCACTTAAACCTTTCCAAATTTAATTGTAAAATCCTCATCCCCAGACCACTAAGGAGCAGCAAACAGCATAAAACCTGATCAGCCTGCGAGTAACAGTTGGACTTGCAGGCTGATTGGGTTTTATGCTACTCACATAGGTATTTTATAGATCTCTATGAGGAAAAGGGTTAATTATTATGAAATAAGTTGCAATTTATTACAAAGTGTTTTTAATCATTCGTTTGTGGTTTTTAAGAGGTGTTTGGTAATCCCTGTGTACTGGAACACTGACATGAACCAAAGTAAAGGCAGACAATCTGCATATATTCACCCCCCCCCCCACAATCACTTTAATGATGATGTTGATGCTGCTGCTGATTTAATATAGTATGAATAACCCTTATATCTCTATCAGGTGGCTTTGTGTAAAACTAGCCTAGTATCTCATATACATAGTAGCAGGTAATGTAGTTTTGCACTAACTCAGTGGGGCAACACAGTCCAGAAAATGTGACCTCTGCCAGAAGGTCAGACTAAGCTATAGGAATGGTATTTGTGGTAATGTTATCTTCTCCACCTCTCCATATGTAGTGGAATCACCCAAATGACCTATCAGACTAGTGGACTATCTCATCTAAGGGTACAATTTATTTTTTTGTTTTTAGCTGGTTTTCTCTCTCTCTCTCTCTGTTAGACTTCTCTCTCTTTAATAAGTGGCCTTGTAATTTAATGTAACTTTTTTGCATTTTATTAAGCTACCTGGCGGCCATGTTTATTACAGATCGGAAAAATTTTAGCAACTTTGGTAGAGGTTGACCCAAGGAACATCTGTACCAATTTATTTTAAAATCTGGCCAGAAGTTTTGAAGAAAATGATTTTTAAAGTTTTCATTTTTTTTTTCTTTTTGTTTCCATGGCAACCAGAGTTCTACATGGATCAAGTTTATTTTAGCAACTTTTGTGAAGGTTGACCCAAGGATCATCCCTGCCAAGTTTAATCAAATTCTGTCCAGTGGTTTCAGAGGAGATGTTGTTTAAAGGTTTCTCTATATACATATAAGGCAAATAAGCCCCGCCCCTGGCGGCCATGTTTTTTTACAGATCGGAATAATTTTAGCAACTTTGGTAGAGGTTGACCCAAGGAACATCTGTACCAATTAATTTTAAAATCTGGCCAGTAGTTTTGAAGAAGATGATTTTTAAAGTTTTCATTTTTTTTTTCTTTTTGTTGCCATGGCAACCAGAGTTCTACATGGATCAAGTTTATTTTAGCAACTTTTGTGAAGATTGACCCAAGGATCATCCCTGCCAAGTTTAATCAAATTCTGTCCAGTGGTTTCAGAGGAGATGTTGTTTAAAGGTTTCTCTATATACATATAAGGCAAATAAGCCCCGCCCCTGGCGGCCATGTTTTTTAACGGATGGGAATAATTTTAGCAACTTTGGTAGAGGTTGACCCAAGGAACATCTGTACCAAATTATTTAGAAATCTGGCCAGTAGTTTTGAAGGAGATGATTTTTAAAGTTTTCAAATTATTTTTCTTTTTGTAGCCATGGCAACCAGAGTTCTTCATGGATCAACTTTATTTTAGCAACTTTTGTAGAGCCTCACCTGCCAAGTTTCATTAAATTCTGTCCAGCGGTTTCAGAGGAGATGTCGTTTAAAGCAAATTGTTGACGACGCACGACACACGACAACAGACGACGGACGAAGGGCGATCACAAAAGCTCACCTTGAGCACGTTGTGCTCAGGTGAGCTAAAAATGGGACCAGGAAGAGTTACAGTTCTTGGACACTGTACTTCTCCAGTCACCATCTGTCTTTATTTTAAGTTTTCAAGTTAATACCTTGTATGATATTTTAAATGTGTTCCGGACATGAAAAAAAAACAAGAGGTCCATGATGGCCCTATATCGCTCACCTGGCCCTTCCCAAAGAAGTTAGCTAAACCCGGTTTAAAACTGGTTTTAACTCGAGTTAAACCCTGCGGTATTGGCACCGGGTTTAAAGTGGGTTTTTTAGCTTACCGAGCAGGTTTTTTCTGATCAAAAAGCAGGTTTTAATGATAGAAAAACCCAGTTTATACTTACATGTTTTTTCTTGCTGAAAAGTGGGTTTTAAAACCCGCTTTCCCAAGAGTTGGTTTTTTCCTTCTTTTTTTTTTGCTGAAAAGTTGGGTTTGAGTTAGTAAAAACTGATTTTTTTTTTAAAGCGAGGTTTTTTTCCTAGGCTTAAAGCATTTTTTTTTTCTTCAAACAAGAATGTTAAAGTAGTTTTTTTTTCCTAGGCTTAAAGTGATTCCTCTATGGAAGTGAGTTAAAAAACCTGCATAAAACCCATTAGTATGTGTTTTTTTTTTCTAGTGGTTTTTTTTTTCTCCAAAAAAGTCAAGTAAATTTTATGGTCATCATTAAATAGTTTAATGGTTACAATATGTTTTACAGTCAAATTGACATCATATATACATTGTCCTCAGCTTGCACAATGTCCCACATATCTCCACTTCCACCTGGACCACTGGTGTTGAGAACTTCCATGAGATAATATCTGAAATGAGATAATTGTGCCATATACTTTCTTGTTATCTAGTTAGTGCACTTGCTTCTCACTGGTGCAAAACTGGCATCGCAGTCACCAAGCAAGTTTTTTTTAAATAGATTCATGATATCATCAGAAATTCAGGTGATACTGGACTAAATTATATTTTTCAGTCCTGATATACTCCTTGTGGTAAGAAAATTGGTTCTGGTGATAAGTTTTATAAGGGTTACATTTAAACAAGAGGGCCATGATGGCCCTTAATCACTCACCTGAATTCAACTGCTAGAGAGAAAATGCTTAAGTATGGAAAAACAAGAGGGCCATGATGGCCCTGAATCGCTCACCTGAGTACCATTGCTTCAACTGATGTCAAGGTTTTTAAACAGACAAGGATTCTGATATAACTTAATCTAAAACATTTTACCCCTGACAATACTACACACCAAATATCTAAGCAATGGGCCATATGGTTTCAGAGAAGACTTGGGCGCAGGGTCATTTATCACCGTAGGGCCAAGACTTTGAAAATCTTGGTAGTGGCCCATAAGATGATGCTACATACTAAATATCTAAGCTCTAGGCCTTATGGATTCATAGAAGAAGATTTTTTAAGATTTTCCTATATAACTCTGTGTAAAACAAGTGACCCCTGGTGGGGGGTCATTTATCACCATAGGGCTATGATTTGTACAATCTTGGTAGTGGCCCATAAGATGATGCTACATACAAATATCTAAGCTCTAGGCCTTATGGATTCATGAAGAAGATTTTTTAAGATTTTCCTATATAACTCTGTGTAAAACAAGTGACCCCTGGTGCGGGGTCATTTATCACCATAGGGCTATGATTTGTACAATCTTGGTAGTGGCCCATAAGATGATGCTACATACCAAATATCTAAGCTCTAGGCCTTATGGATTCATAGAAGAAGATTTTTTAAGATTTTCCTATATAACTCTGTGTAAAACAAGTGACCCCTGGTGCGGGGTCATTTATCACCATAGGGCTATGATTTGTACAATCTTGGTAGTGGCCCATAAGATGATGCTACATACCAAATATCTAAGCTCTAGGCCTTATGATTCATGGAAGAAGATTTTTTAAGATTTTCCTATATAACTCTATGTAAAACAAGTGACCCCTGGTGCGGGGTCATTTATCACCATAGGGCTATGATTTGTACAATCTTGGTAGTGGCCCATAAGATGATGCTACATACCAAATATCTAAGCTCTAGGCCTTATGATTCATGAAGAAGATTTTTTAAGATTTTCTATATAACTCTATGTAAAACAAGTGACCCCTGGTGCGGGGTCATTTATCACCATAGGGCTATGATTTGTACAATCTTGGTAGTGGCCCATAAGATGATGCTACATACCAAAAATCAAAAGGCTAGGCCTTGTGGTTTCGGAGAAGAAGATTTTTTCAAGTTTTTCCTATATTAGCCTATGTGAAATCAAGTGACCCCTGGGGCGGGGCCAATTTTGACCCCAGGGTCATAATTTGTACAATCCTGGTAGACAGTCATAAGATCATGCTACATACCAAAAATCAAAAGGCTAGGCCTTGTGGTTTCAGAGAAGAAGATTTTTTAAATTTTCATTTTTAAAATCTATTTTTAGCTCCTGTGACCTAATTATGCGATGGACCAGAACCATTTATACAACTTTAGTAGAGCTTCATCCAAGGAACATTCCTGCAAAATATTTTTCAAATTGGCCAAGCTGTTTAGGAGGAGATGTTGTTTGAAGCAATTGTTGACGCCGGACGCACGGACGGACGCACGGACGACGGACGACGGACGCCGGACAAAAGGCAATCAGAAAAGCTCACCTTGAGCACGTTGTGCTCATGTGAGCTAAAAATACACATATCATATAGCATTTAAATTTTATTAATTTTTAGCTCTGGTGGCCATCTTGGTAGGCAGACAGGAACAATTATGGATATTTTTGCTCAGTACCACCTAAGGATCATTCCTGTAAAGTTTCATCAAAATCTTCTTAGCAGTTAAGGAGGGGATATAGTTTAAAGATTTTTCTAATTTTAGCTCTGGTGGCCATCTTGGTTGGTGGACCAGAACAATTTGTAGCTATTTTTGTGGCAGTATCACCCAATGATCATTCCTATTGAGTTTCATTAAAATCTGTTTAGCAGTTAAGGAGATGTTGTTTAAAGATTTTTCTATATTTAGCTCTGGTGGCCATCTTGGTTGACAGACCAGAACGATTTCAGCTATTTTTGCTCAGTATCACCTAAGGATCATTCCTGTAAAGTTTCATTAAAATCTTCATAGCAGTTAAGGAGGGGATATAGTTTAAAGATTTTTCTATTTTTAGCTCTGGCAACCATCTTGGTAGGGGGGCGGGAACAATTTTCGCTATTTTTGGTTAGTACCACCTAAGGATCATTCCTGTTAGAGTTTCATCAAAATTTGCTCAGCGGTTAAGGAGGAGATGTCATTTAAAGCAAAAGCTGATGACGGACGATGGACAAAGATGGATTTCATTAAAATTATGTTAAACCTTGAATCATTGAACATCTTGAGCAGGGAAAATTAATTTTTTTGAATAATGGGTTGTTATAAGTTTCTGGACCTGATGTGTTAAATCACAAGTCACATCAATCATGTGTTAAGACAGCGTGATGAATATTTTTTTTTTTCAGTTACCAGTATTTGAAATTGCGTATTAATTGGACTGCAGTATGTGAAATATGTTTTGTCCAGGACAACTCTTCTTGTCATTATAAAAAAAAAATGAAGTCCCCAGCACTTCTCTGTGTCTACCAGTTACAAGTGGTCAGCTTTGAG
This sequence comes from Solen grandis, assembly GCA_021229015.1. Taxonomy (NCBI): domain Eukaryota; kingdom Metazoa; phylum Mollusca; class Bivalvia; order Adapedonta; family Solenidae; genus Solen; species Solen grandis. Next base: position 37,764,725 of record CM037782.1, on the reverse strand, counting down.
CTATGGACCTGGGTCTTCATCATATGATGGTGAACATTTGTGACAAGTAAATTCAAAACCCATCAATAAATGACAACATTATGGACCAGACAAGAATTATGACAGATGAACAGAGCAACAGCTATATGTTTGTGATTTGGGGAGCATAAACCTTTTATTTATTTTTAAGTTGAAAAGGACCATGATTTTGCAATTCTTACATACATTCCTTTGCTGCACATGTTGCTTTTGCCACGGTCAATGTAAACCTCAGTTAAATTTAAGTTAAAATAATGACTGCATTAATACATATTGATGCTGGTGATAATGCAAAGGCTATCAAAGGCTAGCCAATTAATTTTATTTGAAAAATCTTGATAATAAAGATATAAAACAAGCTGACCATGATGGCCCTTAAATCTCTTTTGAAAAATATCTAAAATTGGCCAGGATTCTACTAAGATCTGACCTAGTGACCTACTGTTTGACCCCATCCCACCCATGACTTATATTGGCTGAGATATTATAAAGATTAACATTCTGAGCAAGTTTGAGAAAGATTGAGCCAAAAATATGGCCTGATGAGTGTAAACAAGAATTATCCAAGATTTGACCAAGAGGCCTACTTTTTGACCCCGTCAAACATGAAACTTAACTGAGACATTGTCAAGACATACAGTCTGAGAGATTGGCTGAATTGTAGCTTCAAGAGTGCAAACATAAAAATTGTTGACATATCTCTTAATAATAAAAGCAGAAATTATAACCATAAATATTGCTGTACGGTTTGAAAGAGATTGCTTAAGGAATGAAGATGCTAGAGTGTAAAGTGTAATCTGACATTTTTTTTAAATTAAAAGGGACCTAACTCCTGACTTAAATGGTCTATCTTAGCCGTAATCAAACTTGATCGACATAATAAACATTGTCATAAAGTTTGGAGATGAGTAAAAAAAAATAAACAAGGCAGTCCAAAGGACAGCTATATCCCCCGCCGCTGGCGAAATATTAGAATTTGTTTGGTCATAGGATTATGTTCACCTTAACCTGGCATGGTTGTAGCAGACATAGAAGATCAGTTTAAGACAATTTAACTTTCCAGAGTTATGTATGAATCTCAGAATTTGGAGGCACATATATTAAAAGTTTACTGACAAGTTTTACATGGGAAACAGTACAAAAAGTGAACATCAATGAAGTATAGGATGTGTTAGGTAACCACAAAATACATGTGTAACTCAATTAAAAACTTTATATATCATGACATAATTTGTATGATTGTGAACATGACACGAGATATCGAGATGACATGGAAAAGTGGAGGCTTAAACATTTGACCTGCAAGTATGACCTTGACCTTGAGCCAGCGTGACCGCCTCATGCCTTCTGCACATCAGCTCAATGAGGTTAACATCCTTTGAAGAAATTGTGTCCAAGCGTTCATGAGATATAGAGCGGACACGAAAATAACATTTGACCTTCAAGGATGACCTTGACCTTGAGCCAGCATGACCGCCTCATGCCTTCTGCACATCAGCTCAATGAGGTTAACATTTTAGCCGAGTTTGATGAAATTTGTCCAAGCATTCATGAGATATGGAGCGGACATGAAAATAACATTTGACCTTCAAGTATGACCTTGACCTTGAGCCAGCGTGACCGCCACATGCCTTCTGCACATCAGCTCAATGAGGTTAACATTTTAGCCGAGTTTGAAGAAAATGTGTCCAAGCGTTCATGAGATATGGAGCGAACACGAAAATAACATTTGACCTTCAAGCATGACCTTGACCTTGAGCCAGCGTGACCGCCTCATGCCTTCTGCACATCAGCTCAATGAGGTTAACTTGAAGAAAATGTGTCCAAGCGTTCATGAGATATGGAGCGGACACGAAAATAACATTTGACCTTCAAGTATGACCTTGACCTTGAGCCAGCGTGACCGCCTCATGCCTTCTGCACATCAGCTCAATGAGGTTAACACTTTAGCCGAGTTTGAAGAAAATGTGTCCAAGCGTTCATGAGATATGGAGCGGACACGAAAATAACATTTGACCTTCAAGTATGACCTTGACCTTGAGCCAGCGTGACCGCCACATGCCTTCTGCACATCAGCTCAATGAGGTTAACACTTTAGCCGAGTTTGAAGAAAATGTGTCCAAGCGTTCATGAGATATGGAGCGGATACGAAAATGTTTCGGACACACTGACGGACTGACTGACGGACGGACGGACGAAGGGCATTACTATAACCCCCCTCCCGCTTCACGGCGGAGGATATAAAAATGAAGACCCTAGAGTGTAAGCAAAGTGAACTCTGGAATTTTTTTTTTATATTAAAAGGTACATAACTCCCAACTTAATTGGGTGATTCCAGACATTAGCAAAAGTGAGCAGGACATCATGGTCATAAAGTTTAAAGATGATTGCTTAAGAAATTAAGACGCTAGAGTGAGAGTGTTAACTCCAAATTTAATGATGTGAACGACACACATACGGACGACGGACACTCAATGGATCACAAAAGCTCAACCTGAGTGTTGCTCAGACAGGTGAATAGAAAGAATGATAATTCTGTCAATTTTACCAAGAGGATCAGGTGACTTTTGGAAGGACTGTTTCTCACATTCCCCAGTGGACCTGGGCAGTCTTCTGTTTCGCATCTGATGCTGACATGTGACGATCTTTTCCAGGAGCTGGTTCTTCAAAACTTGAAATAGTTGCCGTCATCTTTATATCTGCCAATCACAATGATATATGACAGATCATATCAGGTTAAGAATTTATAACCAAGCAATTATTGTACTTTAATGCTCCTTCCTTTTATTTTTCTAGCTATGATGTGTAAAACAACCAAGCCAAAATAGTGAAAAGGTTGTGATAGTGTTTGAAAAGACCACAAAATTAAGCCAGATGATGCACAAAAGCTATATAATCATTGTCTTCAGTAATTGCCTCACTCTAATAAAAGGATACAGAAAACTAAAAGGCATATTTGTACATTTAGTTACAAGGTAAAAAACTGGATCTGGGCCTAGAAAGAATGAAATTGCCTGGATAGTGCAGAGGTAACATGCCTCGCTTCTCACCAATGAGTCCGGGTCCAATTCCTGGTCACACATTTGAGAACGTAATGTAGTCGCCCATCCAGACACATGGATTTTCTCCAGTTTCCTCCCACAATAATGACTACATAGGCCGCCACCAGAACCACAGAGAGTGATTAATACAAGTTGTGATAACTTGTTTCGTAATCAATGTAAAATTAATAGTTTATTTGTTTAAAGAATGAAACTATTTTGCTGGTGAAAATAACACAAGCCAGAAAGTTTATTACAGCAAATTGATACCCTAAGGTTACTATGATAGAAAATAATAACAGTAAAGATTTACTTGATGTGTTCACCTTCGAGTCAATCAGCACTGGCCCAGTGACTGAGTCTCTTGTTGGGGGTGCTCCTATCCTCTGTAATCAAGCATGAAGTCACTAAACAATACAGGAACATGCAAGAAAAATTCCAATCAAAATGGTTACACAAAGTAGATCTTTGTCTTAATCAATTGAAGCACTATCCAGTGTATTAATGGCATAATTATGTCTTCACGAGAATGTGATTTTCAACACATTGATGGAGGTACCGGTTTAATCAAATCTTTCGTATTCATTTCATTTTTTAATTCAAAGAAAAAAAATCCACTCACCGCCGATCTGATATTTCTGTTCATGATTTACGCCGGATCTGTAATCTGCGATCACTTTCGTTGGTGTTAATACAGATATCTAACCAATTACAGAAAACGTGTAATATTGAGGACATTTTCTGACCTTTCTATTTACAAACATCAAAATTCAAGCTGTACCGCTAAGAATTTCAACCAATGAAACAACAGCTTAAGCCAATTGGTAATGTCCGGTTGATACCGAAGAATAACATTTGACTTTTTTTCTTTTATTTTTATTTTCCCTATGTTTTTATTTTGTTTAAGTGTGTGTAATATGTAAATATTTCAAAGAAAATGTGTTTATGATTGATATGCGATAAAATTTGGGCAAAAATACAGCAAAACACACTATCTCGCACGAGCGTGATCACCTATAAATAACCCGTACACGGACCGTATACAATCGAAAGCGAAACGAAAGTTGTCATTTCCCGCAGAAGTAAACAAACCGTATAACTTCGATACTATAACGTTGCCGATTTGGTGAACAACTTGAGAAATGCATGATACGACAAAGGTGCATTAGAAGGGTAGATAGAAATTAGACAAACGAAAGAATCCAGAAAACAGCACCTCGTAAGTAGCAAACCTTCGAAATTATATTTTTTTACGCATTCTGCCTTTCTGTACTGTATGGAATGATTACGATGGTTGCAAATGTCCACCGAATCCGTAAATATTAAGAAAGATTAATCCTTTTGAAAGAGACATTGTGGAAATATGCTTGGTTGTGCCATCATTTTTTTTTCACAAAAATTACCGGTTTTCGTGGCACAGTTACAGGAACATAAATTTAAAAAAATCTCGCTGTTGAAATAGGTTTTATCATCATATGGATTTCCTAATTAATTATTTGTGATTAATGAACTGGGAATAATGTGCCCCAATTTCATAAACGTGAGTAATAAATCAGCCTAAAGCAGAAAGTCCTATTGGGTTTGTACTGTTTATTCTTCTTCTTCTTATTATTATTATTCTTTTTTTCTTCCTAACTAAACGCTTATTTTTATATGTTGCAATGGACCTAGGACGATGAAATTTTTATGGCTTATTAGTCACGTGAGGAAATTTTGATTTCAATGATTTTCAGCACCCTATGACGTCACATGACGTCACAGCTAAAAATAGAGAAAAATGGTGTTCGCGCTCTACAGCCGTCATTTATGATCGGATTTTCTTCAAATTTTCACAGATGGTACATCTTGAAACTAAGGTGTGCATATCCTGTCAGCTAACCGAAATTCCGAAAGACCGAAGTTCTGTGGCTGAAATAAGATTCGAACATAGGACCGAAAATTTCATTTTAGGATTAAAGAGCTTCAGGATGAGATAGAAAGTTGAAACTTACACAGTTTGCAGTTCTGCAGAATTTCTACATATGTTTTTGAGTTCTGACGTCATACGACGTCAAAAGCATACTTCGTAATTTTCATTTTAGGGCAATGATTTCGACATGATGCCAGTTGTTCAGAATAATGAAAATTTCAGAGTTATGACAGTAAAGTATGCACTTTTGAAAAAAACCATCTTCAGCACCCTATGACGTCAAGTGACGTCAGAGCTAAAAATAGTGAAAAATGAGCCGCCATTTATGGTCAGATTTTCTTCAAATTTTCACAGATGGTATATCTTGAAAGTTAGGTGTGCATATCCTGTCAGCTAACCAAAATTCCGAAAGACTGAAGTTCTGTGGCTGAAATAAGATTCGAACATAGGACCGAAAATTTCATTTTAGGATTAAAGAGCTTCAGGATGAGATAGAAAGTTGAAACTTACACAGTTTGCAGTTCTGCAGCATTTCTACAAATATTTTGAATCGTGACGTCATAGGATGTCATAAGCATACCACTTAATTTTAATTTGGGGCAATGATTTCGACATGATGCCAGTTGTTCAAAATAACGAAAATTTCAGAGTTATTGCAGTAAAGTATGCGCTTTTGAGCAACAGCATTTTCAGCACCCTATGACGTCATCTGACGTCAGAGCTAAAAATAGAGAAAAATGGTATTCACGCTCTACAGCCGCCATTTATGATCAGATTTTCTTCAAATTTTTACAGATGGTTTATCTTGAAACTAAGGTGTGAATATTTTGTCAGCTAACCCTAATTCCGAAAAACCGAAGTATTGTGGCTGAAGTAAGATTCGAACATAGGACCTTTAAACTAGAAATCAAGTTTGCAGTCATGTCCTGACGTCATATGACATCATGTTACGTCACAGACTAATACTTAGTTCTTATCATTTGCACTAATTTCGGAATATAATGTCAATTGTTCAGCATGAACATGAAATACTACCAGAGGTGAGTCATTACATGAAACTTCTATCTCCTGCTTTTTGCATTAACACAGCTTGCAGAAAGTCTTATCATTCGTTTTCACGAATGACATCTAGTTATAATAATAATCATAATTAAAAAAACTTTACATAAAAATGTTTTGGAAAAAACTTGTATAAGCTGAAGGGGAAAATATGAGTGTTGAGACATGTGAACACATCCATTCTAATACAATGTGGAAATAGATCAAAATTGTTTATTTGATGTTTAAGATGACATGCACTTCATTTTTCAACATTTTTTGTTTGTTTTACTTATGGTAGTAATTTTTTATTATCAAATATTTTTGTATTCTTCATGTATATATATTTTTTTAAGAAGGAGGTCTTGTCACAATAAAATTTGAATGTTAACACTAAATTATATCATAGTTGAAAAATGCATGATAATAATAATAATAACTAGAACTATCACTAAATGTGATTAATACCCCCGCAATACTGCTTTAGAAATGATGAAGTTATTAGGATTAAGAAGAAGAGTATGAAAAAGACATTTTTACATTAGTTTTTTACCCAGATTTTTGGCCGGGTTACACAGGTTGTGCTTGACCATTGTATGAAATTGTTTTGAATTCCAACCAGTAGTTTTAAAGTTAAGCTCCGGACAAGGAAAAGTAACAAAGGGCAATAACTCTGTAATTACAATAGATAGAGTTATGGTTCTTGTGCACTGCACTTCCTCTTATTGTGGTTGACAATTGTATGAAATTGTTTTGAATTCCAACCAGTTCTTTTAAAGTTATGCTATGGACAAGGAAAAGTAACAAAGGGAAATAACTCTGTAATTACTCTAGATAGAGTTATGGTTCTTGTGCACTGCACTTCCTCATATTGTGGTTGACCATTGTATGAAATTGTTTTGAAATCCAACCAGTAGTTTACAAGTTATACTCTGGACAAGGAAAAGTAACTAAGGGCAATAACTCTGTAATTCCTACAGATAGAGTTATGGTTCTTGTGCACTGCACTTCCTCATATTGTGGTTGACCATTGTATGAAATTGTTTTGAAATCCAACTTGTACTTTTCAAGTTATGCTCCGGACAAGGAAAAGTAACAAAGGGCAATAACTCTGTAATAAGTCAAGATGGAGTTATGGTTCTTGTGCACTGCACTTCCTCTCCATGTGCTTGATCATTGCATGAAGTTGTATTGAATTCCAATAACGCAACGGACCGCTGGACCGACCGACCGACCGACCACCGCGTGACTCCTATATACCCCCCCAAACTTCGTTTCGGGGGTATAATAATAATAATACAGTGTCTGACCCAAACAGACACAAAAAAAACAGAAACATTTTTTTTCTTCTTCAGAACATCCATGGAAATATCATATAGGCAGTCAACTTTTGTCCAGAAAGCAGTGACTTCAGACATGTTTTATGAGCAGACTTCCAGAGTCTGTGGCCTGTTTGGGGACTGAGGCAAGGAGCTGGAAAGCCATGATTCAATGACTACCAACAGACCCTTGTTGAGAATCTTAATCAGCTGCAGGTGTATGATTTAATATGAACTGACAAAATATTTAAAGGCTCCCGGGAAAGTTTACAATCAGAGAAAGGGCTTATTATGGAGGCTACCCAGTGAATGAAAGAGGTTGCTACTCAAACACTAAGTTTGTCGATTTTGTATAAGCATTGCTTATGTATGCTTATATATTTTGAAATATAAAGACAAAAGAAAAGTTTTATAGCCTTATGTCTCACAATAATGAACTATTAAGAAATAGTGCAATGAATTTATTCCATGGTTTTTTTTTAAAATAAAAACATTAAAAGCAAAATTTATTTGTTGTTCAATAATGTATGTTAATTATACAGTCTAGTTAAAATGGTTGCTAATTTTATGTTATGTAGTTGCTAGGTCCAATGGCCATACAGCAATAAACTATGTCTACTTCTTAGAAAAAAACAACAAATTTTATAAATAAATTGATGATTACTGTATTTTCTGAGATTATTTTTTCATTACAACCTTAGTAGGACAAGAAAATCAGTAGAACTGACAGATGCTCCCCGAAGAACGTCATTGTTACAAATAAGACCTTGGTCAATGGGTGGGAGGATGTAGGAACTGGGTCAAGCCGAAGATATGCGCATCTCCTCTTTGTAATAAAGCTTCACATAAAGTTTTGTTGAAATCAAGCTATTAGTTCCTGAGAAATAGCCCGGACAAGAATCATACTAGATATACCGTTTGCATAAAAGTCAAAGGGCCATAACTCTGTGAAAAATTGAGGGACAAAGTTACCCCCATGATATGCAAATCTTCTCTTGGTAATAAAGCTTTCCATAAAGTTTCATTGAATTCAAGCCATTATTATCTGAGAAATAGCCCAGACAAGATTCAAGCAATATGTACTATAGGCCGAAAAGTCAAGGGGCCATAACTCTGTGAAAAATTGAGGAACCAGGTCACGCCGACGATATGCGTATCTACTCTTGGTAATTAAGCTTCCCATAAAGTTTCGTTGAATTAAGGCTTTTATTTCCTGAGAAATAGCCCGGTCAAAATCATACAATATGTACTATAGGCCGAAAAGTCAATGGGCCATAGCTCTTTGAAAAATTTAGGAACCGGTCCGGGTCATGCTGAGGATATGCGCATCTCCTCTTGGTAATAAAGGTTTCCATAAAGTTTCGTTGAATTCAAGCCGTTAGTTCCTGAGAAATAGTCCGGACAAGGAAAGTGTGACGGACGAATGGACGGATGAACGGACGGACGAAGCGGCGACTATATGCGTCACCTTCGGTGAGCATAAAAAACATTTACATAAGAACATGACTTGATTTGGAAAACTAACACATTCTCTATCTTCATTAAAACACAGAATTACCTAAAGACCCACTTCTAAAGAAGTAGGTTAAAGGTGAGTCTTTTCATAAAATCCTTCTCCTAAGAAAAACCAACTTAAAATGTAAAAGACCCACTTTCCTCAATGAAAAGACACGCTTCAAATGACTGAAAACCCACTTAAAAAAATTTTTCCCCCAAGAAAAAGACCCACTTCTTATGTAAAAGACTCACTTTTTGCCCACTTGTTCAGAAAAAGACCCACTTCCTTTGTAAAAAAACTCACTTTTTGCTCACTTGTTCAAATAAAGACCAACTTAAACCAACTTCTTGAGGTTGAAAACCCACAATAAACCCACTTTCTTTTACAACAACTTACTTTAGACCCGCTTTCAAATGAAAAACACAGGAAAAACTCGCTTTTTTGTAAAAAAAATCAGAAAAAGCCCACTTTTAAGTGGGTTTTGGTAAAAAAAAACACTTATCATTTGGGAAGGGGAGTACCACTGCTGTAAAAGAGCAATCTTGGTAGAGGTTTACCCATAGAACTTCTGTGCGAAAACATTTTAAAATCTGGAGAGAAGTTTTGTAGCATAAGTCTTTTAAAGTTTTCACTATATACATTTAAGGCAAATTTAGCCCCGCCCCTGGCGGCCATTTTTTTTTACGGATCAAAATAATTTTAGCAAACTTGGTAGACGGTTACCCAAGGAACAACTGCACTAAAACATTTTGAAATCTGGCCAGTGGTTTTGAAGATGATTTTTTTATTTTTCATATCGTTTTCTTTCCATTGCCATGGCAACCATAGTTCTACATGGATCAAGTTTATTTTAGCAACTTTTGTGACAGTTCACCCAAGAAACATCCCTGCCAAGTTTAATTAAATTCAGTCCAGCAGTTTCAGAAGAGATGTTGTTTAAAGCAAATTGTTGACGATACACGATGGGCAACAACAGTTGACAGACGCAGGGTGATCCTAATAGCTCACCTTGAGCATGTTGTGTTCAGGTGAGCTAAAAATTAACAAAGGGAGATAATTCAAATACTGGACAAGGTATACAGTGCGGCTCGCGTTCAAGTTGGCATTTTTAGCGTGTAACGTGCGTGTAACGTGCGTTCCGTGTCCGTGTAATGTGTGTGTAACGTGCGTGCGTGCGTGTACCGTGTAACCGTGTAACATTCTCAACGTGTGGTCCGTGTAGCATCGTTTATATCGTGTGTAACGTGTTAAACTAACATGTCACGGTGTAAAATCATTCGGCTTATTGTACTAGAACCCTGATGGAAATGAGTCTTGGTCGAGGTAAAAAACACATATTATCATGTGTGTTTGCGATGAAAAACAACTGCTTACATGTGCATCTGGTGTGAAATGATACAACTTATGCTGTTGGATATACCATATTTCATAATGCACATTGCTTCAACTTTATATAAATTAATAATAAAATACGACTTACCGATTTCCTAGGTCTCCTCAGTCCTCACGAATATTATAACCACTATTTATTCCGTTTACAGGTAAAATGTAACTCAAAATTTGCTGGCTCGGAATTTATACTCTATCGTGCTGGTGACACATTGTATCGTTTAGCAGGGACTTCCTGTGTAATCCAGTTTGACACGATACACAATCTATGCACAGGAAATATTTAATTTTGACACCCAAGACCAAGAGTACATTTTAGGAAATTAGGTGTCAGACTGGGTAGCTAGACTCGGATTATACGTAAATCGTCACCTTGGCCTGGTACATGTAACTTAACGTTTGACGACTTATGTGTAATTCTCTCTCTCCGCCATCTCTCTCTCTCTCAATAGCCTAGATGTGATATATATATACAATGAATTTAAAACTTCAACTATCATGCTCATTATTAACTAATTAAATTTAATTTTCACGTTATAACCGCAACGAATACATCCAAGACTTAAACCTTTCATCTACCTAAGGAAGCACTCGATAGGATAAACTTTTTAAAATGAATTGCGTTTTTAAATTGATTCGATAATCTGATAAATGATTAGGAATTAATTGCCGAAAGCATAATTATAACTACTCGCTTTCATCTATTTAAGGAAAAACTCAATAAGATGAACTTATTGATCGATTGCGTTTTTTGAATTTATTCGATAAACTGATAGGAAATTAGGAATTAATTGCCGAAATGATAACTTTAAATACTCGCTTTTCCATACATATCCTGGTGATGGTACAGGTAATTATAAAGATAAAATGGGCTCGATTTTTCCACTCCTAAAACTATTGAATGTTTTTATCCGTCTTTTGAAAATCATTTGGGGTTGGTTGTTTTGTCTGTCTTCAAATAATGAGTAATCATACATTGTATACACAGAATCGTATAATCGTCAATTCTATTCGTTTTCTTATTAAAAGAATTAGAAAAAAAGAGTGATGAGTGTCTATGGACGAAAACAACTACAGCTAGTTTATGTGGCTAAAATTATAGATTACCAACAATACGATACGATTTTTTTTAATTCTGTGTTCAGATTTATTTCGGTAAATGGCCAGATCGGTAATTAATTAAATAAAAAGGTAACTCCTTTGATGTTTCATTTATTGATTATATATATTTGATTTGTTCCCAAACTTTAATGATAGTGTGAAAAATAGATGATACGCATTGAATGGAGTATGCATTCATACATTGTACATGAACGTGATCATATAAGAATAAAAAAGTAATCATTTCTTTCAGATCTTCGACGTATCTAAAAGAACAAACATGAAATATAAAGTTTACTAGCAATTACATGTAGTTATTATGAATCTAAAACGAGAATTTAATACGATCGCTTGTCTCTTGATTCCTTCTTTAGTTCTCTTATTAACTAATGACACATAGAGAAGTAGTCAATGGACGAAAACAACCGAGTTGACCGATTAAGCCGGCAGCGTTTGCATCGTGCATCGTTCGTATCGTGTGGACCGTGTATCGTGTATATGAACCAAACGTGTAACGTACGTGCACCGTGTAACGTGCGTGTAACGTGCGTTCCGTGTCCGTGTAACGTGCGTGTAACGTGCGTTCCGTGTGCCAACTTGAACGCGAGCCGCACTGTACGAGTTCAGTTCTTGGACACTGCACTTCTCCTACTTGCCACTTGTCTATTTTCAAATCAATTTCTTAAATAGTTTCCAAGTAATGTTCCGAACAAAAAAATTCCAACGGACTGACCGACCGACCGACAAACTGACCAACCACAAGGTGACTCCTATATTATGACTCCCCACCCCCAAACTTAGTTTGGCGGGGATATAATTAAGATTCATTACTTTGCAAAAAACCTGATGATTGAGATTGGTGTTTTTCCTACAATACCTGCTCTTGAGGTGTTGGTTTTTCCTCTTTAGGAGGGAGTTTGCCACTAAGCCTGTAAATAAATTAATTCAACACAAAGTGATTTCAGCATACCAAACAACATTATCATAAATAATACATAATATATATTTGTAACAAGTTTCACAATAATGTTAAGTCATCTTTAAAGAAAAACAGGAGCTGTCAGAGGACAGCACGCTCGACTATTCAAAATGCTTGTTGGTAAATCAAATGAAATCTATATACCTTGATAGCCTGATAACCCTTAATATTTTTATGATGTCTAAAATCAATTCCATGCCTAGTTACTGAGACATAAGCACAATAACACTGTGCATGCAAAACTTTAACCAAAATCCAAGTTAGAAAAGGGCCATAATTTGCAAAAAATTTAGTCCAAAAGTTATCCTCCTTAGTTTTCTGATGCCCCTGAAGACACTCCTTAACTTTCTAGTCAATTCCACAAGCAATTTCTGAGATATAAGCTGGATGGTAGCTTAAAGGCAAAAATTTAACCAAACTTCTAAGTTAAAGGGGGGGTCATAATTTTTAATATATTCCATCAAGTGTTATCTTCCTTTATAGTATGATACCCCTAAACATATTAATGATTAGGGTTGGACACCGATTCCCGGTATCGGTCCAATACCGAATAGTTACTTCGTAAAGTACCGGTATATACCATTTCGTAAAATACCGGTGCCTGGTTTCGATACTTCTGTAATTGTGTCAAGAAACCAGTCTTTAAGACGTAAGAATGTAAACAAGTAACTTTAAAAATGGCCTTATAACACAGATAACTAACCATGAACAAAATATAAGGATCCATAACGTGTTCCAGCAGCAATGACTGACACCACAGACATATGCAGCATATGTCTGTGGTGACATATAGAACAAGTCATAGGACAATTCTAATTTCACAAATAAACATTGTCATTTATAAAATACTTACTTACGAAGGATTGACAAAAAGTCCTAAAATTAAAAAAGATAAGTATTTAATACCCTATTTAAAAGAATGATAATGCGCACTCGAGGAGGCCACCATTTTTGTTTCGATGCGGGTGGTTTGCGGATGTTCGGTAGAGCTACAGGTAAAATAACAAGAGGGCCAAGATGGCCCTTGGTCGCTCACCTGAGAAAGATGATTGCTTAAGAAATAAAGATGCTTGAGTGTAAAAGTGAAATCTGGCTTTTTTTATGGTGAAATGGGCATAACTCCTAAATTTACAAGTCAATATCAGTTATAATTGAACCTGATTGTGAGATTGTGGGCATAAACATTGTCTTAAAGTTTAAAAATGATTGTTAAAAAAATGAAGTTGGTAGAGAATAAACAAAGTGAAATCTTGTATTTTTTGTATTAAAAGGGGCATAACTCCTGACCTAATTGACCGATCTCAGCCATAATCGAACTCAATTGAGACATTATGGTCATAAGCATTGTCATAAAGTTTGAAGATGATTGCTCAAAAGATGAAGATACTAGAGTGTAAACAACGTGAAATCTGGCATTTTTTTTATATTAAAAGGGGCTTAACTCCTGACCTTATCCACTAATCTCAGTCATAATCAAACTCATTCGAGACATTATGGTCATAAGCATTGCCATAAAGTTTGAAGATGCTTGCTCAAAAGATGAAGATGCTAGAGTGTAAACAAAGTGAAATATGGCATTTTTTTAATATTAAAAGGGGCATAACTCCTGACCTAATTGATGAATCTCAGCCATAATCGAACTCAATTGAGACCTTATGGACATAAGCATTGCCATAAAGTTTGAAGAGGATTGCTCAAAAGATGAAGATGCTAGAGTGTAAACAACTTGAAATATGGCATTTTTTGAATATTAAAAGGGGCATAACTCCTGACCTAATGTTCCGATATCAGCCGTAATCGAACTTGGCCGAGATTTTATGGTTATAAACATTGTTTTAAAGTTTGAAGATAATTGCTCATAAAATGAAGATGCTAGAGTGCAAACGAACAAATTGTGGACGACGGACGACGGACGGACGGACGGACGGACGGACATTCATCGATCCTAAAAGCTCATCCTGAGCACACGTGCTCAGGTGAGCTAAAAAGTTATACTGCTTCCGCAAGTCAGTCATACAAAAAATATTATTCACACCTCTAGTATCAACATTTCATTTGCATTGTTACGTTGATTTTAATTATGGCCAATTGTTTGAGTAATAATCTTCAAATGTTGATACCTTGATGTTTGTTTGTCGCAAGTCCCTTTCTAATTGAATTTTGAAGTAACATTACACAATTAACTTAAACCGAACAGATCTGTCCAAATTGAAATTCAACTAGCTAAAATATAGTCTGAATATAATAAAAACAATATAATCATAACATGATGGCAATCATTGTTGGTCTCAGTAATGACGATGCGAACAATTAATTATTAAGTTAGTTATTAGTTTTTATTTTACAATTATGTTATAGAAATTACAACCAGACAACACATTTTGGAGGGAATATACGATAAAGCCTTAATACCGATTTAAATTATGAAATCGATTTTCGATATGACTTCTTAGTGGGTGGGGTAGAACTGGAAAAACTACAAAAAAATTTTTTTCAAAGTTTGGGCGTATTATTCAAAGTAAATTAACGGTGGCAAATGTAGTTTGTAAGACCATTTGTAATGATTACTTGCTGAACATTTATGATGATGATGAAGAGATTTAAGTTCTTTTAGTTGAGGTTTCGTTTTCAATCTTCCAATATTTCTTGTGCAAAAGAGTGACTGTACACTTGTAAGTTCAACTTAACTGTGTTTAAAGTCAAATCTAGTCAATACAAAAACAATTTAAGATAATAAGATATAAGATGAGTAAATCTGTTATTTTTAGCCGTAATTATCATTTGTCTGTTTTGTTAAGTATGTTATAATTTACTTTTTGTCTTTAGCTATTAAAATGTTAAAAGTTTTTCTTTAGATATTTTTCCTGCACCAAAATGATGTTACTGTTTAAATCTTGCCATGTTCCGTGAATAAAAAAAAAGAACAAAAAAAATAATTAAATTAATGTATGATGACAGCATAGCATTACATAAGGACTAGTTTATATAAATAAACAGATTATAGTACAATGAATTTACCTTATTAGTGCTTATTTGCAAACAACACTTTGATATGGTAAACTGACAGTAATCATTAAGTATCATATCGTTAAATACCGGTATCGTTCGTATCAGTATTGGTATCGATCGTTTCGTGAATACGATATCCACCTATTAATGATGTTTCAAATCAATCCCATGCCTGGACTCTGAGATATAAGCATGAAAGTATACTTGCATGCAAAACTTTAACCAAATTTTTTAAGTTAAAAAAGGGCCATAACTTTTAATATACTCCATCAAAAGTTATCTACCTTGAAAGTATGATACCCTAAACATATTAAAGATGTTTAAAATCAATAGCATGCCTGGTACTGAGATATATGCATGAAAGTAACTTGCATGCAAAATTTTAACCAAAATTTCTAAGTTAAAAAGGGCAATAATTTGTAACATATTCCATCAAGAGTTATCTACCATGAAAGTATGATACCCCTAAACATATCAAAGATGTTTCAAATCAATTGCATGCCTGGATACTGAGATATAAGCATGATATTACCTTGCATGCAAATCTTTAACCAAAATTTCTAAGTTAAAAAGGGCCATAATTTGTAATATATTCCATCAAGAGTTATCTACCTTGGTTGTCTGATGCCCACTTAACATATTCATAAACTTTTAAGTCAATACCATGAATGGTTATTGAGATACAAACTAGATAGTGGCTTGCACGCAAAACTTGAACCAAATTTTCTATTGCATGCTAAACTTTAACCAAAATTTCCTAAGTTAAAATGGGCCATAATTCAAATTAAATTCAGTCAAGAGTTACCTACCTTGGTTGTCTGATGCCCCTGAACATATTTATAAACTTTCAAGTCAATATCATAAATGGTTAGTGAGATACAAGGTTGATAGTAACTTGCACGCAAAACTTTAACCAAAAGCTGCAACGCCAGGGCGACTACAATAGCTCTCATATTCTTCGAATAGTCGAGCTAACAAGTGGGCGATGATGGCCCTTTATCGCTCACCTGAGTACCATGGCTCCAAAAGCAACCTTATGGACCATAACTACCATACA
This sequence comes from Solen grandis, assembly GCA_021229015.1. Taxonomy (NCBI): domain Eukaryota; kingdom Metazoa; phylum Mollusca; class Bivalvia; order Adapedonta; family Solenidae; genus Solen; species Solen grandis. Next base: position 37,748,367 of record CM037782.1, on the reverse strand, counting down.
GGGCTTTTTTTTTCCTTATATAATTGAGCCAATATTCAGTGGGTTCCCAACTGAAGAAAAAAAAAAATTCCCCAATTTTATTGTCAAATTTCCCAAAATTAAGAAATAATTTTCCAACTGCCTTACATAGTTATTAAGTTGACAGAAAAAGTGTGACAGACAGACGGATGGACAGACTGAGAGACAGACAACAGACAAGTGATCTCTATGTGTCACCTGTGCTAACAGCAGGCGACACAATTAACTTGTCGGAAGAAATGAATGATACTGAATTACTTTTTAGGATAGTATTCCATTTTGATTTGACTGCAATCTGATCGCTGAATTTTTTCTTTGTGCACAGTCCTATCTGATGATTCATTTACTGGCAGTTTTTTTTATCCTGCTATAACAGATGCGGCTTCCCCTCAATTTTCCCTCTGAGAAATGACAAGAGGGCCATAATGACCCTGGATCACTCACCTGGTATCATTAGGCCCATTTTGACCCAAGGGTCATGATTTGAACAAACTTGGTAGAGGTCTACTAGGCATGTTACACACCAGATATCTAAACTCTAGGCCTTGTGGTGTCTTGACAAGAAGATTTTTCTAGATTTTTCTATATAAATCTACGTAAAATCAAGTGACCCCTGGGCCAGGGCCAATTTTGATCCAAGGGCCATGATTTGAACAAACTTGATAGAGGTATTCTAGCAGAGGTTACACACCAAATACCTAAACTCTAGGCCTTGTGGTTTCGGACAAGCAGATTTTTCTATTTTTTTTTCCAATGTAAGTCTATGTAAAATGTAAAGTGACCCCTGGGGCGGGGCCAGTTTCGACCCCAGGGTCATGATTTGAACAAACTAGGTATAGGTCCATAAGACAATGCCACACACCAAATATCTAAGCTTTATGCATTGTGGTTCTGGAAAAGAAGATTTTTAAAGACTTCACCTTAAAAATCTATTTTTAGCTCCTGTGATCCAGATATGCATTGGACCGGAACCATATGAACAGCTTCATGCAAGGATCAAATTTTGCCCAGCGGTTTCAGAGATGTCATTTGAAACAATTTTTGACAACAGACGCCAGACAGCCATTGATCCTAAAAGCTCACATGAGCACTATACATAAACAAGAGCCCGAGGGCTCTAATCCGCTCACCTGAGTAAAGATAAAATGTCCCACCATAAGTAACAAGGTGTTTTTTTTTAATGGTTGAAAAATTATCTAAATGTACAAAGCAATTCCTTTTTGTTGATATGTGATGTACATGTTAAGATGAGTAATTGTGCACAGTATCATTCAGATCTGATAAACAGTTGCTAATATTAGCCTATGTTGAAGAAAAATTGGTAGAGATCATTAGACAATGCTACATGCCAAAAAACCCGGCCAAGGTTCCGAAGAAAATTTTTATCTATATTAGCCTATGTTAAGAAAATACCCCGGGCGGGGCCAATTTTGACCCCAGGGCCATTATTTGAACAAACTTGGTAGAGATCATTAGACAATGCTACATGCCAAGAAATTATTTTGAAATCTGGCCAGTAGTTTTGAAGGAGATGATTTTTAAAGTTTCCAAATTATTTTTCTTTTTGTTGCCATGGCAACCAGAGTTCTTCATGGATCAACTTTATTTTAGCAACTTTTGTAGAGCCTCACCCAAGGATCAATCCTGCCAAGTTTCATTAAATTCTGTCCAGCGGTTTCAGAGGAGATGTCGTTTAAAGCAAATTGTTGACGACACACGACGCACGCCGGACGACGACGGACGCTGGGTGATCACAAAAGCTCACCTTGAGCACTTTGTGCTCAGGTGAGCTAAAAAGTCCAGAAAACCGCTATTTCAAAGAAACTGTTCAAGTCTAACGCCTGTATTTTCGTCAAATATCAGTGGCGAAAAACGAAATTTGAGCTTGATCTGTAACTCATGGTGGTAGACTCACATACCAAATCTTAGATCAATATCTGCAAGCATTTGGAAATAAGGTCCGGAAAACATGAGTGTGACTGACAGACTGACAGGCGGAGTGCAAACCTATAGTCCGCTTCAGCGATGCCTGTAGGGGACTTATAACACAAGAAGGCCATAGAGGCCCTGGATCACTCACCCGAGTTCTACATGAATCAAGTTTATTTTAGCAACTTTTGTGTAGGTTCACCTAAGGATCATCCCTGCCAGGTTTAATCAAGTTCTGTCCAGCAGTATCAGAGGAGCTGTTGTTTAAAACAAATTGCTGACGACAGACGCAGGATGATCACAAAAGCTCACCTTAAGCAAATTGTGCTCAGGTTAGCTAACAAGAGGGCCAAGATGGCCCTAGATCGCTCACCTGAGAAAAGTATCATTCATTGCCTGTACAAAACAGATTGCTTTAGAATTAAGATGATGAGGTGAAACAATGTTCAGGAATTTTCTGACCACATCCACAAAAGATATCATCATGACAAACATTCTGCCAAAGTTTGAGGATGATTGGACCAAAAATGTTGCCCTCAGAGTATAAACAAGATTTTTCTAAGATTTGACTTACTGACCTACATTTCTATCCAGCTGCACCCATTTTCAAACTGGTTTGAGATATCATCATGACAAACAATCTGACCAAGTTTGAGGAAGATTGCATCAAAACTGTGGCCTTTAGTGTGTAAACAAGATTTTTCTAAGATTTGACCTATTGACCTACTTTTCGGTCCGGCTCTGCCCATTTTCGAAAGGGTTCAAGATATCATCAAGACAAACATTCTGACCAAGTTTGAGGAAGATTGATAAAATGTGCCTTAGTGTGTAAACAAGATTTTTCTAAGATTTGACCTACTGACCTACTTTTTGATCCAACCTGACCCATTTTCGAAAGGGTTCAAGATATCATCAAGACAAACATTCTGACCAAGTTTGAGGAAGATTGGATCAAAATTGTGGCCTCTAGTATGTAAACAAGATTTTTCTAAGATTTGACCTACTGACCTACTTTTTGATCCAACCTGACCCATTTTCGAAAGGGTTCAAGATATCATCAAGACAAACATTCTGACCAAGTTTGAGGAAGATTGGATCAAAATTGTGGCCTCTAGTGTGTAAACATCAAATTGTTGACGGACGACGGCCGACGGACAATCAAGTATCCCAAAAGCTCACCCTGAGCTATGCTCAGGTGAGCTAAAAAAACAAGAGGGCCAAGATGGCCCTAAAGACGCTCACCTGAGAAAACTACCTTCATTGTTTGTACAATTAGTTACTAAATTATAATTATTGTACTAAATGCATAATCCATAAGATCTTTTCAATTCCATGAACTAAACTTGATTATGGCTATTAACATTACAAGAAATTTTTAAACTGATTGATTAAGAAATGAAGCTGCTAGAGAGCAAACAAAGTTAAATCTGGCAATTTCAACATTACAAGGGACATAACTCTTGACATAATTGGCTGATATCAGCCATAATTGAACCTGGCCGAAAGAATATGGCTAAAAACATTGTTCTAATTTTATATGATGATTACTTAAGAAATGAAGATGCTAGAGTGCAAACAAAGTGAAATCTGGCATTTTTCATATACAAAAAGGGGCATAACTCCTGACCTAATTGGCCGATATCAGCCATAACCAAACATGGCCAAGAGATAATGGTAATAAACATTTTCATTAAGTTTGAAGATGATTGCTTAAGAAATGAAGATGCTAGAGTGCAAACAATGTGAAATCTGGCATTTTTTTAATATTAAAAGGGGCATAACTTCTGACCTTATGGGCCGATATCAGCCATAATTGAACATGGCTGAGAGATTATGGTAATAAACATTGTTTGTAGTTTGAAGATGATTACTTAAGAAATGAAGATGCTAGAGTGCAAACAAAATAATTGTGGATGACGGATGGACAGATAACGGACATTCATCGGTCCTAATTGCTCATCCTGAGCACATGTGCTTAGTTGAGCTAAGAAAACAAGATGGCCAAGATGGCACTGTGTCGCTCACCTGAGTTAGATGGCTGAATTCACCCGAGATTTGATGTAAACAAATAGTCTGACCAAGTTACATTAAGGTTAGGCTAAAACTGTGGTATCTAAATTTTTCTAAGATTTGACCTAGTGACCTAGTTTTTGACCCAACATGACCCAATTTCAAACTCATTCGACATAGCATCAAGACAAACATCCTGACAAATTTTCATGAAGATTGACCCAAAAATGTGGCCTCAAGCATGTTCACAAGGTTTTTCAAAGATTTGACCTGGTGACCTAGTTGTTGACCCCACGTGACCCAATTTCAATCTCATCCGAGATATCATGTAGACAAACATCCTGACCAAGTTTCATGAAGATTGGGCCAAAACTGTGGCCTCTAGAGTGTACAAGGTTTTTCTAAGATTTGACCTGGTGACCTAGTTTTTGACCCCATGACCCAATTTCGAACTCATCCGAGGTATCATGTAGACAAAAATCCTGACCAAGTTTCATGAAGATTGGGCCAAAACTGTGGCCTCTAGAGTGTTAACAAGCAATTGTTGACGACGAACAACGCATGACCGACAAAAGGCAATCACAAAAGCTCACCCTGAGCACAAGTGCTCAGGTGAGCTAAAAATTAAAAAACAAAACAAAACAAAAAACCATTAATTTTAGTAACAGTAATCTTGACCTTGATCTTTTTGACCTGAAACTTCATCTTCCAATTCTAACAGAGAAAATTTGTGTCCAAATTAAATCCCAATATTCCTCTTCCCATTAGGTATCTATCTACTAAATATGATCATCATTTTTAGTTACAGTGACCTTGACCCTATTGACCTGAAATTCAATCCCAATCTTCCTCTTCCCAAAGGTATCTATCTACTAAATATGATCATCATACTCATCCTAAAAGAAGTTATTTGACGAAACAAAAAATATATTTTTAGCAACAGTGAACTTGACCCTATTAACCTGAAAATCAATCCCAACTAGAACTATCACTGAAGGTGATTCATACCCCCACCCCCATCTTTGACACAGGATGTATTCACATGACACATAAAACGAATGTTCACACATAGGATTTGGGCTTATAAGCATACAAAAAAAAAATATTATCACTAAAGGTGATCAATACCCACACCGGAAGTCTGTCATGTGTAGGAATACAGTTTCAAAAGTTTGCGTGAGTGAAAGACTACATGTATGTAAGGTTTAAAGTTAGTGTGAGCAATGGTTCAAAAGTTTTGGACAATGCTAAAAAGTTTTGACAGACAGACAGATAGACAGAGAGACACACATACAGACACACAGAAGAAAACAATTTGCCCCCAAGATCTGTAGCTGAGGAGAATAAAAATGCAGTCTAATTATGGTTCACATCCATATTTATTGTTTGCAAAAACCTGTCTTTAAGAATTTACAATGTGGCTGCACTTCCTCTCATCAAGATCAATCTACATATGAAGTTTCATCAACCTAGCTACTTTAGTATTGGAGTTATGCTCCGGACAAAATCAAAAGATTAAAAATGACAAAGGGCAATAACTCCTTTCATAATACATGCAGAGTTATGGTTCTTATGCACTGCACTTCCTCTCATCAAGATCAATCTACATATGAAGTTTCATCAACCTAGCTACTTTAGTATTGGAGTTATGCTCCGGACAAAATCAAAAGATTAAAAATGACAAAGGGCAATAACTCCTTTCAAAATAAATGCAGAGTTATGGTTCTTATGCACTGCACTTCCTCTCATCAAGGTCTATCTACCTATGAAGTTTCATCAACATAGGTACAGTAGTTTTGGAGAAATGCTCCGGACAAATATTTGTAGACCAACCACCGGACCGACAGACCGACTGACGGACTGACCGACCGACCGGCAGGGTGACTCCTATATACCCCCCAAATTTCATTTGTGGGGGTATAACAAGGTATCTTCCTACCTACCTTAAGTCTACCACGAGTTATTTGACGGAAACTACGTTTGAGGGCCACCCACCCGCCAGACGACCAACGTACCCCATTCTAACAACAAGGTTTCAATTTTGTTGAAAACCTGGTTAACAAAGGGCAAAAACTCCAAAAATATGATGTTCAGAGTTACAGTTCTTGTGCATTACACTTCTTCTCTAGGAGACTATCCACCTATGAAGTTTCAAGGTTATGTCTCAACAATGCAGGAGTAATGCTCTGAACAAAAATTATGAATTTTAACAAAGGGCAAAACAACTGCAAAAATATGATGTGCATAGTTACCGTTCTTGTACATGACACTTCTCCTTCATAAGAGCTATCAACCTGTGAAATTTCAAGTTAATAGCTTTTTTATTTTTGAACTATGCTCCTGACAAAAGTGTGACAGACAGATGAACAGACAGACAAAAACAATAATGTCTCCCTTATATAAATATAGGGGGGAGACATTATAATATGCCCCTGCTTACAGATCTTGAGGGTACAAAAAGAAATCAAGTTTAAGTTGTTAATTGTTAAAAGTATGCATACATGCCTAAGTTATAAATATAAGTAATAAGTAAAATTACTCTTCTATCCAGGACTTGAAGAAGGCCATGTCTGGATGATGCAGGATGTTTGGGTTTCCCTTGCAGATGTCTACAAACACCTTCAGCTCTTGCAGCTGTTTGGCTGGAATGCCGCTCATATTGCCAAGTATGTGTGGTTACTGCCTTGTGTTGATCTGAAAAATATAAACATGTTTTCCTATTTAAGGAAATTTGTACATGTAAGGAATCTAATGCTTACATGTACAAATTTGTCTAGAATGAGGACCTAAGATAAATGAAGGAAACATAATCATTTTGACCAATTTCAATTAGATAAAAAGGAAAATCTCAAGTAATTTTATTTGATAAGACAAAGTAAGAAAATGACCTATGAACTACGAGCTTTGGCCATGCACCTGCATGCCATCTTATTATGGTGAGCAATTGTACATCGTTATTTGAAGATTTTCAATACCTACTATTCCAGACAAGGTAAACTATACCCATTTTTGTCATTCAACCTTAACATTTAAGAGTTTTAAGTGTGCCTTGACTTATGAACCCAAATCAACTGCATGCAAATCATTTCATCATGATGAACATACATTATTGTACCAAGTTATTTTAACAAGAGGGCCATGAACAGTGATATTTTTACCTCTGCATCCTAGATGCAATGTTTTCGGTGTGGATGCATTGTATTATTTTCAATGCATCCTCTAGATGCTTAAAATATATGGAAAATGCTATCAAAATAGAAGAATGATGCTCAAAGGACACAGATGCCCCAACCGTGGCATTTTCCAAAACGTAGGCAAACATCCAGGTGTGCAAGTCATGTCCTGAGTAATATATCCAAGAAGTTTAAAGTCTGTAGCACAAATACCTTCAGAGTTACCTGTGTCACCGTCTTGGGATGGACAAAAGCAAATCTATATGCCTCATATTTTGGTAGGGGCTGGGGGGAGGAACAAGAGGGCCATGATGGCCCTGGATCGCTCACCTGAGTATACGGTTACCCAAGAAACATCAGTCTGTATCAAAACATTTTGAAATCTGGCCAGTAGTTTTGAAGGAGATGATCCCTGTAAAGTTTTATCAGATTCTGTCCAGCAGTTTCAGAGATGTCATTTAAAGATTTCACTATATACATATTAGGCAAATTAGCCCCGTTCCTGGTGGCCATGTTTTTTATGGATTGGAATAATTTCAGCAACTTTTGTGAAGCTTCATCCAAAGATCATCCCTGCCAAATTTAATCAAATTCTGTCCAGCGGTTTCAGATGAGATGTCGTTTAAAGATTTCACTACATACATATAAGGTAAATTAGCCCTGCCCCTGGTGGCCATGTTTTTTTACGGATCGGAATAATGTTAGCAATTTTGGTAGAGAGTTACACAAGGAATATCTGTACCAAAATATTTTGAAATCTGGCCAATTGTTTTGAAGGAGATGATTTTTAAAGTTTTCATTTTTTTTTTTCTTTCCGTTGCCATGGTAACCAGAGTTCCACATGGATCAAGTTTATTTTTGCAACAAGGAACATCCCTGCCAAGTTTTATCAAATTCTGCCCAGCGGTTTTAGAGGAGATGTCATTTAAAAATAAAAAATGGTACTTCTATTCATGGCAGGGTAGAATAGTGTACTTTTTTTCTAAATGTAACCTTTTTTTTTTAATTAATTGGAAAATTTATGACAAACTAATTTTAAAACTGGCCAATAGTTTGCAGATATTTGAAAATTATTATTGTGTTAAAATTCAAAATGAAAAAAAAAAAAATAAATAACTAGATATTGTTTGTTTGAACAAACAAAAGGACTTTCTGCTCTTGAGAGTCTTGAATGTTACCTTCTGTGAAATTTTGAGGAAAACCCAACGATAAATTGCTGCAGTAGAGCGCATTCAAATACTTTATTATTTTTAGCACTAACGTTATGTGACGTCTTAAAATACTGAAAATACCGTTGATCAAAACTTCATACCATTCTGTCAAAGCGTAAATTTTTCATCATTCTGAAAAACTGACAACATGTCGAAATCAGTGCCCAAATATGAGAACTAAGTAATATGCTGTGACGTCACAAGACGCCATATGACGTCAGGACTCAAAATATTTAAAGCAAATCTGCAGAACTGCAAACTTTGTACATAACTAAGGCTTGAGATGTACATTCTGTGAAAATTTAAAGAAAATCCAACAATAAATAGCGACTGAAGAGCGCAAACAAAAATGTTTCCTATTTTTAGCGCTGACGTCACGTGATGTCATAGGATGCTGAAAATGCTATTGCTTAAAAACTTATACATTTCTGTCAAAGTTGTTAATTGTTCATCATTCTGAACAACCGATATCATGTCGAAATCACTGCCCAAATAAAGAGAAATTAGTAATATGCTGTGACATCACATGACGTCTTATGCAGTCAGGACTCAAAATATCTAAAGAAAATCTGCAGAACTGCAAACTGTGTAAGTTTCAGTTTTTTGTCTCATCTGAAAGCTCTATAATCCTATAATGAAAATTTAGGTCCTATGTTTGAATCTTGCTTCAACCACAGAATCTCGGTCTTTCAGAATTTTGGTCAGCTGAATGGATATGCACAGCTAAGTCTTGAGATGTAGCATCTGTGAAAATTTGAGGAAATTCAGACCATAAATGGCGGCTATAGAGCGCGTACAATTTTTTTCACTATTTTTAGCTCTGACGTCACGTGACGTCATAGGATGCTGAAAATGTTAATACATTAAAGCACATACATTACTCTCTTATCTATGAAATTTTTATCATTATGAACAACAGACATCATATCGAAATCATTGCCCAAATAATAAGAACTAAGTTGTATGTTGTGACGTCACATGACGTCAGATGACAAGAGTTCTAAATGGATCAAGTTTATTTTAACATCATTTGTGAAAATCTGGCCAGTAGTTTTGAAGAAGATGATTTTTAAAGTTTTTTTTTTTATTTTTCTTTCGTTGCCATGGCAACCAGAGTTCTACATGGATCAAGTTTATTTTAGCAACTTTTGTGAAGGTTGACCCAAGGATCATCCCTGCCAAGTTTAATCAAATTCTGTCCAGTGGTTTCAGAGATGTTGATTAAAGTTTTCCCTATATACATAAAAGGCAAATAAGCCCCGCCCCTGGCGGCCATGTTTGCAGTTCTCCGGTTAATAATCGGACAAGGATTTCATACTAATGTATACAGTGTCCTTGACCTTTGACTTAGTGACCTCAAAATCAATTGGGTTCATCTGTTGGTCATGGCCAATGTCCCTACCAGCTTTCACAAACCCAGGCCTGCAGTTCCCCAGTTAATGATCAGACAAATTTTGATCATACATACGTATGGAAAGCAGCAATGATATATGCCGCTCACTTTTATTTTTTAATTTTACAAGATAACAAGAGGGCCATGATGGCCCTGAATCGCTCACCTGAGTACCATTGCTTCAACTGATGTCAAGGTTTTTAAACAGACAAGGATTCTGATATAACTTAATCTAAAACATTTTACCCCTGACAATACTACACACCAAATATCTAAGCAATGGGCCATATGGTTTCAGAGAAGACTTGGGCGCAGGGTCATTTATCACTGTAGGGCCAAGACTTTGAAAATCTTTGTATGTAATGAACCATTAGATGCTACTACATACCAAGATTTTTTAAGAATTTCCTATATAACTCTATGTAAAACAAGTGACCCCTGGTGCGGGGTCATTTATCACCATAGGGCTATGATTTGTACAATCTTGGTAGTGGCCCATAAGATGATGCTTCATACCAAATATCTAAGCTCTAGGCCTTATGCATTCATGGAAGAAGATTTTTTAAGATTTTCCTATATAACTCTATGTAAAACAAGTGACCCCTGGTGCGGGGTCATTTATCACCATAGGGCTATGATTTGTACAATCTTGGTAGTGGCCCATAAGATGATCTTCATACCAAATATCTAAGCTCTAGGCCTTATGGATTCATGAAGAAGATTTTTTAAGATTTTCCTATATAACTCTATGTAAAACAAGTGACCCCTGGTGCGGGGTCATTTATCACCATAGGGCTATGATTTGTACAATCTTGGTAGTGGCCCATAAGATGATGCTTCATACCAAATATCTAAGCTCTAGGCCTTATGCATTCATGGAAGAAGATTTTTTAAGATTTTCCTATATAACTCTATGTAAAACAAGTGACTCCTGGTGCGGGGTCATTTATCACCATAGGGCTTTGATTTGTACAATCTTGGTAGTGGCCCATAAGATGATGCTTCATACCAAATATCTAAGCTCTAGGCCTATTTCCGTTACCATAGCAACCACAATTTTTTTTTCTTAGTTATCGCGGGATCCCTTTTTTGCCATATTTTACTATTTCCGTTACCATAGCAACCACAATTTAAGTCGAAGAACAAAAATAAAATGATGTGCATAATCTACACATTGCCATCTAGTCATATAGCAAGTTTCATCAAGTTAGCTTGCTTAGTTATCGCGGGATCCCATTTTTGCCATATTTTCACTATTTCCGTTACCATAGCAACCACAATTTTAGTCGAAGAACAAAAATAAAATGACGTGCATAATCTACACATTGCCATCTAGTCATATACCAAGTTTCATCAAGTTAGCTTGCTTAGTTATTAAGTTATCGCGGGATCCAGATTTGAGCGGACAGACGGACGGACAGACGGACGGACGGACAGACGGAGGGCAAACCTATAGTCCCCTCCGGTGTGAACACCGGTAGGGGACTAACAAGTGACCCCTGGTGCGGGGTCATTTATCACCATAGGGCTATGATTTGTACAATCTTGGTAGTGGCCCATAAGATGATGCTACATACCAAATATCTAAGCTCTAGGCCTTGCAGTTTTGCAGAAGAAGATTTTCAAAGTTTGCATTTTTAAAATCTATTTTTAGCTCCTGTGACCTAATTATGCAATGGACCAGAACCATTTATACAACTTTAGTAGAGCTTCATCCAAGGAACATTCCTGCAAAATATTTTTCAAATTGGCCAAGCCGTTTAGGAGATGTTGTTTGAAGCAATTGTTGACGCCGGACGCACGGACGCAAGCACGCACGGACGCCGGACGCCGGACAAAAGGCGATCAGAAAAGCTCACCTTGAGCACGTTGTGCTCATGTGAGCTAAAAATATAGCTGAAAGCTTTTTTTCTAAAAAAATAGTGATAAAAGATCAAAACAAAAATTTACGACTCGAAGACAAAAAAAAAAGTAGGGGACATTTTGATGGGCCGGTCGGAGCACTACAAACATATTTTTAATTTTGACCTCAGTAGTTTTGGAGGAATTATTTTTTAATTTCCACATTTTTCCCCCTTTTAGTTGACATGGGAACCAGATCTTAGCAAGGAATTTAATTCTTTGAACAACATTGAAAGAGGTACACCCAAGGAACATTCCTGTAAAATTTTCTGAAAATTGACCCGCACTAGTTTAGGAGGAGATGTCATTTCAGTAAAATATTGACGAAAGACAATGGGCACCAGATATTCATCAGTAACAATAGCTCACCTTTGCAAAAGGGCAAGCTAAAACAAGGGGTCAGCCTGGCCCTGAATCGTTCACCTAAAAATATTGCTTTCATTGTCTTTCACATCAGTCATACTGAATACAAAATCCATGCAGAAGAACAGCAGTATAATCTTAATACCACAAAAAAACAAGAGGGCCATGATGGCCCTAAATCGCTCACCTGAGATAAATAGGTTGACCCAAGGAACATCTGTACCAATTTATTTTAAAATTTGGCCAGTAGTTTTGAAGAAGATGATTTTTAAAGTTTTCATATTTTTTTTATTTTTGTTGCCATGGCAACCAGAGTTCTATATGGATCAAGTTTATTTTAGCAACTTTTGTGAAGGTTGACCCAAGGATCATTCCTGCCAAGTTTAATCAAATTCTGTCCAGTGGTTTCAGAGGAAATGTTGATTAAAGTTTTCCCTATATACATATAAGGCAAATAAGCCCCACCCCTGGTGGCCATTTTTTTTACGGATCGGAATTTTTTTTAGCAACTTTAGTAGAGGCTGACCCAAGGAACATCTGTACCAATTTATTTTAAAATCTGGCCAGTAGTTTTGAAGAAGATGATTTTTAAAGTTTTCATTTTTTTTTTCTTTTTGTTGCCATGGCAACCAGAGTTCTACATGGATCAAGTTTATTTTAGCAACTTTTGTGAAGGTTGACCCAAGGATCATCCCTGCCAAGTTTAATCAAATTCTGTCCAGTGGTTTCAGAGGAGATGTTGTTTAAAGGTTTCTCTATATACATATAAGGCAAATAAGCCCCGCCCCTGGCGGCCATGTTTTTTTACGGATCGGAATAATTTTAGCAACTTTGGAAGAGGTTGACCCAAGGAACATCTGTACCAATTTATTTTAAAATCTGGCCAGAGTTTTGAAGAAGATGATTTTTAAAGTTTTCATTTTTTTTCTTTTTGTTGCCATGGCAACCAGAGTTCTACATTGATCAAGTTTATTTTAGCAACTTTTGTGAAGGTTGACCCAACGATCATCCCTGTCAAGTTTAATCAAATTCTGTCCAGTGGTTTCAGAGGAGATGTTGTTTAAAGGTTTCTCTCTATATATATAAGGCAAATAAGCCCCGCCCCTGGCGGCCATGTTTTTTTATGGATCGGAATAATTTTAGCAACTTTGGTAGAGGTTGACCCAAGGAACATCTGTACCAATTTATTTTGAAATCTGGCCAGTAGTTTTGAATGAGATGATTTTTAAAGTTTTCAAATTATTTTTCTTTTTGTAGCCATGGCAACCAGAGTTCTTCATGGATCAACTTTATTTTAGCAACTTTTGTAGAGCCTCACCCAGGAACATTCCTGCCAAGTTTCATTAAATTCTGTCCAGCGGTTTCAGAGGAGATGTCGTTTAAAGCAAATTGTTGACGACGGACGACGCACGACGCCGGACGAAGGGTGATCACAAAAGCTCACCTTGAGCACTTTGTGCTCAGGTGAGCTAAAAACAAGTTAAACCTAGCGTGGGACCAATTTTGACCCCAGGGCCATGATTTGAAAACTTGGTTCAGATCCACAAGGCCATAGTACATACCAAATATCTAAACCTATGATCTTGTGGTTTCTGACAAGGATATCTTTTAACAAGAGGGCCAAGATGGCCCTTTATCGCTCACCTGAGAAAGATGATTGCTTAAGAAATAAAGATGCTAGATTTTAAACAAAGTGAAATCTTGCATTTTCTTTATATTAAAAGAGGCATAACTTTGACCTAATTGAACGATCTCAGCCATATTCGAACTCAATCGAGACATTATGGTCATAAACATTGTCATAAAGTTTGAAGATAATTGCTCAAAAGATGAAGATGCTAGAGTATAAAGAATGTGAAATCAGGCATTTTTTTTTATATTAAAAGGGGCTTAACTCCTGACCTAATTGACCAATCTCAGCCATATTCGAACTCAATCAAAACATTAAAGTCATAAACATTGTCTTAAAGTTTGAAGATAATTGCTAAAGAAATGAAGGTGGTAGAGTGTAAACACTAAATTGCTGACAACGATACTGCACGACGGATGACGGACAATCACGGGATCACAATAGCTCACTCTGAGCTTTGCTCAGGTGAACTAAAAATCTTTCTTATGTAAGAATAATTCAGAATACTCAGAGAGTATCATTGATGTCTGTTTAAGAGTTGTTTACATTTTTCACGCCAAATGTGAATTCTAATCCAATTGGCATTTTCTAGTGACTTTCATAAAAAAAACAAAAACAAGAGGCCCATGATGGCCCTAAATCGCTCACCTGAGATAAATAGGTTGACCCAAGGAACATCTGTACCAATTTATTTTAAAATCTGGCCAGTAGTTTTGAAGAAGATGATTTTTAAAGTTTTCATATTTTTTTTCTTTTTGTTGCCATGGCAACCAGAGTTCTACATGGATCAAGTTTATTTTAGGAACTTTTGTGAAGGTTGACCCAAGGATCATCCCTGCCAAGTTTAATCAAATTCTGTCCAGTGGTTTCAGAGGAGATGTTGTTTAAAGGTTTCTCTATATACATATAAGGCAAATAAGCCCCGCCCCTGGCGGCCATGTTTTTTTACGGATCGGAATAATTTTAGCAACTTTGGTAGAGGTTGACCCAAGGAACATCTCTACCAATTTATTTTAAAATCTGGCCAGTAGTTTTGAAGAAGATGATTTTTAAAGTTTTCAAATTATTTTTCTTTTTGTTGCCCTGGCAACCAGAGTTCTTCATGGATCAACTTTATTTTAGCAACATTGTAGAGCCTCACCCAAGGAACATTCCTGCCAAGTTTCATTTAATTCTGTCCAGTAGTTTCAGAGGAGATGTCGTTTAAAGCAAATTGTTGACGACACACAACGCACGACGGCGGACGAAGAGCTAAAAAGTGAGAATGTGCCCCCCCCCCCTGGCAGTGGGAAAAAACAAGAGGGCCATGATGGCCCTGAATCGCTCACCTGAGTACCATTGCTTCAACTGATGTCAAGGTTTTTAAACAGACAAGGATTCTGATATAACTTAATCTAAAACATTTTACCCCTGACAATACTACACACCAAATATCTAAGCAATGGGCCATATGGTTTCAGAGAAGACTTGGGCGCAGGGTCATTTATTACCGTAGGGCCAAGACTTTGAAACTCTTTGTAATGAACCATTAGATGCTACTACATACCAAAAATCTTAGCTCTAGGCCTTATTGATTCATAGAAGAAGATTTTTTAAGATTTTCCTATTTAACTCTATGTAAAACAAGTGACCCCTGGTGCAGGGTCATTTATCAACATAGGGCTATGATTTGTACAATCTTGGTAGTGGCCCATAAGATGATGCTACATACCAAATATCTAAGCTCTAGGCCTTATGGATTCATAGAAGAAGATTTTTTAAGATTTTTCTATATAACTCTTTGTAAAACAAGTGACCCCTGGTGCGGGGTCATTTATCACCATAGGGCTATGATTTGTACAATCTTGGTAGTGGCCCATAAGATGATGCTACATACCAAAAATCAAAAGGCTAGGCCTTGTGGTTTTAGAGAAGAAGATTTTTTAAATTTTCATTTTTAAAATCTATTTTTAGCTCCTGTGACCTAATTATGTGATGGACCAGAACCATTTATACAACTTTAGTAGAGCTTCATCCAAGGAACATTCCTGCAAAATATTTTTCAAATTGGCCAAGCCGTTTAGGAGGAGATGTTGTTTGAAGCAATTGTTGACGCCGGACGCACGCACGCACGCACGACAAACGACGGACAAAAGGCGATCAGAAAAGCTCACCTTGAGCACGTTGTGCTCATGTGAGCTAAAAAGAAGCAGCAATTTTTGGAACATTTTTTAACCATGTTTATTATCAAAATCCAAATATCTAAACTCCAGGCCTTGTGGTTTCTGTAAATTAAATCAAGTGACCCCTTGGGCAGGGCCAACTTTGACCCCAAGACCATGATTTGAATAAACTTGGTAGATGTCCATAAGACAATGTTACACACCAAATATCTTACCTCCAGGCCTTGTGGTTTCTGAGAACATAATTTTTCTAGTTTTCTTTCCTATATAAGCCTATGTAAAATCAAGTGACCCCTGGGGCGGGGCCAATTTTGAACCCAGGGCCATGATTTGAACAAACTTGGTAGAGATCCACTAGACAATGCTACACATCAAATATCTAAACTCCAGGCCTAGTGGTTTCTGAGAAGAAGATTTTTCTAGTATTTTTCCTACTAATTTTGACCACAGGGCCATGATTTTAACAAACTTGGTAGAGATCCACTAAGCAATGCTTCACACCAAATATCTAAACTCTAGGCCTTGTGGTTTCTGACTTGAAGATTTTTCTTGTTTTGTTTTTTTTCCCTATATAAGCCTATGTAAAATCAATTGACTCCTGGGGCGGGGCCAATTTTGACTCCAGGGTCAATGATTTGAACAAACTTGGTAAAGGTTCATAAGACAATGCCACACACCAAATATCTAAGCTCTTGGCCTTGCGGTTTTTGAGAAGCACAGAGTTATGGACCTTGTGTGTGAGACTTCCTCACATCAATTTCTTTCCATAACTGAAATTTTGTTTTAATAGCATTAGTTTAACGAGGGTTATCTTGCGGTCAAGATATTGCAAAAAGGTGCAATAACTCCAAAAATACTGAGGCAAGAATTATGAATCATGACACTTTCTCTCATTAATTTCTTTATTAAAATTTAATTTCAATAGCATGAGTCGAACAGGAGTTATCTTAAGGACACAAAATTGTATAAAAGCGGAAAAACTCCATCAAGAAACATTGGAAATGGATTATGCTATATAATTCCTGTCCACAACATCTACCACCTATGAAGCTTCAAGGTTATATGTCTCATAGTGCATGAGTTATGCTCCAGACAAAACTAAATTTAATATGAAATTCAACAACAGGCAAGAACTCAAACAATACGGCCATGATGGCCCTGGATCGCTCACCGGAGTATACGGTTACCCAAGGAACATCAGTCTGTATTAAAACATTTTGAAATCTGGCCAGTAGTTTTGAAGGAGATGATCCCTGTAAAGTTTTATCAAATTCTGTCTAGCAGTTTCAGAGGAGATGTCATTTAAAGATTTCACTATATACATATAAGGCAAATTAGCCCCGCCCCTGGCAGCCATGTTTTTTATGGATCAGAATAATTTCAGCAACTTTTGTGAAGCTTCACCCAAAGATCATCCCTGCCAAATTAAATCAAATTCTGTCCAGTGATTTCAAATGAGATGTCGTTTTCACGGCCATAACTATCACAATCTTGGTAAGTGTCTATAAGATGATGCTACACACCAAATATCTAAACTCCAGGCCTCATGGGTTTTGACAAGATAAATTTTGAAGGTTTTTCTACATTACTCTATGTAAAATAAGTGTCCCCTGGGGCAGGCCTAATTTTGATCCAGGGCTATTATTTTGGAGAGGGTCCATAATCTTGGAGAGGGTCCATAAGCTGATGCTACACACCAAATATCTAAGCTCCAGGCCTTAAGACCTGTGAACTCTCCCGATTTTGAGCGGGAGCTACCGATAATTGCTTGCATCTCCCGGTCTACCGACCAACACCAGAAATCTACCGCCTTTGATCTCAAGGCCCCCAATATACCGCTTATCAACTTTAGGAGCACTAATTGCTCCCCTACCGAGCCGAGGTGTATGCCGATTGCGTAAGTTGATTCGGCTATTATCGAAACCCGATCTCGTTTAGAGCGTGATTTCAGGGTGGGTGGGGAGTGTCAGATATACCTGTGTGTCACTTCCCTGTGTATTTGGGGGGTATTTGGGGGGTTGGGGAGAGGATTCAGGGTCCGAATTTAGACTCGCATACTCGCAAAATGCGAGCGAGATTTACAGACTGCGAGTAGAAAAATAAGTAACTCGCTTATTTCTGCGAGTCAATATTACCGTAAGATAATAATTAAAAGCTCCGAGTCTTTCGAGTTCTAGAAATTTGCATTTCTGAAACCGTCTTTCGCCGATTACCCCACCCACCAAAATTACACAGCAAAGTAAGTACAATAAAGATATGATAACTGCACCGAGTCTGAAGAGTCATTTAAGATTTGCTGGACGCTTGCATTCAGCGGTAAGCCTTTAAAAATAAGTTTCTGTGATTGAGATTCGGGAAAAGAGTTTCTGCTCGAAAATTCACCGCTACTTTAAAAGACCAGCGAGTAGCGATGCCGAAACCTCTGCTAAAGTTTCAAAAACGTCACAAGAAACAAAATCTTCTACATTAGCCAGCCTAAAAACTTGTCATCTCTTAACATTGATTTAGACTGTATTGTCGACAGTGGTAGGCCTAATATTGTCAGAAAAAAAATCTTGTAAAACATGTAAAAAAACACCCTGTTTTCGGCAAATATGTCAACTCAAGTAAGTAAGAAAAAGTCCAGAAAAAATAATTTAGAAATTTGATATTAGAAAAAAAAGAATCGGAAAAAAAATATATATATATTTATTTTTTAAATGAGACAGTAGATTTAGGGCCTTTAATAATTTCCTTGTAATGATGTTAACATGCTACATATGGCAATTTTTTATGTGAATATTACCCCTTTATTTTAGTATGTTTTTATGGTATAATATATGAAGTTTTAATTTAAAATATTAGAAAAGTATGACAACAACATTTTATTGAGAAAAAAACATTCAGAACTTTAAACACAAGTACTTGAAAAAACATATTTTTTATTATTAAACCCTTATAACCAGATCAAAAAATATTCACTCAAGGTCTCTTGAAACAGTACAGACATATGATATTTTCAAAGAAAATTAAATGAAATTTCAATCATAATTATAACTGACTTTTTCTTTTATAAATGACTTATTCTAATTTGGCATTAATTTTGATATTCATTTATCAGCAAAAAATAATATCATTATCATCAAATAATTAGGAAAAAAGAACAGAAGCCTAAATGCTGCTCCCTGGATAAAGGAAGCAAGCATATGAATTTACTGATATTATGGTAAAATGAAGACATACAAATGAAATTGCCAGTTATTTTTAATTTTTGCCAGTGGAAAATTTATCAACTGGCAAAAAATTGCCATTGCAATTTTCTTCTAAATTCGGACCCTGAGGATTGAAGATGATTAGCCACTGACATGCACATGTCTGCCTGGGGAGGGTTACCTGATGCATGTGGCACTTCACCCCCCCAAAAAGGTACATGTACATGGCCCATTATGTGCAGAAAGTGAAAGTTGAAAATCTAAAATAAGAATTTTGAAATATTATAGTGGGCCCAATATGATGGCTTAATTTTACCTAGTCCTTTATGTTTATTTTTATGTTTATCATCTGGTTTATTATGCTCTCTTATTTTGTTGTTATATTTCTGAATATTTTATTAATTTATTATCTTGATTTGATATTTTATTTAATGTTGTAAGTAATTAGTTAATAAGTAATAAAAAATGAAATAAAAGTAAATGAATAATAAAAAAAATGTGTTTTGTTATTACTGTAGTGCGAAAAAAACGCGCTGTGAAAAATCTCCCACTCACACAACCCAATCTCCCACTTTGGGAGCACAGATCTCCCACTTTCAGACCAAATAAAGTTCACAGGTCTGCCTTATGGGTTTTCACAAGAAAAATTTTGAAGGTTTTCATATATAACTCTATGTAAAAAAAAAGTGACCCCTGGGGCAGGCCTAATTTTGACCCCAGGGCCATATTTTTTTTATTTATTTTTTTTAATTTGTGGTTTCAGAGAAGAAGATTTTTAAAATCTATTTTTAGCTCCTGTGACCTAGATTTTTGACCAATCAAAATAATTTTAAAAACTTTTTATAAGGAGCCCATAATGAACATTCCTGTGAAGTTTTATCAAAATCCAGTGAGTACTTTTAGAAGAAGATGTTGTTTAAAGACATTTTTCATATATAACTCTATGTAAAAAATGACCCATGGGGCAGGCCTAATTTTGACCCCAGGGCCATAATTTTAACAATCTTGGTAATGTTCAATAAGATGATGCTACATGCCAAATATCTAAGCTCCAGGCTTTATACTTTCTTGCAAGAAGATTTTTAAGGTTTTCTTATTATAACTCTGTAAAATCACGTGACCCCTAGGGCGGGGCCAATTTTGACCCCAGGGTCATAATTTGAACAATCTTATTAGAGAGTCATAAGATCATGCTACATACCAAAAATCAAAAGGCTACGCCTTGTGGTTTTGGAGAAGAAAGTAGCTCCTGTGACCTAGATTTTTGACCAATCAAAATAATTTTAACAACTTTTTACAAGGAGCCCATAATGAACATTCCTGTGAAGTTTCATCAAAATCCAGCAAGTAGTTTAGAAGGAGATGTTTAAGAAATTGTTGACGACGGACGCACGGACGACAGACAAAAGGCAATCACAAAAGCTCACCATGAGCATGTTGTGCTCAGGTGAGCTAAAAACAGAACAAACCCAATAGGACTTTCTGCCTTTCGGCAGAAAGTCCTAATAATAATAATAAGAACTAGATTTCATTCGTTGATACGAATGATAGGACTTTCTGCAACATTTTGAAATGTAAAGATTAATACCGTTAGAAAGAATATATATTATTTTTCCTACCTTTTACTTTTTTTTTTCATATGGACTTCTCATGCATGAACTTTGTGAAGTAAGCCATATGTCGAAAATAAATAAATATTTATTTTGATATCGCTTTCTTATAACTTGACCAATTTTAATTGTTGTTGTTGTTGTTGTTGTTGTATTGGGGTTTACCGTCGCTGTAATAGTATTTCAATCATATAGAGACGTCCAGCTAATTACAGGTGGAGGAAGACCCCGAGTACACAGAGATACGCGGATATAACCACCGACCTACCGCAAGCCAGCTGGAAGGCTTCCTCACATGAAAAATCCGAAGTCCCTACCGGAATTCGAACCCACAGCGGTGAGGGGCTGAGAGATTCCAAGTTTAGTATTCTAGGTACCAAAATAAATGTCCTGAAAATCACTACAATTCAACTGTAGCATATTTGGGTCTAGTTTTATAGGTTTTCAAAATATAAGCAATTAAACTTAAACCTATTAATTCTGCATATCAAAATTCTTTTTTTTTTTTTAATTTCGTGTACAGTCGCGGGAATAAAACTGTAAATGCTACCATGCAATAGATTCGTCGACGCGTGTAGACTCGTGAGTTAAATTTCAATAATGCTTGTACATACGATGGAGACGACTGTATTCGTTATAGTTAGTGTTTATTAAGAGAGAATTTAACAGTTAAGAAGGCAGAACGAGCGTAGCGAGTGACGGCTTCTTAACTGTTAAATTCTCTCTTAGTGTTTGAAATTATATTTTGTCCAATGAAATCATTCCATTTTTTCAAAATTTTGTCTCCATTTAATTCATTTAATCGGCATCAACTTGTCACTAAACACTTTTCCGCTAAATCAACTGATCAATTTAAAACCAGCTTCAAGCACCTTCACTGCGTATGTGCGTCAAGATGTGTCGAGAAGCAGAGCTTTATGTGTTCACCAAAATAGACTAAGACCACCCTTGGTTACCGGATGTGCCTACACAGAAACAAGAGGGCCATGATGGCCCTGGATCGCTCACCTGAGTACCATTGCTACAACTGATTACAAGGTTTTTAAACAGACAAGAATTCTGATATAACTCAATCTTAAACATTTTAGCCCTGACAATACTACACACCAAATATATAAGCACTGGGCCTTATGGTTTCAGAGGAGAAGACTTAGTGCGGGGTCATTTATCTCCAAAAAGGCCAAATTTTCCTGTTAAACAAGTGACCCCTGGTGCGGGGGCATTTCCGGGTTGACAATCTTGGTAATAAACCATAAGATGATGCTTCATACCAAATATCTAAGCTCTAGGCCTTATGGATTCATAGAAGAAGATTTTTTAAGATTTTCCTATATAACTCTATGTAAAACAAGTGACCCCTGGTGCGGGGGCATTTATCACCATAGGGCTATGATTTGTACAATCTTGGTAATGAACCATAAGATGATGCTACATACCAAATATCTAAGCTCTAGGCCTAATGGATTCATAGAAGAAGATTTTTTAAGATTTTCCTATATAACTCTATGTAAAACAAGTGACCCCTGGTGCGGGGTCATTTATCACGTAGGGCTATGATTTGTACAATCTTGGTAATGGCCCATAAGATGATGCTACATACCAAATATCTAAGCTCTAGGCCTTATGGATTCATAGAAGAAGATTTTTAAACATTTTCCTATATAACTCTATGTAAAACAAGTGACCCCTGGTGCGGGGTCATTTATCACCGTAGGGCTATGATTTGTACAATGTTGGTAATGAACCATAAGATGATGCTACATACCAAATATCTAATCTCTAGGCCTTATGGATTCATAGAAGAAGATTTTTAAATTTTCCTATATAACTCTATGTAAAACAAGTGACCCCTTGCGGGGCATTTATCACCGTGGCTATGATTTGACAATTTGGTAATGAACCATAGATGATGCTACATAGAAATATCTAAGCTCTAGGCCTTATGGATTCATAGAAGAAGATTTTTAAAGTTTTTCCTATATAAATCTATGTTAAACAAGTGACCCCTGGTGCGGGGGCATTTATCACCATAGGGCTATGATTTGTACAATCTTGGTAATGAACCATTAGATGATGCTTCATACCAAATATCTAAGCTCTAGGCCTTATGGATTCATAGAAGAAGATTTTTAAACATTTTCCTATATAACTCTATGTAAAACAAGTGACCCCTGGTGCGGGGTCATTTATCACCGTAGGGCTATGATTTGTACAATGTTGGTAATGAACCATAAGATGATGCTACATACCAAATATCTAATCTCTAGGCCTTATGGATTCATAGAAGAAGATTTTTAAAGCTTTTCCTATATAACTCTATGTAAAACAAGTGACCCATGGTGCGGGGTCATTTATCACCATAGGGCATGATTTGTACAATGTTGGTAATGAACCATAAGATGATGCTACATACCAAATATCTAATCTCTAGGCCTTATGGATTCATAGAAGAAGATTTTTAAAGATTTTCCTATATAACTCTATGTAAAACAAGTGACCCCTGGTGCGGGGTCATTTATCACCGTAGGGCTATGATTTGAACAATCTTGGTAATGAACCATTAGATGATGCTACATACCAAATATCTAAGCTCTAGGCCTTATGGATTCATAGAAGAAGATTTTTAAAGATTTTCCTATATAACTCTATGTAAAACAAGTGACCCCTGGTGCGGGGTCATTTATCACCGTAGGGCTATGATTTGTACAATCTTGGTAATGGCCCATAAGATGATGCTACATACCAAATATCTAAGCTCTAGGCCTTGCAGTTTTGCAGAAGAAGATTTTCAAAGTTTGCATTTTTAAAATCTATTTTTAGCTCCTGTGACCTACTTTTTTAACCAATCTGAATAATTTGTACAACTTTGATAGAGGGCATCATAAGGATGATTCCTGTGAAGTTTGGTCAAAATCCCTTCAGCGGTTCATGAGGAGATGTTGTTTAAAGCAAATTGTTGACGACGGACGGACGCACGCACGCACGGACGACGGACGACGGACAAAAGGCGATCACAATAGCTCACCATGAGCACGTTGTGCTCAGGTGAGCTAAAAAGTGACCCTATTTAATGCTGAATTAATGTGAGATTTTGACTGAAAGACATGCAATAAAGGATTGAATTCTATAGAACAGTTAAAATAGTCATAAAATGCCCAATTTGGAGGCCTTATTGCACAACAATCTTAATAGTTTAGCATTACTGAGGGGGGAATTTTTGAGAAAATTGGCGTAAAATGGCCGACCGGTGCACTTAATTCATACGCATGTTATTTGGCCTTAAATAGGTCAAAAATTAGCCGGGTGACTCCATGTTTAAAATGTACAGAATTATTTCTTTTGAATAGATCTAATGAGGGTAAGTTTGGATGCCAATGTCCCTTACAGAAATTGTCATTTGTATATATGCTTATATAGAACATATAGTAAATTTAAATTGTGGTCTTAGTCCACGCATGTGTAACGTGTTACAGGGATTTTTGATGTGAACGCATGAACATCGACAAAAAATAATACACAGCAACCATAGAGAACAAACATTTACTCACCAGGATTCTGATTAATCCAAAATAACAAAAGAACTCTACCCTTCCGCTTAGTTTAGTTTAAACATGTATTATTGCCTAAGTCATGATGATACAACATTGAAGATTTTAAAAATAAGTAAGAGGGTTTGACCACAAGTTCTAACAACATTAGTATCGGTCATCGCTTTAAAGACACTTGTGTAATTTCAATGTCTACACATGTTAAAAGAATAATAATACTAAAAAAGAAAAGAAAAACACACACTTACAAACAAGGGTTACTTAAATCAAAAAAAAAAAAATAATGTCCAAAACACAACATATGTGCAGATATATGAACCTTTCTAAACAGTATCTTTTATTCAAATTTCAATCACCACTTTTTTGCCGAAAAGATCAAAGTCGGCTTCCGGTTCAATGCTTATTTGGAGCGTAGATCTACACAGATATACACAGCTAGAGCGACGCATTGACCTTTGACATAACATGTTACATGTCACGTGATGTAATTCATGCCGGGAACAGGTTGATAGGGCGGAGTCTAAAAAATCAATACTATATTTGGAATGTGCGACTGCGTTAAATTTCAAAACATAATTTCAAACACTTATATTTTAAAGTAGGTTAGTGTTATTTAGTAAGCATTAAGTCCATTAAATCGGTCGTGCGGCTTTGCCGCGCCACACCGATTTAATGGATTTAATGCTTACTAAAACAAGAGGGCCATGATGGCCCTGGATCGCTCACCTGAGTACCATTGCTACAACTGATTACAAGGTTTTTAAACAGACAAGAATTCTGATATAACTCAATCTTAAACATTTTAGCCCTGACAATACTACACACCAAATATATAAGCACTGGGCCTTATGGTTTCAGAGGAGAAGACTTAGTGCGGGGTCATTTATCTCCAAAGGGCCACCATTTTGAAAATCTTGATAATAAACCATAAAAACTCTAGGCCTTATGGATTCATAGAAGAAGATTTTTAAAGATTTTCCTATATAACTCTATGTAAAACAAGTGACCCCTGGTGCGGGGGCATTTATCACCATAGGGTCATGATTTGTACAATCTTGGTAATAAACCATAAGATGATGCTTCATACCAAATATCTAATCTCTAGGCCTTATGGATTCATAGAAGAAGATTTTTAAAGATTTTCCTATATAACTCTATGTAAAACAAGTGACCCCTGGTGCGGGGGCATTTATCACCATAGGGTCATGATTTGTACAATCTTGGTAATAAACCATAAGATGATGCTTCATACCAAATATCTAAGCTCTAGGCCTAATGGATTCATAGAAGAAGATTTTTAAAGATTTTCCTATATAACTCTATGTAAAACAAGTGACCCCTGATGCGGGGTCCCTTATCATCATAGGGCTATGATTTGTACAATCTTGGTAATGGCCCATAAGATGATGCTACATACCAAATATCTAAGCTCTAGGCCTAATGGATTCATAGAGAAGATTTTCAAAGTTTTTTCTATATACAGTCGAACTTGTCTTAGCGGTCACGTGTATTAAGCGGTCACCATGCCGTAAGCGGTCACTTCAGGTCCCCCCGAGAAATTTGTTCTTTAATTGTCGTGTAATCAGCGGTCACTGTCTTCTGCGGCCAGCGGTCACCTTTGATGGTCAAATCCTTCTTTAATTGACTCCTAATTAGCGGTCATCGACCCAATCAACAGGTGCAGACGGTCAATAGTTTTCTCGCGCCGTACACTTAATCGCTAATTGCATACCCCCCACCCACTGTCATAATTGTTCCATTCATAGAGTGTGCAAACAAATCGTGTGAATTGGTGTTTGACCCCAGCCAATGCCCGGTTTTAATTCATTTGTTAGCTCCTGATAATCACAGTTTGGGCAAAACACTCCATTTTGGTAATCAGTAAACAGAAAGCTGACTCGATTTGCGTACGCTCCATTGAAGATTGCCGAAACTGTTTGTGTTTTTAGTTTGAATTATTAAATTCGGACATGTTTCATCTTTGTGAGTATAAAGAATGAATAATTGAAGTCGAATAATTATAGAAATTTAACAAAAAATGATGTAAAAAACAATAAATCATTAGCGGTATAAATGGAATTTCTAGAACAATTCCGCATTATGACTGTGTATGCCAACGATGTCGAAACGAAAATGCCTAACGTTAGAAGAGCGAATATGAAAGTAGTGAAGCTTCTGGATGCTGGAAAAAGCTCAAGAATCTTGGCATCCAAGTTCAACGTGGGCTGGACTCAAATCCAGATCATGGAAAAAGAAAAAGAGAAATTATTGATGAGTTTGAAAGCGAGAAAGAAAGAGTGGTAATAATTATAAATAAAAGAATAACTCAACAAACATACACACATACAGAAAACATAATAAATAAATAAAGACAATAACAAACATGCACACATACATAAGTACATATACATTATATAGGTGCGCCTAAAATATGGCTGAAGTCATATTTTGTCTTAAGCAGCCAACTTGTCTTAAGCAGCCAATCTCAGGTCGTCCCTTAGGTGGCTGCTTAAGACAAGTTGGACTGTAACTCTATGTAAAACAAGTGACCCATGGTGCGGGGTCATTTATCACCATAGGGTCATGATTTGTACAATCTTGGTAATAAACCATAAGATGATGCTTCATACCAAATATCTAATCTCTAGGCCTTATGGATTCATAGAAGAAGATTTTTAAACATTTTCCTATATAACTCTATGTAAAACAAGTGACCCCTGGTGCGGGGGCATTTATCACCGTAGGGCTATGATTTGTACAATCTTGGTAATGAACCATAAGATGATGCTACATACCAAATATCTAATCTCTAGGCCTTATGGATTCATAGAAGAAGATTTTTAAACTTTTCCTATATAACTCTATGTTAAACAAGTGACCCCTATTGCGGGGGCATTTATCACCGTTTGGCTATGATTTGAACAATCTTGGTAATGAACCATTAGATGATGCTACATATGAAATATCTAAGCTCTAGGCCTAATGGATTCATAGAAGAAGATTTTTAAAGATTTTCCTATATAAATCTATGTTAAACAAGTGACCCCTATTGCGGGGGCATTTATCACCGTTTGGCTATGATTTGAACAATCTTGGTAATGAACCATTAGATGATGCTACATATGAAATATCTAAGCTCTAGGCCTAATGGATTCATAGAAGAAGATTTTTAAAGTTTTCCTATATAACTCTATGTAAAACAAGTGACCCATGGTGCGGGGTCATTTATCACCATAGGGTCATGATTTGTACAATCTTGGTAATGGCCCATAAGATGATGCTACATACCAAATATCTAAGCTCTAGGCCTTGCAGTTTTGCAGAAGAAGATTTTCAAAGTTTGCATTTTTAAAATCTATTTTTAGCTCCTGTGACCTACTTTTTTAACCAATCTGAATAATTTGTACAAACTTTGATAGAGGGCATCATAAGGATGATTCCTGTGAAGTTTGGTCAAAATCCCTTCAGCGGTTCATGAGGAGATGTTGTTTAAAGCAAATTGTTGACGACGGACGGACGCACGCACGCACGCACGGACGACGGACAAAAGGCGATCACAATAGCTCACCATGAGCACGTTGTGCTCAGGTGAGCTAAAAACACTAACCTATACTTAATTTAACACTGACTAATTAGAGTTTGCCCGCCCTATTACTACGTTATGCTGCTATATTAGAAATGGCGCCATATAAGTGTTACGTCAGCGTGTTGTTAAAGTATTCACACACGTGCACGTGCTTTCTAAATATGTATGTAACACATAAATTTCGCGCGGTTTTTGACCGTCGGCTCATTTCTTTTTCAGATTTCAATCAATTTATGTGAGGCTGTTTTTTTTATTTATTTTATCTTGTTTGAATTAGTTGAGAAATCAGAAATATCAACTGATTGACATTAAGGAAAGAACGAAATATGTAAAAAATAATCGTTTAAAAAAGTCGGTGTCAGCGGAAGATATCAAGGCTAGGAATACCCCGGAAATACCAAATCAAACGAGATAACACATG
>CM037782.1:37670120-37720120 GCA_021229015.1 Solen grandis | reverse complement strand
TTTTTTTACGGATTGGAATAATTTTAGCAACTTTGGTAGAGGTTGACCCAAGGAACATCTGTACCAAATTATTTTGAAATCTGGCCAGTAGTTTTGAAGGAGATGATTTTTAAAGTTTTCAAATTATTTTTCTTTTTGTTGCCATGGCAACCAGAGTTCTACATGGATCAACTTTATTTTAGCAACTTTTGTAGAGCCTCACCCAAGGAACATTCCTGCCAAGTTTCATTTAATTCTGTCAAGCAGTTTCAGAGGAGATGTCGTTTAAAGCAAATTGTTGACGACGGACGACGCACGACGGACGACGCACGACGACGGACGCCGGACGAAGGGCGATCACAAAAGCTCACCTTGAGCACTTTGTGCTCAGATGAGCTAAAAAATCACCGGCTTTTACTCATAAATGGATTGTAGTATAAAAGCCGGGACACATGATTTCGGATAGGGGATAGGCTGTAAACGTACACGTAAACGTTGCGCTTAGAAATACATTTCCGATCTTTTCTGAATGGTCAAAATCCGGTAGAAATCTGAGTCAGTAGCAAAAGCACAAAGCTTCCGCCGAAAATTATGTATGAATCATTTGTAATTACGAAATAAATACATACCACCAAATATCTGCACTTCACACAACGTCAGTATTGTTTCGTGGCCGTATTGTTTGTTCGGGACGAGGACGGTGATGTTCCGGTACTTATGTGTTGGATTCAGGGGAATGGTAGTGATGTTTTTGTTGTATTGATGTTGATTATTGTCGTTATATAGGAGGTTTCTATGATCTCCAACACCATATATGCCATATATTTTAAAGTTTTTCAGTCTCTGTTTCTCTGAATAAAAAAGTCTCTCTTGTTATGTTGTTTTAATCAAACGTAAAAAATGTAAATATAGTTAATTTCGCACATTCTGTCTGCTATTAATTATGTTTAGATTTTCAAATGCGTTAAATGGATACCTTTCGTTTAGCTTTATCACTTTTAAAAGGTCAATAGATTTGAATCGATTGGAAGGAGGGATGTTTTAAACTTATCAAAGTAACTGGAAAATGACAAATGTCCAGTATTTGCCTATATACGAGGGGTATTCGTAATGGCAACAGGTGTGCGATTTTCATAAAAGTACCCATGGCCGTCTTAAGCATTTTAAATTTTTTACTTCTTACATGTAACATGAAAATTCAAATTGCAAAATGGCTTTCATGATCGTTTAGGGTATATCGTGACATTTTGGAAACATGACATTTCTGGTTTATGTACGAATATGACTTAGAATCTCATGCATATAGGTTTGTATGGTAAATGCATAAAGACACTGATATTGTGAACTTCTAAATGAGTCTAAACCAAGTACCCAAGTTAATGCATTACCATGGAGTAATTATATTCATTGCAATCAGTCCGAAGATGTTTTGTTTTATCATGGTATTACAACAACTGCAGAAAACGTTACAACGCTAAAATTAATAATGAATCACTACTTTGTTCAAGTTAATTCGAATCAACATCATATCGCTCCAAAATATAGCGTATCTACCACTTCGGAAATCGAGGAGTGTCCTCAAGTTGTTGTTTTCACCTACACACATTTTATGCTCTTTACTTCCAGGCTAAAGAAGAAAATTCATCATTTCGTTAACGGTGACGACGTCTTTCTTTTGTTTATGTTCATGAATACTCGTACAGTAACAGTACAAAAGCCTTTTAACGACGTTTCAGAGGGCTACCACTGTTTTTATTTTTTAATTTTTTTTTTTTTAATTTCTTATTTATTTAAGTAAAATGTTGAAAAACAAACATGGTAATGTGTGTATTTTTAACACTTTTCGAAAGCCTTATATCAGAAAATTGAATCTGAAACAATAAAAGAAATCTGTCCGTTGAAAAAGAATATTAAGATAAATATATAAGATATTTTATAGCTTTGGGTAGTTTTTTTGTATATATTTTGGTCCTGACCTAATGGAAATTATATGTCCATGTATGTTTGACATTATTTTACCTGTAATTTATAGAAATCATTTTATGTTACAAATTGTGATAAAATATTTGAAAATATTATTCAATATGCGCTTTTAGTATTTAGATAGAAAAATCTTTACCTTTTTTATTCTTTTTTTTTTTGTAACAAATTTTAGCAAACAGTGATATTTTACCATAAGCTAAATCTCTAAAACAAGCATGGTGACCCCCTATTTTAATTCATGTATCTCGTAGTAATAGTCTTAAGTACTATGTGCAAAATTTTAGAAAAATCTGTCCGCTAAAAAAAAAAATATGCTGAAACGCCTTTAAAGCAGCATCCCTTTTGCTTAGATACCAATGGGTGAGGCACAAAATTCCACGGGATGAACTTTTCTATTGAAATAAGATACACATTTGACTAATTAAACCTAATCTCTTTAACCTTTAGATGCTTATTATGGCCACTATGTTCGGATTCGAACTCTAACTTTAATTATACTCTCTTTTAAAAGAGAAATGCAACAAATAACATCGTTAACTTATATATGAAAATGCATTCTAGTATTCTGATGCAGCATGGCTATATTGAAAGTGTGTGAATTATGCAATACCCCCACCTTTACGGACTGCATTAAGAACATTTGATATAATACAATGGTAGTCTCACATTTTGAAATATTGGTTAGATATGCTTTACCTCCTGCATAGCACTGTAGAAGTTATATAACAATAATAAGGGTGGTATACCTTCTATTCTGTTGTAAATAATAATGCCATATATATAATAACTGATCCCCAGATCGACCGTCCAGGAGGCGTTACTCGAGTGTTGGACACTGGTGTGAGAGCAGCTACCATGATTGAAATCATTATCTTTATTATTATCTACAGCGAGGCTTGCTGGGTATGCCATGTTTTTCCCAGATGATTGTTGTAATCTTTATATGTTCCAGGTCTT
Organism: Solen grandis; assembly: GCA_021229015.1. NCBI lineage: Eukaryota > Metazoa > Mollusca > Bivalvia > Adapedonta > Solenidae > Solen > Solen grandis. Next base: position 37,717,201 of record CM037782.1, on the reverse strand, counting down.
TGACTTGTATTTTTATGTAAAGCGATATTCGAACCTAAAATAATAGTTCATAAATTGAATTTAAAAAAAACAACATTTACAGGTATATTTCATGAAATTAAGACTATAGTTTTACACAGATTCAGAATAACTAGATAAAATAACAAAACTGACGATGTAAGAAAATAATGTTCATTTAAACTTTTCAACAAATGAATAGTTTCAGTAAATAACCTGTAATTTTTTAAGCATTACTTGGATTTATAAAAAATACCTTCGAAATGCCATGAAATTGATGCAACGATGTTGTCCATGCACATGACCAAAACGCTGGCTTTCAAAAATAAGGCAGTCTTCATGGTTGGCAAATTTCTGCAGTAACATTAACGTTACATATTTAAAGAAAGAAAGAAAGATGGATGGATGCTATTTTATTTACTTAAAATGTATACAGTTTCTCATCATGTCAATGTCTACAGTACAAAAAGAAATAATATTAATTTAAGTTCATACTGGTCCTTTTGTAGATATATGCAATTTTTTGTCTATCTAACGTAAAAAACTTTTCAGTAAACTTTAAGCCATGCTCTTTACTCAGTTGAAATATAATTGTATCGTTTAATCTTATAACGCAACGGCTTTTATTGTACATGGAAAAAGTTATAAGTGTGGGTTAGAAAACAACAACAACAACAACAATAACAAAAAAGCAACAACAAATAAATATTGAAGGTGGCTCAAATTAATTTAAAGCAATCAACATCTCAACCTGTATATGATCTTACACACACTTGTTTTATATACATTGAAGGATATAACGAAATGATTATAAACGAGTAACTCAATTTCAAGTATTGACCTAAGTTTTAGAGCAGCTACTTGCCAACCTTCAATGAGATAAAACATTCATAAACTTCCGTATTTGTGAGATTTAACCCGGCTTCCAGATAACAAATTGGCTAGCTCATTGGTATTAAGGGTTTACATGTACTTACTTTCCTTTTTTTTTTTCTTCTTTTTTTCTCAGGTCGTTTATTATTTTTATACTAATTCATTTATTTTGCAAGTTGCATTATATTAATAATTTGCCGCGGACTCGGGAGTTCGTGACTCGAAGGTTTAATCCCCGGCCATGACACATCAAAGTCATAAAATCCGTCATGTCTATGGCGTGATACTGCAGTGTGGCAGCACCTTATTTATCTGAAGTAAACAATCTCCAAACAAATGAATTATTGTCCAGGGAACGTTAAACAAAATAAGCAAACAAACATTTAAATAGTTTATTTTAAACTTGTTTATTTTACGTTGATGCGGAAGCAAGTTCTTTTTTTTTCTTTAGCTACAATACATTAATAAGTGGCGTCCCATGTTTTAAGTATAAAAAAAAGACAACACATAAAAAAGCAAAAAAACAACAACAAACAAACAAACAAACAAAAACATGTGAAAATTAAAAAAAGGAAAGAGTATTATAAAAAAACAGAAAGAGGGTTAACTGTGCTTGGAAACAAGTTATTGAAACTTATACTATATATGAAGGTATCATGCCACATGTATATGGAGTGATACTGCAGTGTGGAAGCACCTTATTTATCTTAAGTAAATAATCTCCTAATAAATGAATTATTGTCCACGGAACGTTAACATGTCGTGAAAATTAGAAAAAGTAAAGAGTATTATAAAACAAAAGCAAAACTGAAAGAGGTTTATGATTGACTGTGCTTGGAAACAAGTTCTTTCAACTTATACTAATCCCGCTTGAAGGTTCCCGGGTTGAACCAGTACTTTGCGTCTGGGAAGGTCATGGGAGATCCTTGTCCCATGAACCCACAACTTTTGGACCAGCAATCAGGAATGTTACCACTGATCATTTTATTGTTAATAATGATACTGATAAGTTTTTATTTTGTTTGATTTTAACATCCCAGTGTATTTCATTTATACTGGGACTCTAAATTCGATAAACAGTGCTGCCTTCTGGAATTATCCTTATATACCAAGCGCCAAGAAAGGGAGATAACATCAGTTACGTTGAGATACGTTGTTGTCGAAGATCGAACAAACGACATTCAGGTCACTGGGCGTAAAGTCTGACCCCTTGGCGCAACTGGGAACGGCTTATAGTGCAAACATATTTAATTTCTGCATAAATTACAGAAAGTTCTTACAAGTTAGATTCAGCCCTTCCCCTACAATATATAAGAAGTAAAATGGCAATAGCAATCACAAAATATTAATTTAGTCAAGTGAAAGAATATATGTATAATGCAAAGTGAAATAATAGAAAAGAAAAAAAACAAACAGTTGTAGTTAAATTTGGAAACATATTCAATGAACCGAATAAGGGAAAATATGTTTATACACAAGTAGAAAACAATTTAGAAAAAAATATTTTATAAAAGGGGTATTCACAATGAAACAAGGAAAGAAAAGAAAAAATGAAATTAAAAAAATAATAATAATACGGCTGATAAAGAGCATGAGTAATTCTTCTATTAAACTTTTATTCAAAATAAGGTCGTTTTATATCGAGACCGAATGACCTTTTTAAGGAAACACCGAGGGGACATGGAGTTTTTCTTAGTTATTATCTCGTGGGTACGAGATAGTAACTAAGAAAAAAAAACGAAAAACAAATCTTGCTAACTCTTGGCACTCTAACGATTTGATTGGTCAGCTAATTCGTGGCCACGAGTTAGCTACCCAATCAATCGTTCGATTATCTCGTGGCCACGATATAGCGAGAACTGTTTTGTTTTTGTTTTCTTAGTTACTAATTCGTGTCCACGGGTTAGCAAGATTTGTGTTTCGATTTTTTTTTTAGTTACTATCTCGTGACCACGAGATAATAACAAAGCAAAACACCATGTTCCCTCGGTGCTTCCGTACCTTTTAGCATCAAATGTTTCTGTTTTTGATAGACAATTCAAGGTTACTTTAAAAATAGCACGTAGCTTGTTTTAGAAATAGAACTGCTCTCAGAAAAAGAGTAATACTCACAATGTACGAGGCTTTTTCTACTTTGATTTCAAGATCAATATCAACAAGACCTAAATACTTCCAACACGAATGCGTTAATCCTTGCCCTCGTATAATCTAGACTTCACCATATTAGTTATTTTTCTAGATTATCTTTTTGTTTTTTCATAAATATCACCGTTCTTGCTTTTGTTATTCTTTTTTATTATACCCTTTAATCAAATCCGATCTTTTGATAGTTTAAAATATTTAGAATTTGTTTTAACATGGTCAAAAAGGGCGATTGTGAAAAATGAAAATAATAAACATACGTTTTAAAAGTAGGTTTTAAACAAGTCTTGTATTTTTCACAAAGCTCAGTTCAAATAACTTTAATCTTATCAAAAGTACTTGAAATGAATAACAACACATCCATCCCCAAAAATCCACCGAGTCCTTATTGAACGAACATCCAAGCTGTGTGAATTTCTTTGAACACTTGACATTAGTCATCGATAAAGAGATTCGTGCACTGATACTGGCAGATTTCAAACTTCCTTGTACACTTTAGATGTTCAAGGTCTGTCATTAAAACAGGAAATAGGTACTTGGCTATGGAAGGGAATCGCCGCCAATATTCTGTCTTACAACTTCTAATTTTATGTTCTAACTTCGTTCTTACAACATCTAACTTCTTTATTCTAACTTCTATATTTACAATTACAATTTCCAAATGCTTTGTTCGAATATCTGAATTCAAACTTATAGATAAATTCCATCCTCTAACTCTTAGGTTTCAATTTTCAAATTCCAACCTCTTATCTCAATCGTCTGAGTCATTACTTCTAATTCCCAACTCTCAACATCTTTATTCCAACTGATATATTCTAGTTTCTATGTTTAGAAATTGCAGTTTATTTTGCGACAATCGAATGAAAATGCTATAAATAGAACATAAAAATCGGGATTCCAAGCAAAAGTACCTGTACTTTTTGAACAGGGTTGCTTGCAACCCTGTTCTATGGAAGCAACAATTTTGTACTACACAACATTCAGATTTCCCGCTTGTTTACTGCGCGGAAAAAATAGTTCCAAATTCTTCTTCCTTTATAATTTCTCAATGGTGATTAATTTTTTGTTTATTTCAATACGGCTGCATTATGTATATCAATGCTAAATTGAAATGTGTTTATAATTGGTGCTGGAATTCACAAGTAATAAATTGTAATAAAAAAATTAATGCGCAAAGTGGCACAAATCGCAACAAAATTCGGAGATTTTTCAGGTCAGCATCTCTATATAAGGGCGCGTAAGTCTCCTTTACTTTCACTTTTGAAATTCCACATCCGGGTACATCGGCAGACGATTGTGTACTGTTTCGCCTACGGATGTTCCCACCGAACCGGTGAAAATCAGACTGAAGTCTGTTTCGCTTCCCCACAACGTGAAGGAAAAAAAAAGGGCCGCTGTAGGTATGGCGATGATCTAACAATATTTAACGTTTAGATTTCAGTGTTTAAATAAAGCAGCCCTATTTCGGGTGGTGACTATTGCTTCGGATATTTTAAAAAAGTTTATGAATTTTCGTGGTTTTAATGATTTTCATCATAATAAACCTATATTGAGGGGGCAAATATGTTTCTAAATTTAGTTTTGTCCATATCTGACCAAATGAAACCCTTTATTTCTATCGTATTTATAAATGTCGCCCTATTTCGGACATGGAACAGTACTTCGGATATTTCTCGTAAATGACTCCGATATTATCCAAAATGGATATTATAACTATTAACATCATTAACCAAAGGATTTGAAAATTATTTCAACGAGATATTTAAAAGTATATATGTATATCAATATACATACCTTTACATTTAAATTCAAAGCTATGAGTATCAACATGTAGAATCCATTTATTACATGTATTAAACATCACCCTGGCAGTGATGAAACTTTATGGTTATTGCGAAAATGACATGACACTAAATAAGCAGTGCTTTTGCATATACATATGTAATCATACTATGAAATGTTGATTCATCATTGTATGAACTATTTTTGTTGGACCTATTCAGACGTGCAGACAGGGAGGTCAACAGCAATGACCGAATTTGCAGCTGTCACTTCATTGATGGCAAGAAGGAAAATGGACCAACCATTTTCACATTCAGCAAAAATGTTGGCAGCTTTCCAGAGATACCCACACCACAAAGGTATACATGAATAAGAATGTTTTATTATTTTCAACCAGAAATAATTGTCTAACAAAATATTATAATAATATTATCATTCCAGATAGAACTTTATAAAAGCAAATGTTTAAACTGATGAACCTCGCACTCAGTTCCAGAAATGATTGACACTGTGTCAGGATAATGAGACTGCATGGGTTAGGTATCATGTCACATATCTCTTGTGGCAACACTATATCACAGTAATAATCTGTCTCAATAGGACTTCATATTATTGACTAACTCCTAGTTTCAATTAGACTGAGTCTTCAAATGACTAAAATATTGTTGCTTGAACGTTAAACCTGAGAAACAAAACTGATTGAAGCAGAATAAAGGTACTTACCAATATTGCTGTAGGCATGATATTTGCACAAGCTAGCAGGGTATTGGCTTTACAAAATGATTTTTGATTTGTAAAGTTTCCAGACAGCACTCATTTAATTGAAGTATGTTTTTAGTACACACACCACATGTTGTAATTAATATTTCAATAACAAAGGCAAAGTTTACAAAAGCTCAAAACCATCATCCCTTTAACAAAAACAGCTTTTAGGTTTTTATTTATCAAAATGATATTACAGTAACTGCTTCTTTCCAATATAGACGAAAAAGACAAAAGGTAGAGTCATTTAGTGAGATAGTGTCCACAACTGAGGAACATGGAGCTATAGGGGATGGAGCCTCAGCTCTTGATCACAGCTACCATTTACAAATTCCTGACTGTGAGGATACTGATGGAGAACACACAGTACAAGTGAAATCTGGTATATATGAATAAATATAATAAACTTGTTTATGCAAAAACCATTCCTTTTATATTTAACTTGATCACTTGCTGTCCGACTGAATTAAGGAAAAAAAGCATCTTAAGAAAGTTAATAAAATCTTCAGTTATCGAGTTGAAAGAGCAGTTGCTTGAAGTAGGTTTATGTTGAATACCCATATTAAGAATATATTATGAAGTTGGAAATTTGGCTTGGCACAGCCGGGGATTGAACTTGGGTCTCTGGATAACAGGTCCAACATTATAATCACAAAATGACCACAATCTCATGTTCATTTGAGTTAAAAATTAAGCACAAGATGCGAGAACTACTCTGTGCCGAAGTACATGGTGACTTAAAGGGTCTCCAATGCCAAGTTATAATCTGCCCAAATTATCTTTATATGATAGGGGTTTTAATCATTAACTGTTCTTTTAGTTCAAGACCTGGAAATGGAGATAGCTGGTCTGGAAAGAGAAGTAGAAACGTTACGGCTGCGAAAACCAAAAATGAAGTTACAGGACATCATTCAAGACACAGATAAGGTTAGCCTCTATATAATTATTCAATGCTAATTTCCTCCCCATCTAAAGCAAATATATTTCTGGTAAATATGATGATTTTTAACGATATGAAGGAAAATGTATTGTTTTGCATTAATAATTTCCTGTCTCTGCCATAAGTACAAACACACTTTTAGACAATGGTAGATATACTAATCAAATCATCATATAGAGGTAGATCCAGAGGGGGGTACCGTGGGTCCTGACCATACCTGAGAATTGGCTAAATGCCTTAATCATGCATAAAATAGTGGGGAAAAGGGACATGACCCCTCTGGAATTTGGCATCCCTTCCTCATACCGTGATTTTCAAGTGTGGTCTCCCCCACCCCCCATGTACAGTTAGTGAATTTCATACTTAGAACTGGGCATGGTAATTATCCCTTTCGGCCCCCTTTCTGGGTCCACACATCTACGATTTGTCTTCATCATATCAACAAAATGCTTTCGTTTTATTCACAGATGTTGCTGTATACTTCCTTGCCAGCGGATGTTTTCAACGTGTTGGCCAACATGCTTAAAAGAATGGCACCTTTCAATTGTTATGCTGGATGGACAGTTACCTGTTTCAGTCTAGAAGACCAACTCTTAATGGTCCTGATGAAGTTAAGGTTAAACTGCAAGGACTTAGATTTAGCAGAGAGATTCAATACAAGCAGGGCAACTGTGTCAAATGTTATCAACACTTACATTTCTTTGCTGCATGAAATTTTATATGATGGTGTCTTGAAAGCTGTTGGTATCCCTAGTCAGTTGAAATGTAAGGGGTCTATGCCAAAATCTTTTGAAAACTTTAGTTCTGCCAGGATAGCTATGGATGCTACAGAGGTCTTTCAAGATGTTCCATCTGACATGAACTGTCCGTCTCTTTCGTACAGTAACTACAAAAGTAGGCATACTGTCAAAGCCGTTACCTGTGTCGCTCCTAATGCAGCATTCGTATATTGTTCTGATTTGTATCCAGGGTCAACATCAGATGCAGCCATTGTTGAACACTCTAGGTTACTTGACCAGTTACAGCCAGGCGACATGATATTGGCTGACAAAGGTTTCAATATATTTGACAAACTGCCTGCTGGCGTTTCATTAAATATTCCTCCTTTCATGTCAAGCAAAGGTCATTTTACCAAAGAGGAGGCAGAACTTTGTTTTAAGATTGGAAGAAGTAGGATTCATGTTGAGCGAGCTAATGAACGTATAAAGAATTATGACATTTTAAGTCACATACCAGCCCAATACAGGCATTTATCAACAAAAAATTTTCAGGTTTGCTGCTGTCTTGTAAATCTTCAAGCACCATTGTTAAAGGAAATTGCAGATATATATGAAATTGTCCAGACTTAAAAGTGTCAAAAAAAATCTTAAATATCTCACTTTGAGAACATAGTTTGTTGAGTAAACCTGGTACATGTATAATATCTAATTCACGGTATTTCAGTTATTTTGAGACTGTGTACTTGAGACAGATATAGCGCTGCCACATTGCAGTATTACTTCAAAAACATGGCAGGATACTGTACACAGTCATATTATCCTGACACTGGGTCAACCAGTTTTGGATATACCGGTACCTTTAAATGGTTAGCGCCATTCAAAGGAACTATACCAGTACCACTTGACCAGTTTGAGAATATTAATTCTAGCATTTATTTTTTATTGTAATTCTTATGCAGCACAGAAATGTAATGTTAATTTGTTTGTTGGATTTAATGTCCCGCCAACAGTATTTCAGTAATTTGGAGACAATGTCTATTTGAGACAGATATAGTGCTGCCACACTGCAGTATCATGCCGTAGACATGTGGCATGATACCACACCCAGTCACATTTTCCTTACACCAGGCAAACTACCCTTATATGCTGAGTGCCAAGCAAGGGAGCTATAACAGTAGTATAACTGCCAGTACCATTCGTTGCTGGGGATCGAACCAACGACCTCCTGCTCCCACAGTGGATACTCTAACCACTTGGCCAACTGGGTGGGTCAAAGAGGATAATATTTAAATATCATTCTTTGTAAAAGCATGGTCCGAAATAAAGGCTGTAAGCATCATCTGTAAACATGGATGTTTTGTAAGAACAGAATTGACTGTTAAAACTTATTCTCATATTATTTTGAGGCCTATTTTCACTTTTTGTTTTCTCTGGCTTGATAACTTATTGTATTCCAAAACCAATGTACTTAAGCATTTTTTTTCAAATGTACATTTGATCTTTTACTTTAAGCATTTTTCTTTCAGATGTGCATTTGATACTTTACTTTTGCAATATTTGCAGCTGCTATCATTTTAGGTGTGGCAATAATCAGAAAATATTTAATGTTAAAAGGATTTCCAATACTGTCAAACAGTAAAGTCTTTGCTATCTTGTTTGTTTCACATACTCGACTATAGATTCAAAGTTTGTAGATTTTTCAAGACCTTCCCAGGTGCAAAGTACTGATCCAACCCAGGAACTATTAATGTAAGCTTTAAGAACCTTTTTCCCAATCAGTGTAAAATATTTAAGTTCAAAATATTTGTTACTAATCTATGTCTCAAAGTACAAAAATGTGGATATTAAGCTTATCAATTTTATTGTTAAGTTTTGCATCCCCCCCCCCCCCCACACACACACAATAAAAACACATTTTTATAGATAAGATACGATATTCTTTTATTATAGTGACATGTGTACATATATATAAATATCAACATATTTCATGTACAAATACAAAATACACCTGGCCCAACGGGCCTATATGTCACCTTTTGCAAAATAAATTGAGGAAATGTTCTCAAACTTTACAATGTCATTGTGATTAAAGAACTTATTGTTTGTGCTTGTCACTTATCGCCAAAACATTCACAAAAGAAACTATTAAGTGTTCAAACAATATTTTAAGTGCCATGTTTACCTTAATAACTAGTCATTTGTTTCATATAATTGGAAAAATGTGAATGTGATAAATTTGCATAACAATGAAATGTTCCTTGTTAAGGGTGTCAAAATGCATCTGTATGAGGTAAAGGGTTAATATACCCCCACATATTTAGAATCTGAGGGCACTATATATAGAAGTCGCATCTTTCCGTCAGATTGTAGGCAAACTATGTACTATTTCTCTGCTACCAAAAGTCAGATTTTGAAAAAACTTCACAATATTTTAGTATCATGTCTAGTTTCACATATTGTTGGAACATCTTGATTGGATACATTCTAAAGGAGTTGTGGCCCTTGCTTGTATTTATTTAGCATAAATTGTTCACACTATATACATGTATCTCAGTTACCATTTGTTTTTTATTTTAGAAATTTATTGTTAGTCATGTAAATGAGTTATGGTACTTTTGATATACATGTATTTTGTTAAATTTATTCTATATATTTTGTCTACACTTTTTCTCGGCTACAGTTAGACTGATTTTAATTTTTACATTAGTGTATTTTGTAACTACCCTTGATTAGATATTCAGTAATAAGTACAAAGCGCACAAGTGCATATATTAGGTGTGTCATGCTTGCATCAATTTTCATTGATGTATGGCCTTTTGTCATTTTTCTGTAGAACTGTTTTTAGCTCACCTGAGCACAACGTGCTCATGGTGAGCTTTTGTGATCGCCTTTTGTCCGTCGTCCGTGCGTGCCTGCGTGCGTGCGTTCGTCGTCAACAATTTCTTTAAACAATATCTCCTTCTAAACTACTCACTGGATTTTGATAAAACTTCACAGAAATGTTCATTATGGGGCCCTTTACCAAAGTTGCTAAAATTATTTTGATTTGTCAAAAATCTAGGTCACAGGAGCTAAAAATAGATTTTAAAAATGAAAATTTTAAAAATCTTCTTCTCCGAAACCACAAGGCCTAGCCTTTTGATTTTTAGTAAGTAGCATGATCTTATGACTCTCTACCAAGATTGTTCAAATTATGACCCTGGGGTCAAAATTGACCCCGCCCCAGGGGTCACTTTATTTAACATAGGCTAATATAGGAAAAACTTAAAATCTTATCTGAAACCACAAGGCCTAGCTTTTGATTTTTGGTATGTAGCATGATCTTATGACTCTCTACCAAGATTGTTCAAATTATGACCCTGGGGTCAAAATTGGCCCGCCCCAGGGGTCACTTGATTTAACATAGGCTAATATAGGAAAAACTTGAAAAAATCTTCTTCTCAGAAACCACAAGGCCTGGAGTTTAGATATTTGGTATGTAGCATTGTCTACTGGGCCTCTACAAATGATTTTACAAATCATGACCATTGGGTCAAATTTGGCCCCAACAAAGGGGTCCCTGATTTTACATAGGCTAATATAGGAAAAAACTTGAAAAATCTTCTTAGAAACCACAAGGCCTGGTGTTTAGATATTTGGTATGTGACATGGGCTAATAGACCTCTACCCAGTTTGTTCAAATCATGATTCATGCATTGTCTAGTGGATCTATATTTAGTTTGTTCAAATCATGGCCCTGGGGTCAAATTTGGCCCCGCCATTGGGGTCACCTGATTTTACATAGGCTAAGATAGAAATAACTTGAAAATTCTTTGTTTTAGGAAACTAGAAAACACATGGCCTGGTGTTTAGATATTTGGTGAAAATTGGCCCTGCCCCAGGGATCACTTGATTTTACATAGACTTATTTTGGAAAAAGCTAGAAGAATATCTTCTCAAAAACCACAAGGTCTGGAGTTTAGATATTTGGTATGTAACATGGGCTAATAGACCTCTACCCAGTTTGTTCAAATCATGACCCTGGGGTCAAAATTGGCTCTGCCCCAGGGGTCACTTGATTTTACATAGCCTAATGATATCAGGTGAGCGATCCAGGGACATCATGGCCCTCTTGTTATTACTTTTTATGCCTTGTGCTATTTTACCATATCATATCAGCAGTTTAATGTTTCAATATGTATAAGATCTATCAGTCATGTGTGTGTGTTTTTTCATTACTCAGCTGTTTTCATTTTATTCTGATGTGTTTACAATAACTGACAAAGCAGCATCATCATTATCATTGATAGTTTTTGATATTTATAATTCTTAGCTCACCTGAGCACGAACTTGTAAAAGTACAAAAACTGAAAGTTTATTTTTAGCTTGACTATTAAGAGAACAGTCCAAGCTATTGTGGTCGACTATTCATCGACGTCGGACTGCTGTCCATGTAAAACATATTGTCAACTTTCCTTGCATTAATCCTTATATAAAAAATTCATATGATCTTTTGTGCCAAATGCATGTAAATATGTTCTTGATTTTAACATGTTCTTTAAACTTGATCTTTTGTGCCAAATGCATTGTGCCAAATGCATGTAAATATTTTGATTTTAAAAACGTTTGTCTTGTGCCAAAATCTTTTGTGCCTGTATGTAAATGTTCTATATTCATATCAGACCCACTTCAGACATCAGCATTCTTACAGATTATTTCACTCATTAGTAATGGCTTATTATAAAGAGATAAACTTATTTCAGAAATATATATGCATGTGCCTATTTATATTACCGGTACTTTAAACTTTTAGTATAAAAGGTATCAACATAAAACTTCATATGTGGATAGATCTCATCAAGGGGTGGGGGGTGCAGTGATCAACAACCATAACTTTCATGTGCATATTTGAGTTATTGCCCTTTGTAAATTTTCATACTTCATTTCTGTCTAGGCTGTAACTCAAAAAATATAGAAGGTATTAACATGAAACTTAACCTTTTCTATGTCTTTTGCCTCCACCTAGCGGTGCTTTTGTTTTTTTCTTTTGTATACATTTATTTTGAATATAGAAAAGTTGCAAGTAGTAATTTAATGTGTTTTGTTGTTATTGTTGTTTGTTTTTTGTTTTATGCATTTTGATCATACTACTGCAAACCATTATTACGGTAAATTTTAGCTCAGTTACTTGAAGAATTACGTAATGCCATTTAATCAACATGTATTTTAGTGAGGTTAGTAAACGCCATCCTAATCATGCTTTATGCAACGTTATGTTGACAAGTCCTTTTCATTCATACCATTTACAGATGAAGGTCGAGTTTGGTTTTAATCCACTTATTTCTGACAAAAATATGGGCATTAGATTTACAAAACTGTAAACATTCTAAATTAGATCATTTTTAATATTTTTTATTATATTTCAAGCATTATTTCAAGCAATATTTTTTAAACATTCGTAGAAACTATTGCAAGGTTAGTGCAAAATGTTATCTTTTGTTTGATATTCTTATTATGTTCACTACACAAACATTAAAATGATACAAAATGTTTGTTTGTCCACTGTTTCTTACATTACAGGTAATAATTCCTTGAATTTTTATCATCACGTGCTGCTGGTTTAACAATAGCTCCATTCACAAGAGCACAATTGGTTTGTGTAACTATCAGAGACCATTGTTTACAACACGTTGCGCTTGATCTTCAAATATATTTCTGCCCATTGTATTTAGTCTACCGTTCATGCTGGCCGCGGGGTTAGATTGTCCACTAAGATTGCTTGGTCCAGTGAGAGGATAATGTTACTGGGTGTGATATCACACCACATGTGTACAGTAAGAAACTGCAGTGCGACAACACATTATCCATCTCGAGCAGACGACCTCCAAAAACCAGACCATCTCTGATTGCCTAGTAGTTCTGAAGCACGTCATTGGTTTATTCACATTTTGCCACATACCGAAGTTTTTAAAAATGGAACTGATATACCTCCCTTGCATGGCACTAAGTATAATAGGGGTAGGTCTAGAATATATTGGCCAAGTGTCAGATTGTAACTGCGTGTGGTATCCTGCTGAAGCAGTTGACTGAAATGCTGTCGGTTGGTATCGCTGTACAGTTGTACCTGTATTAAGCGGTCAACCTGCATCTAGCGGTCAGTTTTTGATATCCCAAAATAGGATGTTATATGTTTAACCTTCATTGAACGATCACCTCTGTTCAGAGGTCACATTTTTAGTACCCTTGGTTGGCCGCTTAAGACAAGTTTGTATTTCAATTTTAGAAGAAAATGAGAGCTATTGTACTCGCAACAGTATTACTCATCTGCAGTTAACCCAGGTTCAGTGGTTAGAGCGTCCGCCTCAGATGCATAGGTAGTCAGTTCGATCCCCAGCCACGACATACTACAGTCGTTAAAAATGGTACTGGTATTGCTCCCTTGCTTGGCGCTCAGCATATAAGGGTAGTTCCAGGACTGGTTGGCCCAGGATAATGTGACTGGGTGTGGTATCATGCCAGATGTCCTCGGCTTATACTGCAGTGTTGCAGCACTATATCTCTTTCAAGTAGACACCGTCTCCAAATGACTGAAATACTGTTGGTGGGACGTTAAAACCATCAAACAAACAAATCAGCCCAGGTTGTTTGCGCTCTAGCAAACGTAAACGGATCTCAAAAATGCTACATCAGCAAAGTTAGATAACCTACATGAATTGACTATAACCAAACAAAAATTGTACACCAGACAAAAACTTTCATCTTAAAAAACCCTGTTCTTTCAGCGCTTTGATTTCTCTAGTTAGGTCGTATTTTTTATGTTTTATTGAGCTACTCCGTTATTTGTGTAAGTCATAATTTGAAGATAGCATCAGCACTATAAAACTTTTTTATGCCCCGCCAACTTTGTTGAGGGCCATATAGTGTTTCGGTCTAGTATGTCCGCCCGTCCGTGCTTACAAACTTGGTTTAAAGGGCGAGGGAACCTTTGATCTCTGGTTTTATGTGGCATTTCTATGAGAACATTAGACTTAATAGACAATTGATAATAGGAGAGTCACTTAAAACCAATTAGTTAGAACGTACGTCCGTCCGTCAGTCTTGACACTGAGGTTTACCTTTACGTTTAAGCTGATTTCTCAGGAATGGAACCGTTAATCCGAGTCTTTATGATACTTTGCACACTTATTCATCATAACATGGACAACCCATCCCAGCAAAAAATAAAAGCCTTATTATCGAATTATATGCGGGCGGGGCATCAATATCGTTCCTACACAATCTTTTTTTTTAATGAATATCACAATCCAATTCATTTTTTTATTTTTTTTTTTTTTTTGGTTTTCAAAATTCTCAACAATATAAAACTTGGCAAAGAACAGGTGTAGACCCGTGTAAATTAAAGCTGCATTTAATGAAATGATGATGTATATGTGTACAGAATGCAAATGCTCTATATGCATTTTGGAATAACTAGGAGAGTTGCCAGATTGAAGCCTGCATGTGCCTTATTAGTATACCCATATTCACACAGTATTTAGAAGAAATAAAAGTGACTTTTTTGGCTGAATTTTACTGCCCTCTAAGGGCAGTTTCTCCTCGGCATAAAATGTCCATTTTTCTTCCAACTGGCACTGAATTTCCCCCTCAAAAACGATTTTTCCCTCTCATTTTTTACTTTTCAATGCAAAAGGGTGGTTTCTAAATTGTCTTTTTGCCTTCATTTTATAAAAATAGCCAGGAACAACTTTTCCTTATAGGTTGAAAATCATAACAATTCTTAAATTTCCCCCTTCTGATGGTTCGTTGCGCGCGCTCTCTCTCTCTCTCCCCACCCCTGTAAAGGGGTATGGGTAGTGGGGGATGCTTAATGTAATCTAGAGCTATCACTAAAGGTGATGAATACCCCCCACACAGCCTTTGTTTACAATCAAGTGCCCAGCTATAGGAGATAAGTCACATTTACTGAATTGATGAATTCAAGTGACAAATTACAAAAGACTAATAAAAAAAAGAATATCTTATTATGTTCAGTGGTTGTCTTTAACAAAAAATTCCAACATTCATCAATTCATTAAGGGCACCTAAACAAATTATGAACACATGCATGCAAAAAAAAAATAATAATAATAAAAAAAAAAAAAAAAAAACCGATAAATGAGATGAGGAAAACTGAAGCTAAAGAAAGTAAATTAGTTATTGGGAAATAATGCAAAGAAACTCAGCAAAGGGCAATAACACAAAAGAAAATCAGTTAACTGTAACCATTTCGCAATATGCACATCTAGTCTTGCTAGTGAAGCTTCCTGTGTTTGATTGAAATCCATCCAGTAGTTGTTGAGAAATAGTGTGGACAAAGAAAATTTCAGAAAATCAGCAAAGGGCCATAACTCAAAAGAAATCAGTCAACCATAACCATTTCATAATATGCACATTTGTGCTTGATATTGAAGCTTCCTATGAACTTTGATTGAAATCAATCCAGTAGTTATTGAGAAATAGCGTGGACAAAACGCACGCACGGACGGACGGACGGACCGACCGACCGACATGGTGACTCCTATATATCCCCCCAAACTACGTTTGTGGGGGGTATAATAATGGATTCGATCATGATGTACATGGGATTTGGAACATCGGCATATGGCTTTTGTAGTCCGAAGTTTGGCGAAAGAAGATCTTTAGGATTTATCAATAGAAATTGCCGACAATTGAAAATGTATTCATACAAACATGATTATGCTGCAACTAGTTAGTGGCATGCATTCGTACAGTGTTATCCAAAGGACTTCTGTTGCTATGTATAAGTTTGGAAAACCCCGTGTGCCGTAAAGTAGTCTCGACTCGAGGGAAGTCAACTTTGCGCTGTTTGCGCTAGAAGGGTACCAGTAATACTGGTTCCATCTTCAATACAATTTACGTTGAGCCGAGAATCAATGATTTCTGGTGCCCTTCTAACCTTCAAATTCTATGTCCTAAGTTCTAACTTTTAAATTCTATACGCTAGCTTCTAACTTCTAATTTATGAGTCTCTGTTTCTAAATGTTATCTTTCCGAATGAACATTATGTAACTTTTAATTGATTGGTCATTATAAGTAAGCGAATAAAAAAAAAAGATAAAATTTAAATTAACGAAAGTTTACAAGAAGTTGGAAGTAAGAGGTATGAAATAATAACCTCAAGATGTTGGAAATGTACTATGAGGTATAGAAATTAGAAGTCAGAACATAGAAATTAGAAGTTGTAAGATAGAATATTGGCGGCGATTCCTTTCCATACTTGGCGACGCGAAAGCATTTAAATCATTATATGTGTAGCTAAGTTGACAAATCAAACTGCATTTAAGCTATTTAACTGTAATCCCTTTTTTGACTCAGTACTATTTTTAAATATTTTGTGACGAACTTCCAAATCTAATCCGTGACAGCAAAAAAGAGGTTTGTATATACGAGTATAACTCTACTAAATATTGATGTTAGTTTGTTATAGAATTTTAATATAGATATGTGTATAGTAGATAATTGCAATTAATCACTGGCGGATTCAAGGGAGGGGGGGGGGGGGCGTACCTGGCGAGCGCCCCCTCTAAAATTCCCCGACCATACATAAATGTAGACACACATTCCCTCAAAACTCACAAGAATATACTATTTCAAAGATAACTTTTAAATTAAAGAGAAAAATGCGTGGGAATTATCTTGGATTACCAGTCCAAATGGAACTACACATACCCTTCTCATGGCTCGGGCTAATCAGAAAGCCGCTTGCATTTTCACTGTCTACATTGTTTTTAATATAGCGTCTCCCCCCCCCCCCCCCCCCCCCCAAACCTGAGCTCCTGCATTTATTTGTACTTTATATATCTATATGTTTTTGTGCTGCTAATGTTTCCTTCTACGGTAGGACTTATGCATTTGTAAGTAAAAGTTGAAAGTTGACATACATGAATTGTCTTAAGTCAAGCTTAAACTTGACCATGCTACGCTTACATTCTACATAACATACACATTCGCCACCAAACCACTGAGAATGACTTTACGAAATAAAAGTAGAGCTGGTATAATACATGTACTATCGAATATAATACATGTACTATCGAAATGTCTTCACGAACCCATACGGTTCGGATAATATATATATAGTAACCTGGTTCTAAATAAGACCTACGTAGAAGAAAAAAAATGTGATTTTAAGATCAACATGTCTAAGATAGCTGTTTTTACTTCTACAAATAAATATATAGCAACTGTTAATTGCCAAATATCTGAAATTGGTGATTTAAAAAACATGACGTCAGTATCATTCTGTTTCCAGTTACTTTAGACCTATCAATTTTATGTTTTTGCTTTAAGTTGATTATATTAAAGCAATATTAACAGATAAGAGTGGATAGGTATTTATTTAAATAACATGCAAACATATCGAGGGGTGAGAGCGAAAATAGGCTAAGAGCATATACAATGTAGATATATAAGCACTTACCCTAGTTTCGGTTTCACCCCTCGATATTATTCATAAAAGTTGCTTTGTAAAATGAATTAAAAAGAAAACGAATTAGAATGAATAAAAAGTCATCTGAAAAGACTGAACTTGAACTGTTTAAGATGCATGTATATCATTATAAAAAACTTATTTGATTTGATGATTCGGTGACATTGTCTCCTGAAAAAAAATGCTAGGTGGCATTTGATATGTTCAATATGCAAATTCTTACGTATGAATGGTCGACTTCCTTATCAGTAAATTCCTTATCTTTTTGTGAATAAACTCTAGATTTTCATTATAAAACAAACTCCATTTCAACTCAAAATCAAAATCGCCTTAATGTCACCTAACCTTTACTGACAAATGTTTTTATATAACACTATTTGGGTTATATATATCAGTACATGTGTGTAGACACATTGAAGGTTTGAAATAAATATAAACATCACAATGAAAATGGCTTAATGTGAAATTTATAGAAATTAACAATCTGGTTGCACCCCGTTTTTTTTAGGACTAAGGAACAAGTTCTTACAATTTATACTAGTCCTCTCGACGGTCCCTGGATTGGACCAGTACTTGGCACAAAAGAAAGTATTGAGATGGTCTTAGCCTGAAGGAGGTTCGTCCCTGCAATTTTAGAATCTCAAATCGGTTCAAACTCCACGCAGTAGTTACCTCCCCTTACAGTTGTAGATAAACACTGCCACCACAAGTAAAAATTAACAGAATTTAGCAAATTTCGCTTTTTTCCAAAAAGTCAGTTCCCTAAGTATATTTTCTTTAATAAACATCAAATATCGCATCATGGTAAAAAAATAAATCATTTTAAAAATATTTTTGTTTTTGTGACAGCAGATGGAAATGCCATTTTGTTAGTTTACCATCGTCACGTGACATTTGTGACGGCAGTGATTTTTTTGCTTGCAAGGGCCGTTTGAAGTTTGTTATGTTACCGTTGTCCAGTCTTGGCTACCTGTCCATGATAATACCTGTTGGCATTTACTAATTGGAAACTAGATTTTATAGTTAGAATATTCAAACACATACTATAAATTATTACAAATAAATGTCGTATTTCAATGGGTAATATACAGTAACACCCGAGATATGTATGGATAGAAAAACACGCAAATGATAAATTTATGCTAATATTTTTCTATGTTGGAGTTCTATCATGTGGGCAGACATGACAATTTATAAAGGGTGAATAACATGTCTAAATTTTCTTAACAATGTATGTTAATTGCAATTATAAAGAATGTAGGTGGTGATTTTCTGTAAATCGAACTTATGGTTATAGTATAAACTTATAGTTTATTCGATTATTGGCCAAAATATCGCGCAAAGGTCACAGAAGATGTAGGTTCTGCCCAACTGACAGAACACAATTTTATACAACCAGTGATAACGCGCGCATACATGCATACAATATGCACGGAACTGGTAGATTGATAATACAGCAAAACAAAAGATCAAGTAGATTGCATGGATCTATATACTTATCTTAAAGTTATTTAAAAAAAAAACGAGGTTCACTTTGTGCAATTATGACTTACATTGGTATGAAATAAGTCTTTTTTTAAACACTAAAGTTTTTAAAAAAGGAAACAGATACTGCGAAATCATTAATTTTCATGGGACACTAATATTTGTGGAGAGTTTTATCCACGAATATTAATCCCCGCGAAAACGCGTCTCTTATATAGACCTCATGTTTTCTAGAACAGTTCCGCGAATAAATGTATCCATGAAATTCTCCTAGGTTTATATTCATCGAAATATAATGTCAACGAAAATAAATGATTTTACAGTACATAAGTTTATGATATTTCCATAAAGAAAACTATGTTTACAAAAATTAGAAATTACAAATAACAATACACACATATGATGCAGTACTCAATATATTGTATAGCACAACGTGCTCATGGTGAGCTATTAGGATCGACCTGCGTCCGTCGTCCACATTTTGCTTTACACAACATCTCTGAAACTGCTGGACAGAATTGATTTATTTTGGCACGGATGATCCTTGGTTAAACCTTCACAAAATTTGATAAAATAAACCTGATCCATGTAGAACTCTGGTTGCCATGGCAACGGAAAAAAGAAGAAATCTTTAAAAATCAGCTCCTTCAAAACTACTGTCCAGATTTCAAAATGGTTTATTAAAGATGTTTCTTGCGTAACTCTCTACCAAGGTTGCTAAAATTATTCCGATCCGTAAAAACATCATCGCCGCCAGGGGCAGGGCTAATTTGCCTTATATGTATAAAGTGAAATCTTTAAACGACATCTCCTTTGGAGCCGCTGGACAGAATTTGATTAAACTTAGCAGGGATGATCCTTGGGTGAACCTTCACAAAAGTTGCTAAAAATCCATGTTGAATTCTGGTTGCCATGGCAACGGAAAGAAAAAAATGAAAAATTTAAAAATCATCTATGTACTTCAAAACTACTGACCAGATTTCAAAATGTTTTAGTACAGATGTTCCTTGGGTAACCTACTACCAAGATTGCTAAAATGATTCCGATCCGTAAGAAAACATGGCCGCCTGGGGCGGAATTAATTTGCTTTATATATATATTGAAAACTTTAAACGACATCTCCTCTGAAACTGCTGGACAGAATTTGATTAAAATTGACAGGGATAATCCTTGGGTCAGTGGACCTTCAAAAATGTTGCTCAAATAAACTTTCTCCGTGTAGAACTCTAGTTACAATGGCAATGGAAAGAAATGAATTATGAAAACCAAAAATCATCTCCTTCAGAACTACTGGCCAGATTTCAATATGTTTTAGTATAGATGATCCTTGGGTGACCCTATACTCAGATGAGCGATTCAGGTCTTCTATGACCCTCTTCCTTTAGTTGGGACGAGGATTTTCAGAGCGAGAACATCACGTCTTCTTTAGATCGATTTTCCAATTTGTTGTTAAATGTATCTACGAGCTTTCATTTTCAAAATAGCAATTTAGATAAAATAAGATCAATTTGATGTTCAATATTTACCATCGTCACTAGATTGCAAACGCTATTACTGTATTGTTTATGATTTACGACATTATTTTTACACGAATTGATCACACAAATGCATAATTTTGAGTACAATAAAGAAAGTCAAATTCATCATGACTGTTTTTAAACCCAGAGTTTAAAGACAATACATAGTTACCACATCAGTGAATATCCTTACTATTGGCGGCCATCTTGAAAGGCAAATTCAGTGGATTTTTATATGAGTTGCATAGAAGCAGGAATGTTTTCTTATAATTTCCTTATTTATTCTCAAAAAATGTAGATGTATATAAATGCATATACCATTGAAAATCTTGAAATTCATATTCTTCAAATAAGATACTTCTAATATGGAGGTATGCACAAAACACTGAATAATCAGCTGTATAAAGTATAGATTCATCCTTAAACAAAATAATCAGTATGTTAACAGTGTTCTCTGTTTATTTTCCCATATTTAAATTAAGAAGATCTATTTGATTTTATACGATTGCTAATTATTATATAAAATATTGAAAACCCAACAAGCGAGGTAACTTTTTACAATTTTCCGTATACATAGGCGCCACATTTGAATACTAAATATCTGTTTGTACCTACCGCTAAATTATGGCTGTTTATCCCAGTTTAGCAATATGGTAAGTGTAGCATGTATGTAAGAGGAATGAAAATTTAATGTGTAACGAAAATTTTTTGTGTATAATTCTTATTTCAGGTACCAAATGTCTCCCGATCTCTACACCCGGCCTAACAACATATAAACAGGAATTGAATTATTAACATTGACGGTAAGTATTTGGCAGAACATATGTCTGGCTTCTTTTTGTAATATGCTGTTTGTCGAGAACATAATTAAGGCCGCTTTTTTATTTCATTTTATAATTATTATTATTATTAGCAGAGTTTTCAGCGGCAAAATGTTATAAACACATCGAAATATGTATGCATTGCAGCTGTGTAAAACAGAAATGACAGATCACTAAATTGTTGATTTTTAGCTCACCTGAGCACTTGTGCTCAGGGTGAGCTTTTGTGATAGCCTTTCGTCCGTCGTACGTCGTCCGTCGTGCGTCGTCCGTCGTCAACAATTGCTTGTGAACACTCTAAAGGCAACAGTTTTGGCCCAATCTTCGAATTGGTAATGTGCAAATAAAAACCTTGTGAACACTCTAAGGCCACAGTTTTGCCCAATCTTCATAATTTGTCAGATCTTTGGCTACATAATATCTCGGATGAGTTCGAAATTGGGTCATATTGGGTCAAAAACTAGGTCACCAGGTCAAATCTTAGAAAAACACTGTGAACACTCTAAAGCCCACAGTTTTGGCCCAATCTTCATTAAGTTTGTTCAAGATCTTTGGCTACATAATATCTCGGATGAGTTTGAAATTGGGTCATGTGTGGTCAAAAACTAGGTCACCAGGTCAAACCTTAAAAAAACATTTTGAATACTCTAGAGGCCACAGTTTTAGCCTTATCTTCAGTAGATTTGGTCAGGATTTTTGTCTACATGATATCTCGGATGAGTTCGAAATTGAGTCACGTTGGGTCAAAAACTAGGTCACCAGGTCAAATCTTAGAAAATCTTGTGAACATGCTGGAGGCCACATTTTTGGCTCAATCTTCATGAAACTTTGTCAGGATGTTTGTCTTTATGCTATGTCGGAAGAGTTTAAAATTGATTCATGTTGGGTCAAAAACTAGGTCACTAGGTCAAATATTAGAAAATCTTGGAAAAACCTTGTAAACACTCTAGAGGCAACACTTTTTGTCCAGTCTTCATGTAATTTGGTCAGGATGTTTGTCTACATGATATCTTGGAGGATTTTGAAATTGGGTTACTTAGGGTCAAGAACTAGGTCACCAGGTCAAATCTTAGAAAAACCTTCAGAATCTTTGATTACATCAAATCTCGGAGGAATTCAAAACTTGGCAACATAGGGTCAAAAAGTAGGTCACCAGGGCAAATTTTAGAAAAATCTTGTGAACACTCTAGAGGCCTACATTTTTGTCCCAGTCTTCATTAAACTTGATATGAATGATGACTGCATGAATTCCCAGTTGAGTGCAAATTCAGGTAGGATCAAAATGTAGGTCACGTAGTCAAATGTTAGAAAAACACTTTAAATGCCAGATTTTTTGTCATTATACCTAACACAGCCATATTACTCAGGTGAGCGACACAGGGCCATCTTGGCCCTCTTGTTTTTTTATTCATTGTGGAGCGCAACTCCTGTCGTGTCTCACAATATGATATAAATGACAGTCTTTTGCATCAACTTTAGCTGAATAATAACCAGAACATAACATTTCATGTAAAAGTTTCTAAACGAAAGCACAGGGAAAGGCACATTACATTTTGCAGAAATTCTATGATTATGCACAAAACTGAAGTGAAAAGAACCACGAACCTTGTTACCCCTCCAAATGTTTTGCGGGGGTGAGGGTATTTTTTATCATCATTATTTCTTTTACAGTATTTACGTTCCTTTAAAATTTAAATTACTTTTAATATTTTCAAGAGCGTCAGCACAAGTAAAATTATGAAACTGCCCCCTGTCGCAGAGTGGTTAGAAAATACATCATATTCGCCATACAATACTCAGGCCTTGGGAGCGGGAGGTTGTTGGTTCAACCCCAAGCCACGACCTACCAAAGTCGTAAAAATAGAACTGGTACAGCTCCCTTGCTTGGCGCTCAGCATATAAGGGTAGTTGCTGGACGTGTTGGCCCTGTGTCAGGATAATGTGACTGGGTGTCATGCCACATCTACGGCGTGTCTACGGTGTGATACTGCACTGTGGCAGCACTATATCGTCCCTAAATGACTGAAATACTGTCGGTGGGATGTAAAACCCAACAAATAAAAAATATGAAATCTCATCTCATAAAAATTACAATCTAAACTTTGTTCTCCCCCCCCCCCCCCCCCCCCCCCCCCCCCCCCCCTTCCTTCACAGTTACAAACCAATACTTGAACAGACTCATCATTCCTCCATTTAATTTCAAACACGTGTGACATTATTGCACCTCTCCACCAACTTGCACATTCCGTATTTTGTTCTTCACACACATTATCACAAAATGAACAGAAGAACACATCGTCTTTTTTTAACCATCCTGTGTTTTTCTTTTCTTCTCTTCTCTCGCTCCTAATGCTTGGATAAATGCCTGCTTTTTTCCGAGGGATTGATTTTCTGAACCTTTTCAAACTGTCTACGATTGAAAGCAAGTGTTCAGTTACTGATAGAAACAATTCAGAAATTATCACAAGCACAATTTCGTCTTCTAATTGCTCTGTATCTTCTGATATAAATAACCTGATTCAGTCGAATAATAACATAGAATCATTATCAATACTAGTTCTACAGCTGAAATAAATTATGTCGTGATTTAAATGAAGGTTTCATTATTCAATTGAGATTGCAAAGCTACGTTTAACTGATTGAACCCCCGGAAAGAGGGAATTTCCTATTTAGGGTATTAAACCCAGGCTATGTTCAAACCTGTGTTAAACATCACCAACCGCATGAATAAAGACGAATATTTTCGTCCTTGTCAAATAACACTATTGTTATTCATGGTAGGCAAAGTGGGCCAGTATGTATTGTGCTTAACGTTATAATTGGGCATTTGTAACGGAATTGATTCCAATACTTTGAATCAAATTACCAATTAAAGTGCCGAGAGAAACTGAAAACTATTGATACAGTAACGCCAATTCGATATTGAGACGTGACATGTAGGTGATAAAATCTTGTCAATGAAATAATCACCTGTGTCAGATGCACTTGGTGAGGAAATGCATTATATCGAAACTTAGTGAATTGCTCCTCTTTATTGTTTTATTACAGGTTGGGTGTAAACTTTGAATAGAACAAGGATTCTGTCACCATCACAGAAGAACTCTATCACAGCACCTGCACCTAGTAAAGATGTTATCTTTGAATCCTTTCTAAAGTACAGCCAACGATTTTTACCGGAACGGAGAACAGATTGTCGCTTATAAAGACATCAAATTAAGAGATGAAAAACAAGAGGAAAAGGTGTCTCTGTCGAGCTACTGTAAATCAATTTGACATAAACATTTTATCCCTTAAATTTGAATGCCCCTTCAACACGGTTGTCAATGGTGACTTGGTGAATTGTACAATTACTTCAAATGAGTCTGGCACAGTCGTATCTGTCGTAAAACAGCATATCAATTGTGGATAAACATTAAACTTCAACCGAAAGAGCAGCAGTGGCATGTTACTGACTTTCCATTGTTTTAGATTGTGCAATGGTGTATCATCGCGATAAATTACCAAAGACCTATAATTAAATGAAAATTCAGCACGTACAATCGATCTAAATCTTGCACTATAAGACAAACCAGACACATGTAAAACATGCACTGACTCATACGATTTAAGAGACGATCAGATACGAGTCTGACGACAACAGACACAATGTCTCCTTCGCCTGCAAAATAGTCGCGACAACCTTTTACCGACATTAACATTTGTTCAGAATCAAATACATGTACTCAGGAAGAAGACTGGTTCTTATCCTAACTTTGGACTTAAGCCAGGGTTTACATTCAGACTTGGAATCTTTACTTGAAAAAATACTCGAGACGGTAGTCACAACTTCGGAACTGCAGAAAAAACTTTGATGCACGCCAAAGAATGTGGGACCCACACATTTATCAGTATATAGCTAGGACTTCCTGTATAATCGCCTCAGGCTTATACCAGTTTGAGGGAGTCTGGAATACATGTGATTACTCTAATACTACAAAAATATAGTCAAACAACACGCTAGCTTTAACGACTAAAATTTGAAATTGATGAAGAATGAGTGTACTGGACAAATGTTTCTAAGTTTGAACATCCCGGTGGAAATCTGATCAAAATGACTGCTCAGAGTGACTTAGCCATCATAAGAGCTGGTGGTAGTTGCCTCATTGTAGGCATGGTAGATCTGGGAGAAACTAACAAGGACATAAAATATTATAAGCAATGGAAAGAAAAAGTTTGAGATGACCAAACATGTTTTACAATTTGTGTTCCATAGCTTAACTGGTTTCAGGTACCGTAAATGCATAATCTACTCAAAGGTTTACAGGCTCTCTATTTTCTGAAATGATAACATTAATGACCATTTAACTAAATATCTTAAAATAAATGAGGTCGGGTCAAGTGAATTGTGTATAAAACCAAAGGGGTCTGTACAGGGTTGCCACAGAGCTGAAGAAATAAAATTCCCTGACTATTCCCTGACTTTTCCCTGACTCAGCCCTACTTTTCACTGACCAATACAACCACAATTTTTCGGCCTCCTCCTCCCCTTCAGCCGTCCAATCCTCCCATCTACATTTTTATTGTTTTAGAATAATAACCTTAACAAATTTCAAATAAATCAGAATTCCTTTTCATGGTTATATTAGTCAGTGATAATAGTACAGATACTATTGAATGATTTTCTTACAAGGTAGTAATACTTCAGTCAATCTTACACATTAAGCAACATTTACATGTAAGCTATGGACACTATATCAACATAAATGGTCACAAAAGCATTTAAAATCATCATGATTATACATGTACATACAGTCATGTCATACACCTCTAATGTTAAAACATTTAACTCAACAAAAATAACTCTGATAAACAGTGTGCACAATAAAATCTCAGTGAGTTGACTTAACCTATCAGTCTAACATCCCAAACCTTTTAAGGTTTCATGCTTAGGAATGTTTTTATATTATTAAATAATCAATGTTTGAAAGTAATACTTATAAATACTGTTTGAAGACTGCCATAGCCACTGAAAAATTCAAAACATCAACTCAGACTTTCATTTTTCCCTGACTTTTCCCTGACTTTTCTAAAATGTATTTTTTCACTGACCATTTTTCAAAATTCCCTGACAATTCACTGACCTTGAAAAAAAAATCAATTTTCCCTGACTTTTCAAGGTATGTGGCAACCCTGCTGTAGCACCCTGTGGTTAATAAATATGCAATTTAACCCATTTTAGTTGAGTTCCCATCACTATCAAGAATGGAGTCTTTATAAAATAGAAAGGACAGTAAGTCCCATAAGCACAACTTTGACATTCCAGGCAAAGACATGTTGGCAAGTCGGACAAGAAGTCGTAAAACAAAACAATCCTGCATATTAAAGCAAACTGCATAAAATACGCAAGTACTCGCTATAATCGGACCAAACATCAGTAAAATATAATAAATCTCACCGACAAGCCCGAGCGTCCCATACTATGCACAGTCGACGAAAGTTTTTGCTGTCTGCATGTTAAATGTTCATCGTTGTTGTGCCATATGATATTTGTAACAAAACATCCGATTGGCTAATTGCTAGTGAACCTGATAATTTTAGTGAATGAAAGAGAACTGCGAGGTCCAAAGAGTTTTCAGAGTGGGAAACTGCTCGATTTTATTTTTAGATAGAGTTATTGCCCTTTTTTATATTTATTGATTTTCTTTTAGTCTGCGACACTAACGTTTTCATTTTCATCCTTCAACCGTGTCAAGACTCTCACTTACATTGTTAAAGGTTACTGTGACAAAGCACTGTCAAAGTGCATTCATCATCTTCAGTGGAAGCTCTTGTTGTGTTTAATTATCTACCGCATTGGTCCAAAGAACATTACTGTTCTACAAAAAATTCGACAGAATGTTCTGTTTTGAGATGTATAGCGTGTTAAAAGTATTCGTCGTAGAGCGTCTAAAGAACTGCCCCAGAATTAATGCTCTTAGTTTTTAGCAGCCGGCTGATTAATTTTCATAATTAATGACGTCATAGCTTACGTAATCCATTGTGTGATGACATTAACGTGTTTACATTCTTTACATTTTTATCAAATAGTCGGGGAGGTTCTTATTCAAATGTTCCATCAAAATCTGCAATGGTATCCTTAAGAAATCTTAAATGATTTCTTAAAATTAAATTATTCCTTTTCATTTAACTGAATGAAAGACAAGGAAGCTCGTTAGACAGGAACATCCCTTTGTAGAATGTCTCTTTCCGCAACAATGAAGTGCAAATAGTTTTGATATCATATGAATGTTTACGCCCAAATTCAAAGAGAAGGTCCAACCATAGTCGCCAGTGTGTGTGCTCCGTAATGACACTATTAAATAACAATGATTTGAGATTTATCACAAAGGTCACGCATATAAGTTGTTTTAAGCTTGTTTCAACATGAATTATAGTTGTTGTTGTTGTTGTTGTTGTTGTTGTTATCAATAGTAGCCCCGATATTGCGTATTTTGAAGACAGTATTAAAACGAATATTTTAATATAGAATTATTTTTACACACTCAAATTGGTTGCTAGATAAACAAAACATAGATTGGCTTACCATCGATTAAAACGTGGTATCTGACACTTAGTTATAGCATGTAAAACCAAATCCCAAATCTTTATTATTTCTGTAACACTCCAATATCAAAATTAACGGTATTTGTGAATCAATACAGTAGCAGTATAGCTATAGGACGGGAATCCTGATGAAGAAAATTATCTGCTGGGATGATATAATGTCATAGACTGGAGTATTTGTGTAAACACTATTTTGTCCTTTATACTTTCCTTACGATGGTATTGAGGTTTGTTGTGAAAATGTGTTAAATATGGCTGCTTGAGATCATTTAACAGTTCTATAATTTTCATCACTGGTTCTTTGATTTATTGTAGAATACACAGTGTCTTTGGAGAACTTATAATGCAAAAGTGTTTTACTTTAAACCCATAAGGAAAACTGTGAGAATTTTGATTATTTAATTTATCAAATTATATGTACTGTATGGCGTGAGGTTTTTAAGACCTTCGTGCGATAAATTCCATAAAATTTTAAAATATGAACGATTTACTTAAAGTTTATATTAAGTGAAAAGGCGTACAATTTATATTACAGTAATGTTCAATATTACGTCAACGAGATCTTTGTAATACATTACAGTTTTATAATCTGAAACTCAACAATTTGGATATATGAGTACATAACCCTTGAAAAATTAAAAAAAATGTAAGTCGGACATTCAGGCGTCATAATTACCCAACATTGTTCAAAATATAAATAAAACCATAACATCATATCGTTGCTTTTAAGGTTTGTATGGTATTTCAGACTGTTTTTATTTTATACAGAATTAGATATAAGTTAATGTTATTCTTTTATTGTTGCTTAAGAGATAAATATTGTCAAGAAATATACTCAACGTCATTAAAAAGTACATTTTTTTAGAATCTGAGAGGTATACAATATAGACTTAAATTTTAATAAATTAGGGCCATTCATCGATTCTATATTTGCCTGCACTGCGGCTCAACAATCTTGGCATATACACATCAATCCCCAGTGACTTGTCTCCCCTTGCTCGTTTTTACAACGTAGGAAAAATATCAGAACAAAACATGTATTAGATTTATGTAATTTCGATATTTTTCTCAACATTTAAGTCAATTCAAATATTTCATGGTTAAGAAAAACAACCAACTATTCATCACGTTATTTGTGTGTCTTCAATGATTATACCGCCTAATATAATGGGGGAAGTTAATGAATACACATGGTGTATGATGCAGGTGACCATATACTGATAAAATCCATTTAAATTCATTATACTTTAGAGCCCTTTCTTAAAACAAACAATCAGATGCAAACACACCATAAATACATCATTTAGCCTTTATAGAAGTCAAATGTTATTACATGCATCGAAAACTATAACGTACATGATATATGTCATTAACATAATATAGGCTCTGTTGTCAAAGTGTATTTCCAGAGTGTTATTGTGACGAGGAATACCATAAATTCAAAGATTACCGTTTTCCAAGCCAAATCGAGACGTCAAGTGATCAGGGTACAGACAAGAATTGCGTCCTGTCCTTCACTAACAAGAAGACAGATCCAAAGTATCTGAAATACTTCGTAATGGTTGATGAATGTCCCAATAAACCTGCTGCGTCAGATGGTTGGTATACTCAAGACAAATACAGATTCCATTAAGTGCGGGGAACTACAGGTAAACAGATGGGGTAGCCTGAAACCGATATTCTCTCCAGAGAAAATGTCGACATTCAAAAATCCAGCATGTGCAAAATGTCACAATGTTCGGGACGGCTTACTGTGGCAGGAGACCGTTTTCATTGATGTCCCTGGTTCATCTAGACTCTCGGATAGATTCCTATTCCTCTTCATGAACACAGCCATTCCAGAAAAGTATGATTTACAGGCCAAATATGATCCCCCAAATATTGAGAATATAACGTTTGAAGAATGTTACCCATCTTTACTTGGATCATGCGAATCTGAAGTGTTCAAAATACCACAAGGGTTGGACTTAACTGGAAAAGAAATCATGAAGCATGTGAAAGCGGATACTCTTCCCCTTTCCGGGATAACGGTTTAGCCTATATGAACGCATTCTGTTTCATTTGTAACACAGGCAATGTTCCTACTTGGTGCAATTCTGACAATAGTAATGAACGGTCCTTTCCGTCATCTATGAGTCTTCTTCTCAACAATATCAAGGTAAACCCCAATCCAGGAACGATTAAACAACTGTGCAGGCCTACCAAGAAACAAGTAAATTCTCTGTAATTCTAGATTACCAGATTTATGTAAATATTAAACATGTACATTTGTCAAATGAATAGTCAACAAAGTTAGCACTAGTATATAGTTTTGATCCATAGAGACACACCCCACCTTTTCTTCATGCATTGTGAGTGTAAGTCAGGAACTGACTTGACATGGCGGGAGGGAACACGACAAGCGTGATTCTCACTTAGAACTGTGAAAAGGGTCCAGCTGTAGAGCCTAAATTGTGCTGAACTATGTTTGTGATCTTAATAGTTTGAAAAGTGTTTCTTTCACTTTATGGATCGAAGTCCTAACCTACATGATATATCAACAAATGCAAGAACATTTGTTATTAAAAAAAATGTATATCGTTTGTTTCTTACAGATAATTAACATACCCCTCGTAATGTACTTAGTTGAAACAATATCAATTTCAATATACATGTATATTGAAAAAATATACTATCTGTGCTTTATAAACGTTATAAGTAAAAGAGAATCCAAGAGCCGGCGTATAGAGCTGTTGCTCAGCTTCTCCAAATTATAATCAAAATAGTTAAAAAAGGGGGACATAATCATCGTCTACAAAGCACTATGATTTCTCAAATTGTATTGCAGGGCGAAGGTTTTGTCGACCGTTGCTGTGTCCTATTGGACAATTAAGAACGGAACACAACGAGTGTGAGTACTTCGTATCAAGCTTGACTGTATCTGGGTTATGTCCAGATCCCACTGAAGCCATTAGCTCCATTCTTTCTGCGCGACGTTCGAGACGACCTCTGGGTCTTTAAACCGACTTTCCCATCCTGGTTAAAACTACCTTATACAGAAAATTGGATGCTTTTGTTGATCATGCATGCCCGTTTGAACAGTTTTCACTTTAGATATGAAGATTTTCTTATAGCACTTATGAGGCTCGATATACAGGCTGAGTATCCAAAAGTGCTAGTTAAAACCCTGAAATGATGATGAGCGGAACATGGAGGATAGTACTGAGAAACACATCCGTTCCCCTCCGTCTCCAGTGGCTTGATTATTCAATATCCGACATAGATTATGACATGGGTCACGTAAACATTGGCCATATCAAACTTCAGGATAGTATAAACAACACCGCAGAACATCAAAAAACCCTCCTCATTTAAACCATTTACCATAGAAGAGATCGCATTTGTGACCAAATTGAGCTTGAACCGGAAGACTATGTGACGCTTGACAACCAGAGCCTGATCTTTAACAAGGTGACAGGAAAGTTCCTGTACCAAAATGAATTCAACAAATATGTCGATCAGAACGGCACCACACAGTCCCGGATATGCTCAGTAGACTCCGGATATGTTCCCGAACAATCCAACATGGCGCTGAAATTAAATGTAAGCGTTTACTCTCTTCTTTATATATGTGCAATCCTAACTATGTTACTTATATAATTCGTGTTTGAAATGGGCTTTTGTATTGGACTTCGCAAATTTGTAGTCATGAATGCCGATCCAGTGAACTAAAAACTACTATTTTTGAAAAATTAAGTTGAGAAAATCACTGCTGATATTAAGTCTTACACTTTATGTTATTTATTGATGTATGTTAAAAAGATTTTCCGTGTTTCAAATGCATGATTGTGCAATAGAGAACATACCAAGTCATATTTCCCCTCATGAAAGTAACTTCAGTATGGGTTAATGCTACCATATATCATGATAAAATATTACCAAACGTCATGTTATAGGAGTGTTGGGCGGGGCGTGACGAACGTGATTTCTAAGGAGACCCTACTTCACTAGCGTGAAGCGCCGGTATAAAACAGAATCGTTTGCTCCACACAGTGATCTCCCTTGCACGCTCACTTAGCAAAAAGAATCTCTGTTGTCACATATATTACGTGATGATGGAAGGCTTTCAAAATGGCGAATATTTATTATTTATAGATCTCCATGCATAGAAAAAGTTATTTTCTAAACAAATTATTTTTTTACTAAAAGGTGATAATTGATGTTTATTTAAGAAAATATACTTAGGAAAATGCCACTCGCTAATAAAGAAAAAGAATTTGAAAAAATAAAAAATAACGGGTATTTTCATATTTTTTTTTTTTAAATAATTTTATTTGTTTTCATTTTTATTTATTTTATCATATATGAATGAGAGAAATCTAAGCTGATACACAGAAACAGTTTTTTTAACAATTAAAAAATATATATCAGAAATTCTGATAAATGCCACTCGTGGTGGCAGGCTGTATGCCGAAGAATGAAGGGGAGAAAACTGCGTGGAGATTGAATCGTTTGTTGCAAATGGTCTGAGTCTCATTGACAGCAGAAAGCCTTTCTTTGTGTTGTCTGATAATTCTCGATATCATGGTGTTATGAACTTATGATTGATGACATGATTTTTTCTGTGTGTCACTTGGTTATTTTAGAGATCGTGGGCCTGTTTTTATATTTTTACATATACGGCCTGAGGTAAAATACTTAACCTTGGGTTCAGTGCTTTATTCGATCATTGCTTAAAACCAATACTTAGACCAAACTCCGCCGCAGTAGTTACCTCCCCTTACAGCTGTCGATAACCACTGCCACCACAAGAAGATTCGGCTGATAAAGGCCGGATTTACTTTTATCACTTCTGACTTTAGTTTTGAATATATCATATCAGTTTCGTTATATTCCACGAAAATAACATTCATGATTATGAGAAAAGTAAAAAAGAAAATCAAATAACATTAATTTATAAAATTATGAGTGTTAGTCACATGGTTTCAACTATCATCACGTGACTTGTGTGGTGGCAGTGGTTAAAGTAGCGTAGCGTGATGTAACCGGTGCGCGGAGTTTGTACATAGACTGGGATTCCTTTAGTTTGCAGCATGTTTAAAAGATAGTCTGTTGCTTTGGTTCACAGTTTCAAGCGAAACCTTGTTTGTTAAATTTTATGAATGGTAACTATTTTGCAAATTTAAAGTAACTGTCAGGATATGGATAATATTTTAAGATAGAATGTTTAAATCCTTTGTTTCAAAATCATCAATGCCGAACCTGGTTTTTGTGTCCGGTCACGCGATTGTTAGTATTTTATCAATGACTGTGTGAACCAAATTAAGACATTTATACTTTAGTTTAGAAACTGTTTAAACAAGATATTGACAAAAAAACATGAGATGGTGAGGTGAGCAGTGATATATTTCTTTAAATATTTTACTTGTTTTTTACATATCATATCGCGGGTAATATGGCCCTTGCTTTTAAAACAAAGACGAAAAGTAAAGCCATCTGTATTTTAAGGGCACATCTAATAGTGTTGTACTTAATGTAAAGTCCCTGTAATGGTTCCGCTATGTCTTGGACCACTTGTAGCGGAACCATTACAAGGACTTTATCTTAACATGGAAAATCCACAAATCTTTTACCACATTAAAAGTTTCTTTGCATTCTTGGGGCCATAACCCTGGTTTTAATATGAAAATATTAAAAACATCATGAAGCTGACTTTTATTCAAAGTTATCATTTTATGTATTTGCTTTATTCGGCGAGGTATCAGTTCACAAAGCTTGATTATTATGTATATATACATTAAAGAATATTTAATTTTATCACGCAAATGATATTGTGATTTTGTCCGACACAGAAATATATTTAGAATCAGTGGGAAAAAAAGTGTAAATAGTTTTTGAAAGGAAGCAAATAGATCATTTTTAACTCGACTATTTTATGAATACGAGGACTATGCGTCGGCGTCGGCAAAGGCATTGGCGTTGTAGCTTTTGGTTAAAATTGTGCATGCAAGTTACTATCACTCTTAGTAATCATTCATGGTAATGACTTGAAAGTATATGAATATGTTCAGGGGCATCAGACAACCAAGGTAGATAACTCTTTAATACAAATTAACTCTTTAATACAAATTATGGCTTTCTTTTAACTTAGAATTTTTGGTATAAGATAGAAGATGCAATAGAAATTTGGTTAGAGTTTTGAATGCAAGCTACTATCCAGCTTATCTCAATAACTATTCATGGTATTAACTTGAAAGTTTATGAATATGTTTAGGGCATCATATAACCAAGGTATTTACTTTTGTCACAAATTACGTGCCATGTTTAACTTAGAAATTTTGTAGAAAGTATGCATACAAAGTTTTTTCATGCTTATATCTACGTATGCAGGCATAGGATTGATCTGATACATCTTGATATGTTTAGGGGTATCATGATACCAAGGTGGATAACTCTTGACTGAATATATTACAAATGATGTTGTTCCCTTTCTTAACTGAGAAATTTTGGTTGCAAGGAATTTCATGTTTATATCTTAGTAACCAGGCATAGGATTGATTTGAAACATCTTTTATATGTTCAGTGGTATCATACTATAGAGACAGATGGATTTTTCTGAATTTAATGCAGATTATGGCCACTTTTTGACTGAAGTTTTTTTAGTTAATTTTTTTCATGCAATAGCAAGTTAGTTTAAGTGTTGCATGCAAGCTACTATCCAGCTTAGATCTTAGACTCAGAAACAATTTTTGGTATTGACTTGAAAGTTTATGATTGTGTTCAGGGGAATCAGAAAACCAAGGCGGATAACTCTTTGACTGATTTTAATACAAATAAGGGCCCTTTTCTAACTTGGCTATTTTGGTTGCAACGTGTTATGCCTCGACCACGCCATCTCAAGATCAAGGTCTCAGTAACAACGTCTGTTTTCGTGTCAGCACCATATCCCGTACCCCTGGAAGCATTTCATTCATTTTTTAAGAGAGAGAGGGAGAGAGAGAGAGATGGGCGGGATGTGGCGAGTATGTTGGTAATAGAGAGAGAGAGAGAAAAAACGTGTGCCTAACAAGTCGTCTTAAGTCTTGTAATACTTGCATTGCAATTGATCCCATGTCCTAATGCTCTTGTACGTGTATATTGTGAAATAAAATATTGTACTGACTTAAAATGACTTGACTAGACTTGACTATTTGAGTTTACCGTCGCTTCGACAGCATTTCAGTCATATAACGACGTCCAGCTAATAACAGGTGGAGGAAGACCCCGAATGCACGGAGACATCCGGGTAGAACCACCGACCTACCGCAAGCCAGCTGGAAGGCTTCATCACATGAAAATCCGAATGACCCTGCCGGGATTCGAACCCACGCGGTGAGGGGCTGACTTAAAATGACTCGATGTATTTTTATCTTTAAGACCAAAGAAAATGTGTCTCGGAGAGCTCTATATATTTTTCTTTTCTTCAAGGGTTGCAAAGTTAGTTCGCCAGATCGAATCCTGCTAGAAATAATTTTCAATTTTTGTATTTCGATTAATACAAATGCTAATTTGACACATCCCTATAATGATAAATGACCTATTTTGAACAGAAAGACTATTTGTACCTTCAGTTTGAATAAACCTTCCTTTTTTTCAATCTTAAATAAAGAAGTAGCATGGCCAAAAAATGAAATATCAACTGCTCAATTGCCATAGATAAGGGGTGTTAAATAAGTTCGTGGACTTCAGATATAGCTTGCCCAAATTTTAATTTACATTATAACTAATGACATTCCCATTAGATTTAATATACTCCGAGCCAAGCATGAAAAAATATCGCTTTATACGCATCACCATTTGGACACACCACAAGACCATTCTCTAAGTCCGTGACGTCACGAGCAACGCGAGCTACTAGTATTCATATTTATGACTAGAGTAGTTGTGAATTAACGGAGGATAAATAAGATACCATCTGAAATACCATATGCCATGATTTTTTATTAAAAGAAAATCGCAACACATTACTTCAAGACGGTATAGTTTAATTGCATTAAGATTTAGAAAAAAAAACATGTTATTTTTTTCTGCAAATTCTTCCCGTTTTTGAGCATTTATTTAATGTGTTATAAGTGATTGACAGAAAACACATGCTTTGTTGTTCTATTGCTTTCCCTATCAGATAACAAAACGCACCAGACAGTGAAAGGATAAAATTAGACATTTTCATACACACATGTTTTTTACGTTTTTCCATGCGTTGCTCTATGAAAAGTGACTATAATGGAGTTATATGAATTCTAATTACTGTCAAATGTTCATATAAATCTCTGTCTGGCGATCAGCATATACAGTATATGTAGTTCCAGGACAAGTTTATGTGGCATCATGCCACATTTCTACGGTAAACTACAATGTGGTGGCTAAATATCTGTTCTCAAGTAGCCATCGTCTCCAGATGACTGAAATATTGTTGGGAGGAGGTAAAATCTAATTTACAAACAACATAAACATCTCACTGCGGGGGCAAATATGACTGAAACTATATACATTGTATAATTTAATTTCCCGTTTAATATGATAATTAGTAAGAAAAAGGGTTTTCAGTTGGCAAGATGACAGTTGGGGATTTATGCTTATTTTGTTTACTGGGGCTGTATCCTTAAAGTTCCTTAGGAAAGAAATTCCTATAGTTTCTAAGATTTTCCATAAAGTCACATATATTTCCCTTAGTTTTTAAGGTTCTTAAGTCTTTTTTATAAAACACCTTAACAGATTTATTCCAGTTAAGGAATTATTTTCCTTAAAAACTAAGGAATTTATTAATACGACCCCTGATATCTTATTTCCATCCGTTTTCCAATGCATCATAAAAATTTATTTTTTGTATGACAGTTCCGTATAAAATGTGAACGTGAAAAAATTGCTCTGTCATAAAAACTCTTCAAACTTATTGAGACATTTGATAAGACTTGCGTGACAAAACAAAAGAATGTCTTGTCATTTTCCAAGATTAATCAATATCTTTACTACAGTTATCCTTGCAGATAGAATCAGTACTCCTCTACTACTCCTATACTCCATTTAATTAGTATGTCATGCATTTTATCATCATAGTTAGTTTTAAAATATTGTTTGTCAAAAATGTTATCAATATATAGCAGTTACAAATGACTAAATGGTCTGGCCACAGTTTCTGCACAACAAACATAAGGTCCATTCATCATAAATTTTACCTCATAGTTCATATTTACCTTACCCTGTAATCATTGCTAGGCAAGTTCGTTTTTGTTCCAAAAGAGTTTCATTTTGTCTTAATGCTTTTGAAACTAAATTTCTTTACCTTTCCAAACTATCTTTGTTTTATCAAAGTTTACTTATAATTTAGAAAGAGAGGTTAATGTTATCAGGGCCTTTAGAATTTAATTCATTAAGTGACATCTCTGAGCGATCCAATCAAACTTTTTATTATCAACTCACAATGAACCAGATACCTTTTTATATGATCGGAATCTAGCTAAACATGGGCCTGTACACAACATGCTGCAGTGGTTAGTTCACATATTAAAAACTGAGTTAGTATTTTAACATTATATACTTCATAAAATATAAAAAAAAAAACAATATTTATCTAGATGTGAACTTACGTCTATGTCAAGGTTTGGAAACATTCGTATATCTTGTGTATAAATTTCGACATTCCGAATTAAGTATGTAAATGTTTGAAAGAGAAAAATTGTCAAATAAAACTTTTTGCACTCGTAATCGGTATATACTTTGATCGTTTTACCGTTCTTACAACTGCCTCCAATTCCACCAACAATATTTAGCGCTAGGTAATACTGAAACTAGACACTAATTCCACCATTATCATTTCATGAAATATTTAAGTATCGTCGGGGGTCCTAACTGCGCCCCTGTCACAACTCCGCCACCTTCTTTTTTATCGTAGTCTCGCTAGATTTTATCACACGCGTAAGCGACTGTGAGATATTGTTTTACTATGTTTCAATAAATAAACTCAGATGATTTTTGTACGAAATTTCGATTCAAACTGATAAATATTGCAAATTTTATCTCGAACCACTCTTTTTATGTGTTTTTTTTTTCTTAATACAAAATGATTGCCACGCAGAATGGCCCTTTTAAACTCAATTTCTTAAAAATAAAAGTATCTCGGAAATTCCATCTGCTGTGTTTACACATTTATAAATGGAAGTCATATGTGTACAATTCGCAACTGCTATGACGTCACCTAGGGGGCGGAGTTAGGACCACACAAAATGATGGCATAATATTTGACTCGTAATGTATTAAATGTTATTTTTGAGTGAATAATTATTTATAAAATAATTATTTAGGGGGTATCAATGTGAATTTGATATAATTAATTGGTACGTAATCAGTTTTTATTTTATGTATTTTATTTATGTTGCATTTCCTAATTAAATCTTAGAGGGGCGCAGTTTGGGCACTCGATGATATATGACTAAGCTGAAATGAATTATTATCTAAAAAACTAACATTAAATGTTAAGAAATGATATATGTGGGTATTCTAATTAGAGAAATGAGATTAATGAAATTCGGTAAGAATTGTTGGTGGAATTCGACCCTGTTACTTAAGTCCGTGTGAAAATAACTGGAGTATTTCAACTTAAGGGGTGAATGTGAATGTCATTTTGGGGGGTTCATCGAGGCAAGAACTATCAGGAAAAGTATACCTTTGATGTTTTATGCGCGAAAATAAGGTGGATTTCGCCTAAAAGTGAATGATGAACCCTTTGGAGTCCACTTCATATACATGTAATCTAAAATTATAAAAGAATTGCTTTAAAAATATTACATAAAACATCACAGTTTTCCAAATGCATTCCATTACCTTTATTTAATGGAAATGTCATGCATAAATATAAACTTAGTAGGTACGAAGCGTTTCGAAAAATATCATGTTGTACATGTATTTCGGTATACTTGTACTGTAATAATAAAATATTGCAAAGAAGGAGACATACGGACCTACATTTAAACTTGTTGTAATCTTAATTGTGCTTTGATACAAAATCAACCGAAATGACTGCTCTACGAATCTACCATTGTGTCTAATGACACTGTGCGAAGATGGAAAAAGAAGCTTGATTCTCGGCAAGAGACGGCCGAAAATGCACCTCAATCTGCAATCGGTGATGAAAAGGTCTCGAAAGTCAAGATTTTTGTTAAGAGATCCCAGTTATATAGTACGCTAAAAGAAAAAAGAATTTCACATCGACAAATAATGAAACTTGCAAATATGGTAATCGGGATTTTTTTTTTTTTTGAGTCTGTTATGAGGGTTAGTAATAACATCTTGGCCACCAAAAACAGCATAAGACAAATTATTACAAAACGCACGTTAAATGCAAAGGTTTTGTTCATATTAAAAACCCGAAATATTAAGTTTTGATATCTAGTGTAACACTATATCATTTTTCAGTTTTGCTCAGGTCAGCTGCAATTATCGTACGTAGGGTGATTAAGCCGGTTTTTCGTCCTTTTCATAAAATCAGCTGAGATCGGCTAAACAAAAAAATTCACGAATGAAGCTGACTAACAGAAAACATGCCTACAGAGTTTGCATTTTATGTACTTGATTTAGCGTTTTACTGTGCATTGCAATGCCAATAATATTGAATATAATATGATACCGTCATGTTATCTTGGCTGGTAATAAACTTGATCACATAGTGGTTGTCATGTTTTACTTCCTGTTGACATTCATCAGTCATTTCAAGACATGTGTTATGGAGACAAGTATAATGCTCTCGCAAGTGGCATGAAACGATAACATTATCACATTATCCAGGCACTGAACCAACAAGTCCTAATAATACTCTATATCAATGCTGATTAACAAGCCGGGGGCAGTGACATCGTTCGACCTCAGATTATCGCGGCCAGGAACGAACCCGCGACCGCCCACTCTCCAGGCAGACGCTCCAACCTTGGGACCACCAGGGGCGATATAAAAGCAGATTGCATTTCCGCTTTTCGAAATGTTACTGGACAAAAAAAATACTTTCTATTGAACACCAAGTTGGGATTACACTGAAGTGCATTACTGGCACAATCGTAGCCGTAGGAATAACAAATAATATACGTACTTCAAATATTTATTGTAGTTTATATTTTTACTTTCCAACATTTTCAGCTACAACTTATGGAAATCAGTTAAAAAGTAACTGCGATGTATTGCATAATCTGCAATAGTTAGAAAAATGAGCGTTTAAGTATATATAATATGCATTTAATATTCGATTTCATTGACGATATATCGTCTAAATTAAGTAAATTTTGCATAAAGTCAAATGGTATGTACACGAAATGTAGAAACACTTAATGTTTTTCTAGCTGCTGTTTTATACATCTATAAGTGAAATATTTTTCTTATTATTTAAGTTCCATGATCTTAGCTTTAAGACCTTTTTCATCTGCGCCCGTAATCTCAAACACCTGAAAAAAAAGTATTCAAACACTAAAATACGTGTAATGTCATATGTTATTAAAGAGACAAATGTTAGAAATAGTATCAGTATTTTAGACAAACCCAAAGCAAAATTGTAACCATTTTATAATAGATATTATTTCATTCAACATCAAATTTCAGGGAAGAAACACACTTGTGGAATACTGTATGATATATAAGCAAATTATTGCATATGATACGGAATCAAGAAGAAAATAAAGAAAAAGGCCTAACATTTAACTATTGCAAAACGTAGGTTGATAAAATGCACATTTACCATGAACGACAGTGCATGTGGTCATTTATTACTGCATTGAAATAAGGCCGAACGGACAAAAACATGGTAAAAAAAAACCTAAGGCAACGTATGAGACACTTCAGAAAATAAAACTTCCCTGTGGCTGCCCACCTGAAATTCTTAAAGTACATGTACATTTCCGTACATTTTGTACAGAAATGGCTTAACTTTTGCAACCTGATATTCTTAATTATGTGAATTTTGTACAGAAGTCGATTTGATTTATGTATTACAATGTAACGATTGTTACAACTAAATACAGAACACGTGTTGTCAAATGCTTCTTAATAACATCATATATAGATAAAAAAGGATCAATATGCTCCGTTAATAACACTAGATATAGTTAAAAACATAACTACCCGTAGTTCTAAAAGTTTCAAAATTTACAAATTCCTTCGAGTTAACATTACAATTTTGATATTATCAGTGAACGGTAAAGATTCGCCGAAAACGAAAAAACTTGAAATTAAAACTGAACAATGTTTGAAACAGTTCCATGTACTTTCATTAATCCAACTAACGAAACAGTGCTGGGCTTAAATAATACCAGCAAACTTCAACCCTGTGTTGAAGCAAAATGACATTGAATACTTGAGTATTCAGTCATTTATGCATTTTTTATAAACAAAGATCAATATGCTCCGTTAATAACACTAGATATAGTTAAAAACATAACTACATGTAGTTTTTAAAAGTGTTTCAAAATTGTCACGAAATCCTTTTGCGTAGTTTTAACAATTACAGAACTTTTTTCTGTTTTTATACATTGGATTGGTCAGTGAAGACGGTAAAGAGAGTTACGCCGAAAACGAAACAAACTTGACAAACTCTAAACTGAACAAAACCTGTTTGAAACAGATTTCCATGTACTTTCATTAATCCGAACTAAAACCAAGACAGTGCTGGGCCTGTAAAATAATACCAGAATCTGACAAATGCTTCAGACCCTGTGCTTGAAGCAATAATGACATTGAAGTGACTTGGAGAACTGATAACTGTTCAACAAAGAACTAAAACACAGCCTTTCAACCTGAAGCAATACTTATACAGTGGGGATCCCGAATAAACCAACCAGTGATGTCTGTATTTCACACCTGGTGAATCTTAAAAAGCTAAAATTTCCCTTAAAACTAAGATTCCAATAAGATTTTCCTTAACTTGCAAGATTTTCCTTAACTTTTAAGAGAAAATATTAAGATCTGTATTTTTCCTTAGATTTACCCTTAACTTTAAGGAAACACAGGTGCTCCCTTTAATATTTTCTTAACTTTAAGATTTGTTGATGCTTTGTGTAAATTAGCCATTTTCATCCATTTTCTTTTTGGCAATCCATTAGTATTTAGTACTTTTTTACGGTAAAATAAAACGTTAAGGGGCTTTGAGAACTACTGTTGAATAGGTTTAAACTTGACTATTTGAGTTTACCGTCGCTTCGACAGTATTTCCGTCAGATAGCGACGTGCAGCTAATTACAGGTGGAGGAAAACCCCGAATGCACGGAGGCATCCGGGTAGAGCCACCGACCTATCGCAAGCCAGCTGGAAGGCTTCCTCACATGAAAATCCGATTGACCCTGCCGGGATTCGAACCCACGCGGTGAGGGGCTGAGTGAGTGTTAAAGTCAGCGACTTTACCCTCTCGGCCACGGAGGCCCCGAATATGTTTAAATCTGTAATTTACCGTCAATGCGATTCGAAAGAGCAGAAGAAATAGTCACTATCAAGTCATCCCAAAAGTACATATATATATGTTTATATGTCAAAACCGACTGACCAAAATGTGTGCATCTGGTAGTTCCTACAAACTGTCTGGTTACACTACAATTACTGTGAAATATTTGAAGTAAACAACACATTTTTCTTTTTCTTTGTCGTTTCCATCATTTCGTTTTTCTTGTATCATACATTGTATATATGAAAAATTAGAAAGTTTCAATATTTTGAATTAGCCACAGGGACTTGCTGACTTGTATGTACAGTGTGTGTGTGTGTGTGTGGTGTGTGTGTGTGTATGGGAGCAAGTCCCTGTGAATTAGCTTGAATGTTTCTCAAGTATACATGATTTACACCCCCCCACACACACACACATACACAATTATAACATATGTAGACGATCTGCGTTGCACGCGTTTTGCTACAAACTTATGTAAAAATTTAATATTTAATCTTTAAGATTTTCTTACCCAAGTTTCCACTAAGACTGAGTCTAAGAAAAAGACTAAGGTTAAGAAATTTCTTGAGGATAAAAATAAGGATAAGG
Organism: Solen grandis; assembly: GCA_021229015.1. Taxonomy (NCBI): domain Eukaryota; kingdom Metazoa; phylum Mollusca; class Bivalvia; order Adapedonta; family Solenidae; genus Solen; species Solen grandis. Next base: position 37,674,094 of record CM037782.1, on the reverse strand, counting down.
AAATATCTTTGTTAAATCTAAGATTCATATTGAATACGGCCTCAAAACAGGTAGTAACTGTGACAGGTATTTATGACCCTTCCCATCCCATCAATTTCAGCCTCCTGCTGGGTCCAGCCAGAAATATACCCAGGAGGTTGCCACATTCCATACATACCAATTTTCAATGCGTTAAATGCTGCGCTTTGAATAAACCAACCCTCAATAAGACTGTGCCAAATCCTGATATACTCGTTATAGGTATATGCTTTCAATGGGACCCATGAAGATGATCTACACATCAGCAGCCGTAACATTAATCTAACCGATTTTAAAGTCTTACATAGCTCAAATTCTCCGAAACACGATTCAGGGGAGATAACTACTAAAATGTTAAAAGGACAGTGTTGTGATTATAGCTCGTCAAATCAATCCATTGTTTGATTTAAATTGTTTTTATTTGTAATGGCTTTTTCCTCTCTTCTTTCGTGAAGTCCGATTTTTTTTTCTTTAAAACATGTCTATAGATAATGTATGTGCTAAAATTATACATACCTTTTGGCCATTTTTATAGAATTGGAATGTTGGCATGCACTCAATTTTACAACTTTCTGAAATTCCCTGAAATGTCGATGAGAATACATAAAGATAGTGGAACTCTTTAATAAGTCAATTTTGTTAGTAATTACAAAAAAGAAATACTATTTGTCGATAATGTGGTTTAAATTAATGGAGAATTGCCGGAGAAAACAACGTTGTTTAGGCATAGTGAAACAGATTATAATATGCTGCAGATGTTTACAACTTTCGGACTGAAACAAGTCTCAATTTGCCTCTAAGAGAAGCTAGTTCTTGATAAAACAACTATATATAAAGAAACCGTAATTCAGTAAGAATACTTTACTAATGTTTCGTGAATATCAAGCATACATTGTGTAGGCATTTTCTGTTAATGAAAATCGTTCAAATATTCTGTAACAAATTCTACCCGGCCCAGGCTCGAACCCGGTCCGCCGGCGTGCGAGTCCAATGCTCTAACAACTGAGCCAAAGAGTCGACTCCCTGACGCAGTTGTCAGATATTGTATATATACACCTGTGACGACGCATCGTCACATTACTTTCCCCTCCGAGAAGTCTCGACTCGAGACTTGGCCTGGAAAACACATGGGTAAGGCAGCTCCGGTCTGGCAGTTGACATTATCCCACCCCTGCCACCAATGTAACAAACACGGCCCGGCCCGGAATCGAACCCGGTCCGCCGGCCTAACCGGCCTAACCACTGAGCCAATGAGTCGACTCCCTGAAGCAGTTGTCAGAGATTGTATATACACCTTTGACGACGCATCGTCACAATTCAAATGGTCTAATCTTGCGTCATCATCCGTAAATAGATCAACAGTGAAGTAAGACAGCTACGCAGAAAATATGAGAGGAGAAGTGTGTTCAGGGGAGATAAGTGATAGGTTAATCAACCATATATCAGTCTCCTTCCTCAACATTGTCATAGTCCTGTTTATAAAAACTCACATCGTCTTCGTCGACGTCCACTTTGAAAAAGATCACGTCTTCCATTTCTCCAGCCAGTTTCTGTATCAAAACAAAAACTACAAATGAATTTCGGTTTTTTCGGCGTAGCTGTATAAAATCGATTTCGATGTTTATTTTAGACCAAAATCCCCCCTGCAAATCAGCAGAAGTGGACTCGCCCACTTTAACCTGTTGATCATGTAGTATGCGGAGGAGGTGGAAGTTAACCGTATATTATAATTAACACATACTTTCCTATCAATTAGGGGGTCTTACTTTATCAATACGGATCTAACCAACTAACATTATGAATCTTACATATACAATAACATACCTTTGACCCCTTTTTGTAATAAGTAAACTTAACCATGTCAGTGTGTACAGAATGTATATAAATAGACTGCATGATCACTATTTTAAGAATACATCTGGGTTCCCGGAAATACAGTCTATTATTAGATTGTAGGAGTTCAGTTTGTTTTCCATTTTACGCCGAATATCTTTTTTAAAAGATATTTCTTGTTAGTTAATATATACATTTTAGGTAGGATACAAGTTGACATTGGATTCGGTCATTTATTTCATCTATATATTTAGGGAGTATACAAGTTGCATTAATCATTGATTATTTTCACGAATATGCATGTAACTCCTATAAAGATGACTGTGTATTTTACTTGTTACATAATTTGTAGATATGGATATAGATTGTCACACAGTAGTTTAATTTTGTTATAGACATGAGCAGGACATACCTCGAATTTTGGTGCAATCATTTTGCACGGCCCGCACCATGACGCTGTAAAATCCACCACCACTAGCGCCCCATTACTGTTTTTCACCTTATCGTCAAACTCTGCCTGAAATATAATCATTTAGGAACATTTCAGACATGTTTGCTTTTTATTCGTTTCAGAAATTGAAATCGATCACATTACATTATACACGAATTTGAATACAAAGGCGTAACTGGTCAGTGTTGTAGGATTTAAGTAAAGGCATTTCAGGGATTTTAAGGCATAATTATGCAGTAACTAGCGAATGCTCATCCCTATATTCCTCAAACTTAAAAATGTAGTTAAGACCAAAATATAACCCTTATTAGTTTTTGGGGTCATAATGAAGAGCGTCGTGGTCCAGTGGTTACAAAACCGACTGCGGATCCGAAGGTTGTGGGCTCGAACCTCGTTTGGGGCAAGAGTACTTCATGACCTTCCAAGGCGCTAAGTACTGGTCCAAACAAGGAACCGTCTAGGGGCATTTGTAAAAGTTGTAAGAACTTGTTTCCCCATCTACATAAAATAAATAAGTTTAAACTTAAATTAACACCCCTCAAATTTAAAAGGAATTTTTTCATGATCAGTCGACGACCTTTATCGTTTTGGGATCATTTCGTGAAACGTCAACTCAAATTAGTCCAAAGCAATAGCTAAGGATTCTGGCTCCCAGTTGCATTGGTCTTTGTATCTGCAGTAATGCCAGGCAACTGCTCGCACATAAAGGGTGGGGCATACATGTCGTTCTGACAGTTCTTTTCCATATGCCTAAATTAAAAGTCATTAAAACATTCTTACAGGTGGGCGAGAAGTTTTAACATACTTATTGTGATCATTATGAAGGGATTTTACCTTTTTTGAATTTTTGTAGATATTGGTGTCATGACTTGGAATGGGTGTCATGTTGCAAGGGACCAGCTATAATTAAACTCATTATGGTTTTTAGTGATCGACACCGACACACTTTCAAGAAAATATTGCAACGCCTTTAGATGGTTTGGTTTAGGGACAAATAAGCGGTCATAATCCCGAACAACATCCAGAATGGTTGAAGCCATTTTAGTTTCACTTTCATTTTTCGACGTCAAATTTGTTGTTGTCGTGTAGAAATAATGATATTTATGCTACGTTTTTTTAAATATAATTTTGTCTTCATTATTTCTATTACATAATAAAATAATCCAAACATGTGATAAAATTAAAAAATAAAATTAAATTTCAAACAGCTGAAATCGAGCTATCCTAAACTCATTATGGCCGTGACTGATGCGGAGCCAAGCGGAGTACAGTATCAAGACTGAGTACTGGAATAATATTAAAGAAATCATGTATGCATAGTCTTAAAGCATCTTTGGTTAAGAGACGTTTTACAGCGATTGAACAGTGACAAACGTCATCAAACGAACAGACAACATCGGCATGTTGATGAATATGGGGCAGTAATATCCAACAATGCTAATAATCAAATGAGTAGCAGTTTAGGAAACGTCATCAAGGCTTATAGTTTATTCAAAAACAGTTGTAGTTCATTTAAGTAATTTTGAGCTGAACAGAACAGAAGTATTAGTTTCACTTAAGCAATGGTCTTATATTCACTTTAACCACAATATTATGACAGGGAGGCAGATGATATATCACAATAGTCTTCGAGGGCGCCGTGGTCCAGTGGTAACGTATCCGATTACGGATC
>CM037782.1:37620020-37670020 GCA_021229015.1 Solen grandis | reverse complement strand
GTTCAAGTCATGACCCTGGGGTCAAAATTGGCCTGGCCCCAGGGGTCACTTGATTTTACATAGGCTTATATAGGGAAAAAAAACTAGAAAAATCTTCTTGTCAGAAACCACAAGGCCTGGTGTTTAGATATTTGGTGTGCAACATTGTCTTGTGGATCTCTACCAAGTTTGCTCAAATCATGGCCCTGGGGTCAAAATTGGCCCCAATCCAGGGGTCACTTGAATTTACAAAGGCTTATATAGGAAAAAAAAAAGAAAAATCTTCTTGTCAGAAACCACAAGGCCTGGACCTTAAGATATTTAGTGTGTAACATTGCCTTATGGTCATCTACCAGGTTTGTTCAAATCATGGCCCTGGGTCAAAATTGGTCCCGCCCCAGGGGTCACTTGATTTTACAAAGGCTTAAATAGGAAAAACTAAAAAAATCTCTTGTCAGAAACTACAAGGCCTAGAGTTTAGATATTTATTGTGTAACTTAGCCTAGTTGGCCTCTACCAAGTTTGTTCAAATCATTGCCCCAGGGTCAAAATTTGCCCCGCCCTAGGGGTCACCTCTGTATGGTTTATGTATTCAGTATGACTCTTATAGAGTCAATGAAGGCACTGTTTCTCAGGTGAGCGATTCAGGGCCATCTTGGCCCTATTGTTTTATTTATATTAAGTTTCAATATTTTTTAAGCAAGCCCGTGATATGTAACATTCATAGTCCTTCACTCAATTACATGTGTTCCCTAGTTTAAAGTAAATTGTACATACTGGATTCATAAGTTGGATCATTACATGAATTGAACAAATATCATTCTGATAAAACTTATTTAGGACAACTGAAATATACACAATACTTATTTACACATTTTCTGTTCTGAATGCTATAAATCACTACAACAACATATTTCATTATCAGATTTGATAAATTCAAAATCTATTTTTTTTCTATATCTTTTTAAGATTTATAGGAAACGATAAATACAGTATAATTATCTTTCAGGACTATGGTTGGTTTGGATACGAAATCATCTCTGCCCCCTGGGTGAATGGCCCCGCCTTGTTTGTGAGTCAGCCTGAGTACAGAAAGTGTGCTATGTATGTTGACATTCTGTTGTCATGGTAACTGAATACAGGTTGAGGAAAAATTGTTTTCCACCAATAAAAATCAAGTGCATTTTTTACCAGATGTTCCAAACCATTCAAATTCTACTATAAATACCAGACTGTCTCGAATTCCACCAATCTTAATTGGTGTTAAGTAATACTTAAAAACTTGCATTTCATTTATCTCTTTTAAATATACCTAAATATTTAATACAAAGTATTTAGGTATATAACTATTTTGACATACATTATTACCTTAATAATTAACAGTATTTGCTAAAAAGTGAAATATTTTGGTTATTTTTAGAAACAAAAAAGATGAAATTTGCCTCTTAGTATTTAAGTATTACTTAGCAGTAAGTAAAGTTGGTGGAATGTGTTTCTGATGACTGTTAATCATGTGCTCTAGGCTTTTAAGGAATCTCAGATATCTTCTTCCAAATAGGCAGTAGATAAACCCATTCCCACTGAAAACCCATAAGCAGGGTTTACTTAAGGATTTGACTTTCACTTGTCCAGGGAGCAAGTTTCTTTGAACATCTACTAGCCCCCACTGAAAACAGGTTGCCCGATCGTAAGTTAGTTGGTGTTTGTTAATGTTTAAAACTAAATATGTGTAATATTAAGGTGAATTTAAGTTTATATGTTTCAAACACAATTTGCAAGCATTTCACCCTTTATATACTGTAGAAAATATAAAAAAAAACCGAAAGATTTCATTTACATAAATAAACTTGCCTGCTGGGCTGTCTTCTTTGAAAAATCACTTGCCTGCAGTGATTTTAACCCAGCACAGGCAAGCGAGCGTCCACTTAAGAAAACCCCTGCCCATAAGGGCTAGTATAAGATCAGAGCAAACAGACAGATCTGGTTTTATACTACATCTCAATACCTAGTCACTTGTTTAAGACAGTTCTGGTCTTACAGTAGTAAGAACATGGTGTTTAACCCTTTCCCTCATAGAGGAAACCATGAAAAGACCTATGCGAACAGCATAAAACCAGATCAGCCTGCGAGTAAATCACAGGCTGATCAGGTTTTATGCTGTTCGCTGCTCCTCAGTGGTCTGGAAAGGTTTAATTAAATTGGAAGCAGATCAGGCTTTATGTGGTACCTATTGAGTGCGTCAAAATGAGTCTTTATGAGGGAAAGGGTTAAATTGGGGTATATGGTGTAATTGAGGGGTAAAGGTCGATATAATTTCTTAACCATTCAATTACACTGTTTAAACTTTATTGATGTCTCATTATAGTTATAGTAAAACCTTTCGCTGCAAATAAGTTAAAGGCCAAGGATTTTTCTTTAAAATTGCATACATATGTATTAGACTTTAATAAAATTAGAAGGTTCTCATTTCTGAGAAAAATGAATATTTGATGCCAATTAAGTAGCTTAGAATTGTGAGCTAATGGGGTGTGATTTAATTGACTTCTGAGCATAACAAGCAGGTGACCAGTGTTATAAAAGTAAGGAAATGGAATGGCTGGGAAGAACAATACTAACAGGTGATCATTTGTACAGGTTTGTTTACTTTCAAACACATTTTGCAGGAAGAACTGTACATACTCAGACATGGATGTTCAGGCAACAGGAAACCTCATGATGTTCACAAGTAAAGGAGGCTGGGTCAACCTGCCTACTCAGGAGCCAGCTGAGTTTGCCCAGCAGGGTTGGAGTGTGGATGTAGGGGCTCCGTACCCAGACCAGAGCACTCTAGTGATGGCCGTGACACGGCCGGGAGAGAATGTGAGGGGGTCTGTAGGGGGTTTTGACCATGTGTTTGCACAAGCTGGGTCTGTCTGGCTGTTCAACGTCACCAACAACCAAACTCTGACGCCACTGAAATACAGACTTGAAGGGGACAGGACAGTAGAGCACTTTGGCTCAGTGGTCAAGGTATAAATCTGTTTTGTTTCATAAAAACAGTTGTTGTTTTTTTTGTTTGTTTTTTTTTTGTTTTTTTTAAGTGAACTCTCAGGAGCAAGTCCTTATGCCACTGTCTTAATGTCATGTTTTGGATTTGCATTTATGCCTCATTCCTAACCATCTTGATTTGAAAAATAATCGAAGGTTCTGTGTACTGGTACATACTAATCACACTACCTATCCAGGCTATTGCCCATACCACCACTCTGCAAAGATTTGGACCTCTGAAATTTCTTGCCCCATTTTTTGAATCTGTAGTCAGGTAACAATTCTACTTCACATATGTAATGTGTGCCTGGATAGCATAATGGTAAATTGGTCTGCTTTTCGCCAGTGCATTCTTGGATTGATACCTTGTCGTGTACGTAAGACAGTTCAGTGGTCACCCATCCAAATACTTGGGTTTTCTTAGGGATCTCCATTTTTTTCCCTCATTAATGATAACATATGCTGTCACCAGAGCCATTGAGAGTGATATACAGTAAAACCTCGATAATGAGACCACTATTGGGTCCATCTGAAAGTGGTCTTATTATTGAGTTGGTCTCATTATTAAGTTATGGTCTTTTCATAAATACATTGTATTTCATTTCAATGTTGATCAGATTCAATATTTTTTTTAATTTGATAGATGAAAATAACATCTCTTGAATCAATTTAATGTTTTTAAAAGATTTTGTTATGAAATGTAATCCTGATTATTTTTATGAAACTTTTTTTTCACATTTAAAATTAAATCTATTTTCAATTTTCTAATTTTTGATTGCTTATTCAATTATTGTAGTAATAAGCTTTTTTTAATCATCTAGTTGCCTCCGATTTTTCCCCGTGCTGTTTTTGATTCAAGACAATTTCTCTTGAATTTAAAGATCTTAACGTTTGATTTCAGTTTTAAATCAAAGTCTTTGGAAAGTAGTTATGAAAGTGATTGACTAATATGACGGGATATCTAATTCTATTTTAGTCAAGTTTTTATGGGAAGTCTTCGTGCCAATTAACGACTGTCAAAACTTCAGACAATCGAAACGCGTCACGGTGATTGTTACTGATAATCAGGGGCAGCTCATCTGTACATATAACAAATACTCGTTAGCATCCGTAGATCCCAAGATTGCTCTCTGTTACGTAATATTACCCATCTCACCCATTGTTTTCACTCTCCATTGAATCTTATCTACCGTGATATCAAAACATCCGAATTACGGCACATGTGACCTTCACCTGTACCGGGAAACCAGGTGTTGTAAAATGACAATTTGAATCAAGTTTTTCACAGGACCATCGTTCGCATTATTGAGGTCAAAGGAAGACTAATTTTATGATTTGGTCCAATTTTAGTGGTCTTTTTATGCAATTTTGAGTTGCCCGCTTTAATGAGGTGAGCGACCATTGAAATATATAGAAAAAAATTTGGGTTCAACAAAATGTGCCCGTAATATTGAGTTGGTCGCGAAAATGAGTTGGTCGCAGAGTGAGGTTTTACTGTATATAAGTTGTGATAAATTGTTTTTGAAATCAATGTAAAATAAATAAATTTTAAAGTTAAAACCTTAAACTAATGTAATTGAAAAGAAATTAAGTACAAAAAGTTATTGATCCAGCTTGAGTAGTAGATCTTATTTATAACAACTTGTTTTGTTTCATCTCAGTTTCTAGATATAAATCAAGATGGTTTGAGTGATCTTGTTGTCGGGGCTCCCAAAAGGGCAGACGATATAACAGAAGAACTTCTATTGGGTGTGTATTATTATTACATATATACATGGCGAGGTCACACAACCATTGATCTGTGCAGCGTTTAATATACTTTTATGTTCTCTACAATTATAGTGAATTATGTACTCTACAAATTATAGTGCACTATGTACTCTACAATTATAGTGAATTATGTACTCTCAAATTATAGTGCACTATGTACTCTACAATTATAGTGAATTATGTACTCTCAAATTATAGTGCACTATGTACTCTACAATTATAGTGAATTATGTACTCTTGTATTTAAGCTTAACACATAGTTCTTTTATGTGCAAGCCTTTTATTTTGAAACAGTGTGGAAAGTGCCTTGATACCTTGGGAGAAAATGTATAATTTTATTGATTTTTGGGGTAAAAAAAATCTGAAGTAAATAGCAGATTTGGAGAAAACTGCATAAACTAAAGGCATTTGAGCGGGTTTTTTCTAACGGACAGATTTTTAGACTTTAACTAAAAGACATATGAATAAAAATTAGGAGGTCACCATGCTTGTTTAAGTGATCAAGCTTATGGTAGAGCATTACTATTTGCTCAATTTTGTTGAAAATACATGTCCTTAAAAAATAAGAAATTTCGCTCCAAATTCATTTGTAACTTATAAAATTATACTGTCAAATATACATTGAAAATACAAAACGGGTATAAATTCTAATTTGTACCCAGACCAAATTGTATACAAAATGAATTTTTTTTTTCTAAATAAAAATTTTCAACGGACAGATTTTCTTTATTTTTTCAGAGTCAGTTTTCTGATTTAAATGCTTTATGAAAATGTAAAAAAATACATACCTCACCAGATTTGTTTTTTAACTAAAACTGCTTTTTTATTGAAATTTTAGCCAAATTTGCATAAAAACACTAAAATGTGGCTTTTTGTACCTTCAATTTTGGCAAATATTTTTTTTTTAAACACTAAAATTTGGACTTTCTTTTATCATTCTACTTAAAATTAATGAGAAATTAAAAAAAATTTTTTACCAAAATTAAAATCAGCTGTAACCTGCTGAAACGTCCTTAAAGAAGTCTTGAGAAAAAGATACATAAAGCTAAGATGCAGTAAAGGGTAATCGTATGTCTTTAGTTGTGAAGAATATAACTTTTGTTTGTTCTCTTCAGGTGATGAGGGACAGGTATATGTATATTTTGGAGGAAGGGATTTCCCATTTGACACCAGCTTGGCAGACTGTGGGAACTCCTTAGTAAGGCCTTGCCCTAGACTCCAGGTGAGCACCATGCACCATTTCTTATATGAATATACTAAGCCATTCCATTGACTTTGACTTTTCTCCACTTTACACTTCAGCAAAAAAACAATATTCCATTTAACCTTATCGCCTGTCAAATAAAACGTCGCTTTGATTGACAAATATAAACCACGCCTCCTTAGCAAGAGAAATCAAGTGCGCAGTTTTATCATTTTCAGAACTATGAATTGAGTGCAGGTACATGTCACGTTGTGTAAATTACTAATCTTGAGAGGAAATAATGAATGCGCTTAAATAAACAACTATGTAGTTTCAAGCGAAATAGGTGGCACTTAAACTCGGGCTGTTTTAGCAAGAGTGATTTTGTGTCTTGAATTAATAAAACACAGAAAAAGCAGTGTGGCGTAGTTACTCTCAAATGGAGCATAATATTTGTCTTTGTCATCATGGTCTAAGAATATGTTGCTTTTAACAACATCTAGCCATTTTAATTGCAGTACTTCTTCATGTAGGAATTATATAAAATCATCGAATGTCATTTCAAAACCTTTCCAAAACACACCGATGACACCCTTTCTAGGGATAATGATTTTTTAAAGTCCGTCTCGGCCGACACTTCCATCAAGAAAGTTAACTGTGAACTGAGCAAAAATCAATAACCAGGTGAAGCAAGGGGTGGAGCTACGTTCTGATTGGCATACACAATGTCTTTTGTTTTCTACAGTAAGAAGGAAAGCGACTGCAGTTTTATCAGTGTAAAAGTCAATCTTCTTGGCCATAAGTACCAACTGGATTTCAAAGTTATTTGGCAGAGATGTTCCTTAGGTCACTTTCATCCAAGCTTGTTTAAATTATTTTGATCCATTGAAAAACATGGCTGCCAGGGGGCTTAGCCCATTTTCCTTATATGTATATAGTACAAATTTGAAAATTCTTCTTGTCCTGAAGTACTCACTCATTTATGGCTGGCAGAGGGCAGAGCCTATTTTCCACAATACCATAAGATATTTGCCATTTCTTATCCTCCCACTAATACCTGGTTCCCAGGGCCATCATGGCCCTCTTGTTTTATTCTTCATACATGCATATTCTTGAAACCGTTTTGGAGACGTTCATGTCTTTTTCATACCATTATTGTTTTATTTGGTTCATATTATGGTATGCATTTATATATGTATTTGCTATTGTTTCACTCAGGCTTCACTGACACTAGAATGGCGAGGAGATTTGATGTTGTCACGATTTGGATCCAATTTTGCAGTAATGAAAGGTGCAAAAAAGGTAATTATTATATGACTGTGTAACATAGATAAACCTATTTTGGTGACTGGCCTGTTTTGATGACAATTATTAGCCCCCTACCAGTGTTCACACCGGAGGGGACTATAGGTTTGCCCTCCGTCTGTCCGTCCGTCTGTCTGTCCGTTCAAATCTGGATCCCGCGATAACTTAATAACTAAGCAAGCTAACTTGATGAAACTTGGTTTATGACTAGATGCCAATGTGTAGATTATGCACGTCATTGTAATTTTTGTTCTTCGACTAAAATTGTGGTTGCTATGGTAACGGAAATAGTGAAAATATGGCAACTATATGCATGCAACACTAGTTACTTGTTTGAAATAAACTTTCTTGAGAAAATATTGTTAATGGTAAAGTTGTATGTTTTTTTTAATGATGAGTTCAAAGATGTAATTTTAGTATGTTGCTGTCACTGTGGATGTGATAAAAAAATTTTTCCTAATAGGTAAGTAAGTTGCTGTCACTTTGGAATTTGATGAAAATATTTTTCAAATAGGTAAATAAGTTGTTGTCACTATGGAATATGATGAAAATATTTTTCAAATAGGTAGGTTGCTGTCACTATGGAATATGTTGAAAATTTTTGTCTAATAGGTAAGCCATGCAACTTACTAGTATGCACTTTAATATATATTTTTATATTATATTATGTCTTTTTCATCCTAGCAATCAAAACAATTTATAGAAATATGTGTTGATAATGATTACACTTTATCTGCTAGAACAAAACTTGTATATCCACGATAACTCTCTTTCATTTGATGATAACTTCAGATCATTTATTATAATGCTATTATTGTTGTATGCTTGACATGTTTGCCAAGATTGTGTTGTGTTTTAGTATCAAGATCAGAAAAGTTCTAATGACTTTCTCTTATTCTTATATTGTAATATATTGTGGTTGGAAATTAGTCTAACTTGGCAAACTTGTTAATGGTTAAAGACAGCTGACAAATTAATGTAACAGTTTACAGATAACATATCATTAGACTGGGAGACAGATAACATAAAGCTAAGATGCAGTAAAGGTTGACAAATTAAAATGATATACGCATGTGATAGAGAATTGTGGGACAGTTGACAAATCTAATACAATAGAATTCTGAGTCAATTGACAAAAACCATAACATGTAATAGAATTGTGAGACATTATGGGATTCCAAGGCATAAGATTCTTTTAGAATACTGTTTTTTTCTACTTTATTACTTAATAAATATTATAATATGTAGAATTATGAAGCAAATGATAAGAACCATATTGTGTTTTCAGGAAGCACAGATCCTGGTGACAGCAGAACATGCCAGTGATTATGCAAGACTCGCAGGAGCTGTTGGCGTCTTTGACCTGTGATCAGAAAAACTGGAATTTAAACTATTCGCATCTGAAAACCTGAAACTTATGTTAACGCTTTTATCTCTAGAAAATGTGTAGGTAAACACCTTGAGACAGAGTACAGGAAGAATGATAATTACCAACAGACAGATCTTTTTTCATACAAGCCTTTCCTGAGTAATAATTTTGAGTTAATACATTGAAGCCATTCCTGAATTACAACAACTTGGTTTGACAGTAATCTTGACCTTTTAAGCAGCTTGTTCATAGATGATCAGTAGAAATTTAAAAAATAATTTTCTAATCTCCCTTGTAAATGTTGGTGAAGTCTTTCTTTCTTGACAAATAAACTAGGCAAGTGTAGGTCACATTACAATGGAAAACACTATTTTTGTAAACACAACTTTGCAAAATTGGTTAACCCTTTCCCTCATAGAGGACACCATGAAAAGACCTATGCGAACAGCATAAAACCAGATAAGCCTGCGAGTAACTCGCAGGCTGATCAGGTTTTATGCTGTTCGCTGCTCCTCAGTGGTCTGGAAATGAGGATTTTGTAATTAAATTTGGTAAGGTTTATCTGTGGTTTTCTGCAGATCAGGCTTTATGTGGTACCTATTGAGTGCGTCAAAATGAGTCTATATGAGGGAAAGGGTTAAATATAGAATATGGTATCCCTGAAGCAGGTGCTTGCAGTACCACATGACACGTTCTGCAAAATGGCTTCTTCACTAGTTCAGGGTAGTGATTTCATAAATTTAGCCAATGAAGTTTATGCATGCATGAAAAGTCAATGTTATTGTAAATGAAAATAGAAAACCCAAATATAGGTTTTATAGTTCAATATATAGTTTCAATACCTTCTGTGATGGTTTTGCCCGTAATGGGGACACCAGTCATTTTTTACAATCACAGATGGTTGCATTGGGTGACCATGAGTCGGTAGATAGGTATTTATTGACTTTATACACACATATAGTTAAGATAGTGAAAAATCAAACTCTTAGTCAGTGACCATCTGTGAACAAGCTGCTTTATCCTCATATATATGCATGTGCAAATTTATGGCTTGATGAATACTGGAAATTAAGTTTAAACTTTATTTATTTTACATCGATTACGAAACAAGTTCTTACAACTTATATTAATCACTCTCAGTGGCTGTGGTGGTGGCGTATGTGGTCATTATTGTGGGAGGAAACTGGAGAGCCTGGAGAAAATCCATTTGTCTGGATGGGCGACCACTGTACCCATTCACGTATGTGATCAGGAATCGATCCAGGGACGCATTGGTGAGAAATGAAGCATGTTACCACTATGCTATCCAGGCACCCTAATTAATTTACATAATAATTTAAATTGTATATGAAACAATGTATTTTTGATTGCCATGCCAAATGTGCAGAATCTGAAATACAATCATACATGAGCAATCAAAGGAGAGCTGATCAATCAGCTCCTAGGATGTGCTGTGAGGATGTGATGTTACTGCTGGGTCTGCTGTTTGTGATAGATTGAATTTGTACGAGATAAAGGGTTAAATTAAAATGTCATGTGTCAATTGTGCCAATATGAAACTGTTACTGATATTAACTATATATATGGTCATAGAAGGAATGAAGATTTCTGTAAGACAGAGTTATGTGATACTTTGACATGGTTGTTGAATAGAAAGTATTGAAAAGTTATAATTGACAACCTACCTGTACAAGTGGTTTTTGTTATATTATTGTTTATAGTCTTTTTTATCTTGGTCAAAATGTAATTAAATGAACATAATTATGCATGTGTATGGAAAATTTCCATTTGATGTTTTCTCAGTTCGTAAAAATTGGAAAAACCGTGACATTTTTATTTACACAGAAAATTTCTAGTTTTTAGCTCACCTGAGCACAATGTGCTCATGGTGAGCTTTTGTGATCACCTTTTGTCCGGTGTCCATGCATCCAGCGTCAACAATTTCCTTTAAACAACATCTCCTCCTAAACCGCTGAATGGATTTTGACCAAACTTCACAGGAATTATCCTCTATCAAGATTGTTCAAATTATTTTGATTGGTTGAAAAAGTAGGTCACAGGAGCTAAAAAAAGATTTTAAAAATTCAAACTTTGAAAATTTTCTTTTACAAAACTGCAAGGCCTAGAGCTTAGATATTTGATTTGTATTATTGTCTAGTGCACCTCTACCAAGATTGTTCAAATCATAACCCTGGGGTCAAATTGGCCCCGCCCCAGGGGTCACTTGATTTTACATAGGCTTATATAGGAAAAAAACTAAAAATCTTCTTGTCAGAAACCACAAGGCCTGGAGTTAAGATATTTGGTGTGTAGCATTGCCTAGTGGAATTCTACCAAGTTTGTTCAAATCATGAGCCTGGGGTCAAAATTGGCGTGCCCCAGGGGTCACTTGAATTTCACATAGGCTTATATAGGAAAAAAACTGAAAAATCTTCTTTTCAGAAACCACAAGGCCTGGAGTATAGATATTTCAAATTCAAATCATGGCACTGAGGTCAAAATTGGCCCCGCCCCAGGGATCACATGTTTAACATAGATTTACATAACAAAGATTTTTAAAAGATATCCTTGTCAGAAACCACAAGAACATGGGTTTAGATATTTGGTATGTAACATGGCTTGCGGACCTGAACCAAGTTCTCAAATCATGGCCCTTTTGGTCAAAATTGGTCCCACGGTAGGGTTAACTTGGTTTTTTGGACCACATGTAAACTTTTTGTGTGGAATTAAAATTATATTGCTGTTCTTCTGTATGGATTTTGTATTCAGTATGACTATGTTGTAAAAAGCAATATGTCTCAGATGAGTGATCCAGGGCCATCTTGGCCCTCTTGTTTTTTTTTACTTTATATTTTTACAACTAATCTGTTTTTGGTGCAATATTATTGTTAATGTTCTTCATATGTCTTGAACCCTTTCCCTCATAGAGGAAACCATGAAAAGACCTATGCGAACAACATAAAACCAGATCAGCCTGCGAGTAACTCGCAGGCTGATCAGGATTTATGCTGTTCCCTGCTCCTCAGTGGTCAGGAGATGAGGACTTTATAATTAAATTTGGTAAGGTTTAACTGTGGTTTTCTGAAGATCAGGCTTTATGTGGTACCTATTGAGTGCGTCAGAATGAGTCTATATGAGGGAAAGGGTTAAGGTATCTTTCCTTTAATTTGATAGTATACAACATCCATCAAATTAAGGTGCAGCTTTTAGAGAATTAGTTAACACACACTTACTGAAGAAGCATATCACCATGTCTGTTATATACATGTATTTATTGAATGATATATTTTTGAAATATAATTATTTTTGTTAAAAATGTGTTCGTTTTATTTTTTGACAGCTCAGTATCAAACCAAAAAGTCCAGCCACTGCAATGTTAATTGACAATCCATCAGTTAGTGATGGCCTGAAGAATAGTGAAAAATCTATTAACAGAATTTTTAAATTTGGAAAAAAAAAAACTAAGGTATTGATAGGCTTGGTTTTGAGTTATTTGCCCTTGAAAATGACATAAAAGATAAAAAAACTCACTTTCAGGATAAATTAACTCTTGACCATTGGTTTTAGATGAGAAGGAATTTAAAATGTTCTATATGCAAGAAGATGAAAAGAAACCAGTCTTCCGGATGTGGGCCTCAGCTGACCCTTCTACTGAGAGATCAACAATGTACTGGCAATTAATTGAATTATAACAGAGGGCCACATAGTGATAAAATGTATTCTGGCACCTATTGTGACAACATGGGCCATTAATTTCTATATTTTTTAATTGTAGCCATATCACTTTATTATTGTTAGATCATATTCTTAAAACTTCCATTCCATCTCTTTGCTTTGGTATTTAGGAATTTACACGAAATTGTGCATTATACACCTAGATAAGAGGTATATATTGGGAGTCGTGTTCGTCTGTTGGTCAGTCAGGAGATAAGGTTTGTCCGCGCTATTTCTAGGCTATCTTTAGTCGGATTTTGATTAAACATTACAAGACTGATAAGTACCAAGCACTGGCAAATCATGATCAGCTTGGTTTTAAATAAGTCCTGACTCTTTGTTATATTTATCGAATAAGTTTTATTTGTTCTATTACTCGGCTAAAAAAGTGAGTTGCAGAGAGACCTCCCGTGCACCAACAAAACCGAAAGTAGGGGGTTATCTAGAAATGTATTGTAAGCTAAAAATATAAATGTACACAGTAACCTTTAATCTTAACCGTACGTAAGCACCACGTGATTAATTCAGTCAAACGGACAAAGCCATATGGGGTACGTACATGTACGTGACAATGACAAACCGTACATACGTTATCCTTTATATCTAAAATTTTATGGAATTATCGCATCGCTTCACTTCGCGTCACTTGTGACAAATTTATGAAATCTAAAATATAAACGATAACTAATACTTATAAACTCCAGTTCGTAATTTGACCTGATAAGTCTAATCTACTTTATTGGCAAGAGTAAAAAATGGATACCTTTTTCGTGAGCATAGTCACATCTGTCATACTATTTCAATTATTTTTCAAACTTTGATGTTTTTATCTTCTAACCATCCGTACACTAAAACACCTATTCTGCAGTCAAATTCAGAGTACTCGTATTATGATACAATCTCGGTCTATTTTATTGGTCCATTTAGCCTTTCATACCAACCCATATGTTTAATGCCATATATTTTTATACGTATGATATTGTCAATAGCTTTATTCGAGACTAAAATTCCGTATAAATGCAAGTCAGATTGTATAAGAAAAATAATAGCAAAATAGAAAAAAATACATCAATGTCAAGAAATTTTAATACAGCAAGCATCAATTTATTGTTACAAGAAGTGTTCATACATCCAAATGAATATGTATACGAACCTGTGTAGATTAAAGCTACTACGAGTATGATACATTATTTTGAAATACCAGCTGATTCACGAAAGCATAGACTTAAAATAATGAAACCTTTTACCTTCTAGCATACCAGAAATGGGGTATGCAGATATTAATTATTTCATATCGTGATGATATCTTTCAAATAGGACTTTTATGCATACAACACCTGCGCTTAGACATCCGTTACAACACTCCAGTATTAATGTTTTGTTCACTCAGTGTTCTTCATTTACTGTCATTTTATCAGACAACTACACCATAAAAGTGACTTTCAAATTTCTAGAACTGAATCAAATTGGCATACTTATTTTAAATACATTACTTGCAAACTTCTTTGCACATTCCACAGAATCATGTGTTAACTCATACAGAGCAGTAGTCAAGAACTCATTTCGCCTACTATATAGTAGGCAAGTGAATTCATTTACTCCTGCTCTTTATGAGTCAATCGCTGCTACGATGTTTTCTTCGAATGTGCCGTAGATTTTCTGACCGTCTTGGGCTCGGATGTGGCCTGTGACCCCTTCCTTTTTGAAATAATGATACATCCAGAACTTACATAAATCATAAGAAAAAAAAAACCAAAACACCGGATTCGACGATGTGTGAACATCCAAGAAAACTAATAGCAAGATCTTTTTCAATAACGTTTGCGTTTTGGCGTCGTTTTCCAGCTCAGGAAACATCCCAAGATCATCGCATGTGGTTGTGTTATAAGAATAACGAGACTGGCAAGCAATATTGATGATGTATGGACGAACAACAATTTTCTCTTCCATATGAACTGTATAAAAAACACTGTTTGCTGGCTATTTACATTCTTATATATCGATCATGGAACACTTTTTGATGAAAGTCCGGATGAATAACGAGCGCGTGCGCAATTTCGTGTACATAGAACAGTAGGAGATTTAGGACCACCATTGAAAGCTGAAGTTTGGTATAAAAGTTAAAGATCATGTATAGGGAAGAACAAAAGATAAAGAAATGATAAAAACGATAGATACAATTAAATACGAGAGTTGGAATAACAACCAGTTAAACTGTATAATGGAAAAAAGAGGTTTTTTTATCAATATATTTAGTACAAAATGAAAGAGCATTAATGATAGATGCCATAATTAGAGATGAATACTGAACCGATCATTTAAAGTCAATGAAACAAAAAAAAAACAACCTTAATTTTGGAGCTTTGCGCTTTACTACGGAATTCCATAAACGACAGCCAGCTGCCTGCTGCTAACAGTTGTTTATGGAATTCCGTACTTTCCGGCAGCGCGGGCATCACTGGAAGTGATATCGTAGACGTTAACACACATGGTAACTTTTTTTGTAAATATAAATTCAAATACTTTCTAAATACTAAGACATTTACATTACTTTATACAATGCTTAAATTTGTAAATATAAATTCAAATACTTTCTAAATACTAAGACATTTACATTTCTTTTATACAATGCGTTAAACATTATTGTTAATCGACGGAGAAAAAAATAAAAAAAAATATGAAAAAATACAACTACATTTACAAAGACCTTGCTTTCAAATTACTATTTGACAAAACGCCATGTGTTTAGGTCTTGTGGTAAAAAAATATCCATCTGGATTTTGTGCTGGGGTTTGGCGCAGTTACGAAACAACATCACTATGTATACAGAATATCACGGCTATTCAGTAACAATTCAGTAGTTGTTTTATCTAGATTTAAAAGTAAATAAAATTGCACCGTTTATGAGAATTTATGGTGAATCCATCGAAATTGGATAAATCTAAAATTAGCAACATTTCTGGGGAACACCGTATAGTTGTTTCTACTAGCCTCGCAGCCACGTTGCAAGTGTTACAAAGCAACGAAATCGGTTTTGTGTCCCGATTTTAAACTACATATACACGGGTCTTATTATTTATATTCTAGAATTATCCAATTTATCTTTTGAGTTTAAATACGAACACTCGGAAGGAAGACGATGTAGTCTGGCATGATGTACATATTCATAAAGCATATGTTAATTGGAATTCATTAATAATATCTAGCCCTCCAGTGTTTACATAAGATCCATGTAGAGTTCCATTTCCTCATGTTTCTAGCGTTTCATCTATTACTTCAGCATAGCAAATCAGGAATAATTCATGCTTAATTTGGGATCCTAAAAATGAGTGTGAGAAACGCCTCAAACTATCCAATATTTAATAGAAAACACACCTCGACCCTACGGGCATCTCTCTTGCATTCCATTACATTTTGATACATTTCAACCGTCCAAAATAGCTTAATTTTGTACGTGTGGAAATCTTTTTTGTACCCAGTTAAAATTTGTGGTAATTAACAAAATGCCGGCATTTACATGTATTGGAATTGCAAGTTAATAAGATGTATAACAATGAATTAGGTTATTAAAGGCATTTGAGCGGGGTTTTTTTACTAGCGGGCAGATTTTGTTAAAATATTGTACATAAGTATTTAACTATAACTAAAAAGATATATGAATTATAAACAGTGGGTCACCATGCTTGTTTAGAGTATATTAGCTTAAAACGGTAAACTAACATTCATAGCCATCACAACATCAGACGCTATAAAACCAAACTAAGGGGAAAGATTGCATTCTAAATGCTTTAATAACGTATCAAAAAGTAATATTTTCGGATTTTTTTATCACTATTGGAAACTTATGATGTGTTTCATACGTTACATGTTAAAGAACTGTCAAGCATGCATGGAAAACAAACTACGAGCAAAATTAGCCATTGTATCTGGACTAAAATAAATACAAAACCTACCAACCAGCTATGAAATTATATATATATATATATTTCTTGAAAAAAATATCAACAACGATTTCCTTCATTTTTTTCCAGATAAATTCCTCTGATATAAAAAATGATTTTTTTTCTTGAAATTTTAGCCAAATTTGCATAAAACCCAAAATTGTGACTTTTTGGATCCACAACATTCGGAAAATATACTTTTAATCATGTTTTTCATACAATAATCTTAAAATTCAACATTTCCTTTAAAATTCTAAAGAAAAAATATAAGCTGTGCGAATATGAGATAGGTATAATAGGTATTAGCTCGATTTAAATAATTCAAGTTTTCTTCTGTGATCATTAGTGATATACAATACAATTTTATAATGGACTTAACATATATGGAAGGTATTTGTTTGTTTGGGGTGGATATGGAAGGGATACAATTTTAATTTTTCCATGGACGCGTAGTGCGAGTTTTAATGTAAAAGGTGTATCACTTATCTCTCTTAATAAACTAAAACAATAGATCCAGCAGTCCTATTACTCACAGTGTGGGTGATATCAGTGAATGATATGGATTTTAACTGATAGTATTTCATCAATTAGCATAAAACTCAGCATAAAATAAATCAACCATACCTCTGAGATCATGACCCTTGTCAAATAAAACAAAACACCAATAAACATTCTTCTAAGTCTACTTTCTATCTGAACGACTAAATATCATAATATAATCCTAGAACGCTGGCCATTACTTTTCACATCGTTTATAGCTTTTGCAACTGAGGGAATTTCCATCAAACATGTGCAATTCTTGCTGTACTTTTGTCTTTAGGTTCATCGATGGATGACAGCGTTATTTCATGTTTTAATCCTTTTGTTTTGATGTCTTGAAAGGACGGAAGATGTTCTCTCCTCCACGTGAACACAAGGCAGACGACAACAATGCTCATTATTCCGCCAACAAACCCAAGTGTGAAACCCAGAAAAATCCTCAACTGTGGACCGTCTTGATCGGAAAATGGGTCACCTGATTATATAAATATGCATGGGTTATAATTACTCGAGAATTGAGAATTAGGTATCTAATTAGCTTTTTTCAGCGACACAACAAAATTATTGATCTCCTTAGATATTTTGATCAATAAATAAACGTACTAATATCGTCTTTATAAATTGAATTAATTTTCATTTATTTTTACCCCAGATATTTTTTATGCAGTAAACTATTCAATATTTTACTTAATTGGTTCGTTCTGATTACAAGTTTAAACAAATCTGCAACTTACTTTCCACACAGAGGTCACCGTAAAAGTTAAGACCACATCCTTTTGGACATACCCCTGTTATCCTGTGGCAGGTGGTCCCTGTTGCGCAAAACCCACATTTTTTACATCCATCCCCGTAGAAACCAGGCGGACATTCTGACACCAGTAAAGTAACAAACAACATAACTTTCTTTATAATAAATTACATATAATTTTACTGAACCAAAATAGAAACTTTCAAATGTTGTTTTTTTTCTTCTTTGATTCTCGATATCTGCTGTAATACTTGTCCATATGGCTTAAAAGTTTTCATCATTCATATGCATACCCAAATCTTCGATTTTAATGATTTAATAAAAAGCTTACAAAATCTAAATTTTCCATTTTATAATGTTACTGAGAAACTGCATTTGTGAACTTTGAGTCTTACGAATTGAATCAGCAATTTAAATATGTGACCTAATTATAAAAAATCCCGCATTTTACCTTAGAATATGCATTCATGTTTTTGAGATTCATTACCTTGAGACAATACAAATGTCCATTTTAGTACAAGAATAATATATTTAAAGTTTCTTTTTGGTCGGTATATTATAGATTTAACATCGAGAAACCGGGAGAGAGGAGAAACGTAAGGTTATAACATGATTTGCATCTAGATCTACATCTCGTTCTATAGACATGAATGTTTATCCCAGTGTTCGAATGCATATACTAGTAGCATCTAAAATTGAAAAGTTCGCTTTGGCCAAAAAAAGTTCCGTTACTGGTCTTCCGACCTACCCTCTTTTTCACGGCCGACCCTAAAGTTGTTGCTGTTGTTTTTTTACATTTCCGCCGTTAAAAACATTTCTTTTACTTTTTTACTTTTCGCATCATTCGGAGGAGAAAAAAAATACCCCTACCTACCTTTTTTTTTTGGCCGGAGACCAGAAACGGGGCTCCTTTTTTTTTTTTTTTTTTTTTTTTTTTTGCCTAATACCGATATTACTTACCTTCTTGGCATCGCGTCCCGTTGTATCCAGGGAGACAACCGAGTGAACACTCCCCATTGGTTACCTCACAAGTTTCAATGCAATTTCCACATTCTGAACTGCATTGTAGGCCATACAATCCTGATGGACAGGCTGAAAAATCAATGTTGTTATGATTATAATATGGCATTCTTCCAACGTTTTAACTAAAACCCTCCAATTCTGTCATCACATACTGGAAGTAGACTTCAGTAAAAAGTGTATGTGTAAAAAAGAACTTTGAACAGAACAGTGCACATGGTGTACACATCAATAATACTAATAAAACAATAAGTGTGACATACGAGGATGGAATCCATCATTTCCACGCTTTTTCCTTGGTATTCATTTCATATCGTCAAAGATCGTGGTTCAATTCTATAGCTACCTGTTGGTATATAAACACACCTTAAAATTTCTCTATTGGTTTTAATTTTACATTCATTCAAAGTGTGTACACTCGTAGGCACTGCGTATGTCATGGCAAAAAAAGAAATTAGCAAATAAATAAAGATATAAATAAATAAATAATAATAAAAAAATGAGAGGGTATAAACAAACCCGTTTTAAACAAGGGGAACCTGACAAAGCAATATTTTACGAATATGTGTTGCATATAAACAGTCACGAGATGGTATAAGCGCTTTAAAAGTGGGATTGAGTCAGTTGAAAGTGCCAGAAAGGCAACCAGCGAAATTGACCCTAAAATAATCCAAAAAGTACAAAATATCCTCAAATATGCATGTTGGACTACATGTCAAATAGCTAAGACGTTCGGCATTTCCAAAGAATCAGCCTTTAAGATGCTAAAGCAAGATTTGAAAGTACCGCGTATCGCTGCAAGATAGATACTCTATTTGCTTACTGGGGACCAAAAAAGGCAGCGTGGAATTGCTGAAACTGCACCCAAAATTCAGCCCGAGAAATTTTTCTAACATTGTCATTGGTAACGAAACATGGGTGCATGATTTCCAGCCAACTAGAAAGTGCAGTAGCTAAAAGAATTTTTAAGTGAATAGGTCATGTACGCTGTTTTCTTCAATAGTCATGAAGAAACCGTTCAGGTGGCGATTTCGCTTGATAGGACAGTTACTGGCAAAGTACATTGTGATATTTTTCCTCAAAAAGCTTGAGA
The DNA here is from genome assembly GCA_021229015.1 of Solen grandis. NCBI lineage: Eukaryota > Metazoa > Mollusca > Bivalvia > Adapedonta > Solenidae > Solen > Solen grandis. The sequence goes on along the minus strand of CM037782.1, from coordinate 37,650,331 downwards.
AAAGGTTAAAAAAAGAGGCACCCAGTTGTTGGTTTATCAGGTATGACCTTACTGCATGACAATGCTCCGGCTCACAAGTCCTCTTTAGCGACACAGTTGTTGAAGCACAAGGGCGTGTCTGTTCTACCACACCCTCCTTAATCACCCGACTTCGCCCCTTGTGACTTCTTTTTATTTCCAAAACCCCAAAAAATTCATTTAGGACACAGATATCACAGCAGAAACGCTACAAGGTCAGCCATTTTCCAGTATCTTAAAACTATACCCACACAAAACTATGATGGCGCTTTTTATAATTGGATCAAAAGGTTAAAACTTTACATATACATGTAGTTAAAGGGTGAATACTTCGAAGATATGAAATAAAACATCTCTTGTGCTTGTGTTATTTTTTTTATTTTACAGACAAAGTTTCAATACTTATTGAACCATCCTCGTACGTCTCTTATTCCGTCAACTTGAAGCATACTTCGCGTTAAATACTTGTTATATTTACATCATTCTTGTTTCTCAAATAAAATAAAATATACCTTAATCAAATATTTCTTAATAAACAGAATTATCTATTACGGCCATAATGTATGTCAACGTACGTGGTCATATATTTGAATATTTCGTGCTTTATCTTATTTAAAAATTAATGGGTAAATAAGCGCTTCAGCGCATAAGTGTCGTTCGTGGAATTATTAGTAGGACGGATAAATATTGGCTCACGTTCGTGAAATTATTAGTAGCACGGATCAATATTGGCTCACGTTCGTGGAATTATTAGTAGCACGGATCAGTATTGGCTCACGTTCGTGGAAATATTAGTAGCACGGATCAATATTGGCTCACGTTCGTGGAATTATTAGTAGCACGGATCAATATTGGCTCACGTTCGTGGAATTATTAGTAGCACGGATCAATATTGCTCACGTTCGTGGAATTATTAGTAGCACGGATCAATATTGGCTCAAGTTCGTGAAATTATTAGTAGCACGGATCAATATTGGCTCACGTTCGTGAAATTATTAGTAGCACGGATCAGTATTGGCTCACGTTCGTGATATTATTAGAAGCACGGATCAGTATTGGCTCACGTTCGTCGAATTATTAGTAGCACGGATCAATATTGGCTCACGTTCGTCGAATTATTAGTAGCACGGATCAATATTGGCTCACGTTCGTCGAATTATTAGTAGCACGGATCAATATTGGCTCACGTTCGTCGAATTATTAGTAGCACGGATCAATATTGGCTCACGTTCGTCGAATTATTAGTAGCACGGATCAATATTGGCTCAAGTTCGTGAAATTATTAGTAGCACGGATCAATATTGGCTCACGTTCGTCGAATTATTAGTAGCATGGATCAGTATTGGCTCACGTTCGTGAAATTATTAGTAGCACGGATCAACATTGGCTCACGTTCGTGGAATTATTAGTAGCATGGATCAATATTGGCTCACGTTCGTCGAATTATTAGTAGCATGGATCAGTACTGGCTCACGTTCGTGGAATTATTAGTAGCATGGATCAGTACTGGCTCACGTTCGTGGAATTATTAGTAGCACGGATCAATATTGGCTCACGTTCGTCGAATTATTAGTAGCATGGATCAGTATTGGCTCACGTTCGTGGAGTTATTAGTAGCATGGATCAGTATTGGCTCACGTTCGTGGAGTTATTAGTAGCACGGATCAATATTGGCTCACGTTCGTCGAATTATTAGTAGCATGGATCAATATTGGCTCACGTTCGTGAAATTATTAGTAGCATGGATCAATATTGGCTCACGTTCGTCGAATTATTAGTAGCATGGATCAGTATTGGCTCACGGTCACAGTGAACATTGACGGTATTCTGGTAACCTTCAATAATTGAAAAAGATAAAAATTGTGCTTTTTAAGCAACATAAGTATATTGTTTCTACACCTACTTTGTGAGCAATTATTGCCAGTATACCCGGGGGAACAACCAGTCTGACAATGCCCTGTCACTTTATTACAGTCGCCATGGAGACAAGAGGAACAATGGAACGCGCATCGATCTCCGTAATATCCTTGTAGACATTCTGTTTCAACAAAGTGATATATGCATTTTATGATTTTATAAATATAAATGCAAAACACATGCTAATCTATCTATTTAACAGGTAAAATCACTCCGTAAGAGCAAGTGGTACATGTTTATACCTGAGAGCCTTCTGGTATTTCAGCATATCATAGTGTCTTGAAAAATAAAATAAGAAATAACTTTAAAATGATATTCGGTACTTGTGACATTATATTATAAAAAATTGAATGATATACATAAAATATAATATTAGAACGACTAACAAGTGTCTGGACACATGATTTGACAAATCATCAACAGACATCCAAGACAGTATACTACACAGCTACTTACACGGCCATTCATTAGATGATATTCTGTTATATTTTACTTATAATTAACGTTAAAGTTTTAAAAATATTTCTCTTTTTTATCTTTGAGAGATATAGATCGATATTCCTGTAAAACGTTATGAACAGGAAAAAATTATATTTTCTCATCGCAGTTTCACCATTCGGAACTGATAAAAAATCATAATGAGCATTTTCACATCTTAGTTTGAATTCTATAAAAAGTACCTTGTGTACAGAACACGCCCTCCCAGCCTACGTCACACCCGGTTTCACAAGCACCGGTCTTACGATCACAGGTTGTCCCGTTAGCACAGTGGCCACATTCAAAGGCACAGTTTAGACCATGCCACCCTGTCTTACACACTGTAATATCAAACATGGTTATCTGCTCAAACATAAACCCCTTACATAACTTACATCGACTCGATCTGATTATGTCATTCTGCGAATATATATAGGAGTATACATAGGGAATCTTACCAGAGAAGTCATTATTTAATGAAAATATTAAATGGTTTGACTAAAATGATACGAATCGAGACCCTGTCGATGAGTTACATCTTCTGTAAAAGATGACCATGATTTATCGCATTGCATAGTGTACCATCTCAGTTCTACTGAGAACAAAGTGCCCATGGTGACCAAATGACATTACCATATTTCCAACGATTCGTTTGAGTGAAACATAGGATATACACATTACATCGTATAGTTTAATGCTGGGTAAATTGAAATAGCGCGCCATGGCCCAGTGGTAACATACATGAATGCGAATCCGATGATCGTGGGTTCGGACTCCATTGTGGGTTAATATTTTTTCATGGCCTTCCCAGGCGCGACGTACTGGTCCAACCCTGAAACCGTCGAGAGGGCTAAGTTAAGCTAGAATTAGCTTGCTAATGGTGGCACCTGACAGAAGCGGTACTCCGATTTTCTGCTGGGGAAATTGTAACCACGAGACTCGCCGGTATCGTTATATGGCGGATGGTCTCTACAGGACCAGTGGCGTTTGAGATGGGCACATCTTCAAAAAGAGGAAAGGGCGGGTTTTCGTCACTTGCTAGTCCAAAATTGCCAAGGAAAGCAACGGCTGGTAGGGTAGCCATTACATGGTGATAATCGGTCTGTAATTTTGCGGTGTTTTTTTTTTCTTTTTTAAATGCCCCTGAAGAGGAACTTTACGTTTGTTAAAACATATAATATATATAAATATACACTGCCGACGGACGGATTACCCGTGATGCATTTGTCGCCCCAGTAGCCCGACAGGCAGCCATGATGACATGTTCCGGAAACCGTGTCACATGACCCGTCTCCCGCACAATTCCCGCACTGGTTCCGGCAATCCTTGCCATACGTGTTGTCCCCACACTCTGGTAATGGCATCAATAATTAAACTTATCATCAAAATAACCATAGTAATTGTAAAAATTGTAAAACAACCATGCAAAGACTTACTGCAAATATGACGAATGGTTTTTAGTTAAATACTTTTTATACCTATTGAGTAAAATTTGCTCTCACACTATTTTTAAAATTCCATAAAGATACAACTAGACAAAGAAGAAAAAATGACAATCATTGATACAGCACAGAACTTTATTTTTTTCCCAAGTATATTAACAAGATATAAGACATCACCTTGGTTGCAATAATAGCTCATCCAGCCAGCTTCACAGCCATTGGCGCATTCACCGGTCACGTGGTCACACTGAGCATTGTGGTTACAGTTTCCGCAAATGTGTATACAATTACGACCGTAACGATTATTGCAAGCTGTCGAGAAAAAAAATATTTCCTTTTCGATCAAAATTATAATATATTTTCCATATATTTCCAGTTAACATGCATTATCAAATTTTGAATTATGTAAATAGATTTAATCAATATCTCTTTTCAGGCAAAATTATCGTTCTCAATAATGAGCAATTATTTTCGTATACATAAAAAGGGAAAACAATCAATTAGAGAGAGAGAGAGAGAGAGAGAGAGAGAGGGAGAGAACCTATTTGACAGTCCTTGCCGCTCCATCCTGCCGCACAGCCTGATGCGCATGCGCCTGTATCAGGATCACATACTTCCGTTGTGTCTGCGCAATTACATCTTTTGTCACATTCGATTCCAAACCAGAACTGACTACAAACTGTTTAGATCAGAAAAAAAGTTGCACAGAAAATCAAAATATTAGTGTATGTTTGTATACACATTAAAAGTTGAATTAAACTTTCACGCTTAAAAAACAGTGAAATCATGATAATCATAAAAAAAAGGCAAAGAAAAGTTACAAATCGAGATTCATGGACACTATTTCATCCATCTGTTCAAGACAAACAATCTCAGACATGTGAGACCTGCTGTACCCTATCCGTCATTCTGGTTAATGATATGGCGTACTGGCTGAAAATATTTCACACGAGTCTGTGTGAATTTATCATCTAAACTGATACCTTAAACATTTCTGATCAGACATAGCAAATTGATTTTCCTTTACAGTACTGTTCCCGTCGTTTCATAGACATCTTTCCCTGTAAAATTTCCTTTATTTCACAAAAAATGCTCTTTACCCCTGAGGTTTTGTTTCCCTACACTCCAGAATATGGTGCGTTTACTCCCCAAAATAAGGTATTAAGGTCCCTTATCCATCAATCCAAAGTCGCGATATACCAAATTCGTTTATATTGTTTTGAAATATGTTGTCACTGTGTGTGATATAAAGTCACTTATCGCAGTGAGGCAGTCCTACCGGTATATCTGTGATACCTCAGTGAGACAGCACTACCGCTGTGATACCTCAGTGAGGCAGCACGACCACTGTGAAACCTCAGTGAGTCAGCCCTACCGGTATATCTGTGATACCTCAGAGAGGCAGCACTTCCGGTATATCTGTGATACCTCAGTGAGGCAGCACTACCACTGTGATACCTAAGTGAGGCAGCACTACCACTGTGATACCTCAGTGAGGCAGCTCTACCACTGTGATACCTCAGTGAGGCAGCACTACCACTGTGATACCTCAGTGAGGCAGCACTACCACTATGATACCTCAGTGAGGCAGCACTACCACTATGATACCTCAGTGAGGCAGCACTACCACTGGTATCAGAGGGTCCCTTGATCCATCAATCCAAAGTCGCATTACCAATATGTTATAGTGAGAATGTCACTGTGTGTGATACATAAGCAGCACTCTATACGCAGTGAGGCAGCACTACCACTGTGATACCTCAGTGAGGCAGCACTACCACTGTGATACATCAGTGAGGCAGCACTACCACTGTGAATACCTCAGTGAGTCAGCCTACCGTGCATCTTGAACTCAGAGAGGCAGCACTCCGTTATGATACCTCAGTGAGGCACACTACCACTATGATACCTCAGTGAGGCAGCACTACCACTTGATACCTCAGTGATGCAGCACTACCACTGTGATACTAAGTGAGGCAGCACTACCACTTGATAACTCAGTGAGGCAGCTCTTCCACTGTGATATCACAGTGAGGCAGCACTACCACTGTGATACCTCAGTGAGGCAGCACTTCCATACTGTGATACTCAGTGAGGCAGCACTACCAATCTTGATACCTCAGTGAGGCAACACGACCACTGTGATACCTCAATAGGCAGCACTACCACTGTGAGGCAGCACTTCCACTGTGATATCACAGTGAGGCAGCACTACCACTGTGATACCTCAGTGAGGCAGCACTACCACTGTGATACCTCAGTGAGGCAGCACTTCCACTGTGATATCACAGTGAGGCAGCACTACCACTGTGATACCTCAGTGAGGCAGCACTACCACTGTGATACCTCAGTGAGGCAGCACTACCACTATGATACCTCAGTGAGGCAGCACTACCACTGTGATACCTCAGTGAGGCAGCACTACCACTGTGATACCTCAGTGAGGCAGCACTTCCACTGTGATACCTCAGTGAGCAGCACTACCACTATGATACTCAGTGAGGCAGCACTAACGGTACCACTATGATATCACAGTAAGACAGTCTCACCGCTGTGATACCACAGGAAGGCAGCACTATCGGTATATATATGATACCACGGTGATACAGCAATGTATCTGTCACATGTAGACGAGACTCTCAAAAATTATATTAATATAAGAATCACCATATATTTGAAAATCGCACAGCTCCACTTCCTTCACCCTGTTGACAACCATGACGTACAACCCCATCACTGGAACGTCACACGTAACTATGGCCCCGTCTCCATGGATACGGATTGTGGTGCACAAGGTCATCATATACACGTTCTCTTCCATACCCACATAAACTCGCCAGTTCTGGATGTTGGATGTAGATCCTGTTGTGAAAATCTCAGTCAGATAAAAGTAAGACAAACATGAGTGTCATGCAATGTTTGTGAAATTCGTGCCTTCTTCCATACTTTCCTCTTCTTTTCAGATTTTTACAGGGGAGGTTAACTGTTTTTCCAGTGAGGGTGGGGGGAGTGGTTCTTTTCTTCTTTCTCATAGTATAATAGCCAATAATAGCCATTTCCCCTACCCCTACCCCTCTGGATCCGTGCATGATATGAATCGACCGAAGTGAATCGCAATGATCAACATGTTAATAATGATATACACGAGTTCGAAAAATACGATGCTCGTAAAAGGCAGACTCTGTGCGATTCTAGAACACTAATCGTACGGATTAGACAGAGGCATTAAATAGTTTTACCTTTCAGTGCAACATATTATAACAGATCGCGGGAATCTCTTTACCGGATGTTCAAATTCAACCCCCTTGCAGGCAAGCTATACACGTGTGCATCTGTTTGCTCGTACCATAGTTATACAACAGATGCAGATGCAATTGAATGACGAGCTCCTGTTTAGGCGTGTGACATTTTTTACGTATCTTTTCTGATCAATACAGACAACAATCTTCTTTAACTCGCAACGTAAGCATGAACGTTATCAATGGCGGTACTATGAAAGAAATTTTGTGACGCGCTATACATGGGGGCATGTAATACGCCCTTGGTTAATCTAAAGTGGATATGGAAAATAAAATCATGTCGTTTACTGAAATATGTTCGGCCCTCACAATGAATGATACAAGATTAATTTTATGTGGAAAATCAAGGAAACAACTCCATGTTACAAGCCACTTGACTTTACTGTTCCGGTTTATACACAACTTTAGGACTCTCAGTCTTTTGATTAAATATGATATGCGATGCAACAAATATTTGACTTACAAATCAAACACACCCCACCTTCCTAAACCGTCTGTATACCTGTCAAGAGTTTTATTCTTTCTACTCTGGTCACGTGCTCGAGCTGCACCACCCACCATCCGGGCACGTTAACTTTGGTCAGTGAGCATGTATTGTAGTCTGCATCCACGGCTAAGGCTGCAGGTTCGGACGTCTTACCGTTCTTCTGATTGGCTGGTCTCTGGTATGCCACATTCTCTGAAGGTTTATGGTGCTATGGTAATACAAGGTAGTACATACACGGAAGAGAGTGTACCACGTAATAATATACTAAATCATTTAAATAGCTCTTCTTGGTGATCAGAATATAGAAATAATTACAAGACTGGTTGGCATTATGCCGGGATAATGTAACTGGGAGTGATATCATGTCATTTGTCTATAAAAGCAGCACTATTAATGTATCAAATAGACAAACTCCCAAAATTACTAAAATATTATCAGTGTGACATTTATTCCAGAAAACAAAAGCAAAATAGTTGGCAAACCAACAAAAAGATGCCATGATAACTTACTTCTCTGACATGAAGCACCATCCCATACCGGGGCACAACCGGTACTGCACGCACCGGATATGACGTCACAAGATCCCGAATGTTTGCAATGACACGTTGAGGCACAGCCCTGCCCGAACGTGTTATTCGTGCATGTTGTACCTGGGGTATTTATAACTTATAAACATCAAAATGATTATGGTTTGTTCCTATAAAATGTAATACCGTTACTAAGTTAATATTTCTTCTTCAACAACAATAACAAATCGGATGGTTGCTGCGTAAACTTTTGTTGACATTAATTTCCGTTGAATATGCATTAAAGGCAATTAGGTAGAGTGTTACATTTTCGTGGTTTCTGGTTCCAGAAATATCCGGTCTACTAAATGAACAAAACAATCAACGAAATCCACGAAAATCCTATGACATTTTCCTAGCGAAAATGGGCGAGATGTTCCGAATGGTAATTATTTATTTTTGAATATTATGCAGAACGTGTAACTAGACTATTTCACTTAGATAATGCTGATATTTTAGAATAATTGCGGTTTTCCCAATGTCATCCATGAAGGTATTCACATCGAATTATATAGACGTGTATTTACCACACGCTTTGACATGTCTTTTTCTATCCATTAACAATTACTCCTAACTGTTGGGCTATTTTAATTAGGTTTCAACGATATTTCTATCCATGAATATTTATCACCACTAAAACTTTCCTTTGATAAGCCTAATATTTTCTAGGACATGTATCAACAAAAATTGTATTCTCAAATTGTCTTTGATACATAATAAGAAAATTTAATGTTACTGAAAATGAATGAGTGTAAATCGAACGGAGTTACTTTATTATTCCTTACTGAAATATATTAAGACATTCTTTCCGTACATCTTTTCTTTTTATACTTCTTTAACCTGTGCAAATAATGTGGAAATCATGTTAGAAATTATAAAAGTTGTTGGTGTTATTGTGAAGTTATGTCTTCCTTATAGTTCATTTTGTAAAAATATGGAATTTAACCCAAGCGAGGCGAAGCAAACGGTAGATTTAACTTGAACATTATTTCATATTTCATGCGTAAATTTTACAGATGTATTTCTTTAATTTTAGGAAACAAATGTTTCCCTGCTATTTTTTTTTAAATTAAATTGAGTAATTAACACATAATACAGCGCCTAAAATACAATCATAGCAGCTAAATCTACTAGATATAAATTCAAATTACTACTTTAATCATTGGGGTATTGACCTTACACGCATTTTATCTGTTCCTCTGAGAAACGATAGGAAATTAAAAGATGTAAATATACATATGTGTGTGTCTGTTTTAATTTCAAGTGCTCTTAATGTTCATGAAATTCAATACAGTTTTGTGTTGTGATAATTTTAACGATAACTGCTTACCGGATTCTGTAAGACACACAAAGATCGCGGCTGTGATTAGAACACATCTCAACATAATCCAAGACAACATGATTACCTCCAAGTCAACTCCAACTAATGAGACGACTGGTCACACTTCATCGGGTGATCATCCTTTCTCCGTATAAAGACAAGTTTTGTACCGCAGGACTGCACACACAGCGTGTGGCGGTAGCGGTAAGCACAGATCGATCCCAGTTCTTTTTGACTGGTGTTGCGTTTTGAAAGGCTCAATGACTGTCCAAAACAAATGTTACATTATGTATGCGTTTATCAGCTTATAGGGTATGAATGGAAGATGCATGCTTGGATATGGTTTTCACCAGTGAGATATCATCCGAATAAAAGTTATTAATCTTATTGATGTAAGGGTACTTATTTATGTACGAACACAGAACTAATATTAATGCTACAGATGAAGTGGTGAATTTATTATTTTATTCTAAATACGGAAACAAAAGCGAAAAATTCAGGACACCGCTATCCGGTGCGAATCCCTCGGGGCGATAGATCCCTTTTGACCATCCAAGTCACTTTTTTTTTCTTTCTTTCCAACCAATCAAAAGTGGTCGTTTTATACAGCTGTTTATGGCTGTGTGTGTGTGTGTGTAATGAGCCGGAGGATTCCGATGGCATTGAACATGTACTGGTCCATTCGGGGGGCACTGAATTCGAAATGCCTGTATTAAATACCAATTCGTAGGAGTGACATACCAAGTAGTTTTACTCAGATAGGTTTAGGAAAAGTAATAAGACTTGTCAACTTTATGTAATAGTATTTGTTTTTATTTAGACATAATGATTGAAATGAAAAGAGTTAGAGGTAATGCGAAATGAAATAAACGAGTCGAACAGAAGAAGAAGAAGAGAGAGAGAGAGAGAGAGAGTACATGCATGTGGCTATAAATCATCCAAGTCGCTATATGGTTTCTAGAAAGGGAGAGAGAGAGAGGGGGGGGGGGGGGTCGTGATATTTCTTGACGTTGAGTTACGCTCCGTGAAGACAGTATCATAGTCTAAACGTTTCTATAAGATAGAGTATATATTGCGTAGGTATTAGGATAGAAAAGTATAACCGAAACATGCTTTCCATATGTGATTTTCGACGCCGATATACAAAAAAAAATAAAAAAAAAAAAATAATAACAATAATATTAAAAGCTAAGCTTATTTGCACGATTGATGGCATAAAACAAAATAACGCCAAAACCTCCACGCGTTTTCCTGCAACTCTAATTATTAAAAAGTCAACTGAACTCGCATAACCCCACCGGCAGTCTCTCGGTCCGGTGTGAGGCTCATGTTCCCCAAATTCTATTCATAAGTTGCAATTCTAATGAGGTCATGGCCTTAGGAATTAAGTAAAATTTTATGCAAATCAGTAATGCATATTTTCGACTGAGTGCGGCTCCGCCGCCAGTTGCCCTCGTTTATTTCGGAATTAACATCACTAAACCATATCACTTCTTTTAGAACAAAACATAAAAAAGCATATATACGGTCTACCTATAGTATTAATATGAAAACAGTTTGAAAAGTTATCTTGACTTGACTATTTGAGTTTACCGTCGCTTCGACAGTATTTCAGTCATATAGCGACGTCCAGCTAATTACAGGTGGAGGAAGACCCCCAATGCACGGAGGCATCCAGGTAGAACCACCGACCTACCTCAAGCTAGCTGGAAGGCTTCCTCACATGAAAATCCGAATGACCCTGCCGGGATTCGAACCTAAGTTATCTGATTTCAGTGATAAAGATAATAGTCAAAAAGAAAAATTTAAATATTATTTGTTGTTGTCCCACACGGGATTTGAGCCTGAGATGACTTGCGCACACGTATTTTGTAGTCTTGTTCCCGGTCGTCCTCAATATTTCAAAACCAGCAACTGCACTGATTATGGGAGGTAACTGCTGCGGGGAGTTTGAACTAGCCTGGATTAACTGCCGGGAACCAGACTAAGTTTGAACCGGCAGTGCCAATGTACCCCTGCCTAACCCGTTAGATATGGGCGAGGCGTTCCGAATGCGGCAGTTGCAAGCATGACGTCACAATCTTATCTGAACCTTAATCGGAATATTTCGGTCATCTACGCTCCACCACAAAATCGGAAACGTACTTTGAAAACGAAAGTAGGGTATTTTCTGCCTTTAACAATCCTTTAACAAGATGTGGAAATGGATTTTTATGACTGCTCCTCTGGCATGTTTGGGTTATTTTCTAGGTAAATTATTCAGTGATAAGGACAAGGTGAAATACTCGGATATTTCTTTGCTGAAATTGATGATCAAGTTGGTGGTCCGGTTTTTCCGGCATCCATTTCAAGGCAGCCTGCATCTACCACGAAATTTGATTTACATAGCAGGGGGAGCTGATGTCAGTCATGACTGTTCCCTGAAAATATCACCCACCAATCATAAAGTGACAGCATACGGAGTAAGGTAAGTTTCCAAAGCACTAACAAGTTTGAGCCTACAAAGCGTCAGTGCATTTCTCATCTTTAAATAAATCAAAGTGCTGAAGGTACTGGATTTTGTGAGTGTTCTTCTTCTTCCGTTTACTGCCAACATTCAACATATTGAATATACAAGCAAGACGCGCATGGTTAAAAACAGGATAAAAACAGAACTTTGGGATTTACTTTGTGAGTGATGTTACTTGAGTTTTGAATATCTCGAGTAACTTAGTTGAGGCTATATTCAGTGGCAGTTTGTTCCAGTCTCTGATAGTGTTTACAAAGAACGACCATTTCCTACAATCTTTGATGGCAGTTTGTTGTGCATAGGCATGATTATTTTTATGTCGTGATTGTCTGTTTGGCTTTTGGAGATAATTGTCTTTTTATTGCGACCATGTTGTTAACTACTTTATAGAACATGAAAAGCCTAGCTTCTTTGCGTCTAGATTGGAGTTTTTTCCATCCTAATTCTTGTAGCATATCCCTTACTTGAATGATTTCTATGATGACTGGTGACGTATATTGCGACTCTTCTTTATACTTTATCAATTTAATCAATATAATAACCTTGTTATATACAAGGTTTTTTTTCTTCTGCTTTTGTTATTTTAAACACAATTTAATGAAATTTTAGGAGTGTTAAAGCACATCTTTTAAAAAAACAATTGGGCAGATTTTCCGTTAAGCAACATAACGGGTACCATTGATTGTAACACCATGCATATTTTACGGTACATCCAAAATTAGTTATGAGCCCCTTTGCATCAAAACAAACTAAATTCAACTACATCTACATCAATACAAAACCTGTCATAGCTGACAATTATGTTTTTGTGTGGATTGTGGCAAAAAGAGAAAGACGAAATTGTAGAGACAGAGTAAGTTGGATCAAAGACCAAGGGAAGTTTGACCTGACTGCTTTCTGTCCCTCAAGAAAGACAAACTTGGTTACAGTAGCGGTCCCTTGGATTTACCCAACCGATACAGCTCTTTCTATCACTTGTACCTGTAATACAGTCGAAGCCTGATTAATAAGAATGATATGGTGGAGAGCTCAGCTATAGTTGCTGGCATTGAGTTTTTTTTGTTGATGTGGTGTCAAATATTCTCAACTTTGATATCTACCAGATTGGTCAGTCTTGAATGGCATAGTGTCAGCTGCTGATTTTTTTGACTTAAGGCTTTCATCCCAGGTCTTTGATCATGTCTGTGACTCGGCTTGTATTTCTGAATCTGTCTGATGCATATCTGGCTGAATGATGCATCTCAATCTTTGTGGTAGCCACTGTAGGATGTGGGTTCCAAACAGACACACAATACTCAAGGTTTGATATGACAAGGGCAAAGTATGTGGCGGACTTGGTATCCTTATTAATACTAATATGCAAGTTTCGCTGCAGGAAACTCACCATTCTATTGCCTTTCTCACAATCCTACATTTATTCCAGGATAGGTTTGGGTTAGGTGTACACGCATATTCATCTGTAATTGTAAAGCGTACATACAGTGACAGTTACACAACATTTAGAGAAATTATTTCTTTTGTGTTTTCATGTAACAAACAATTATTGTGTCCTGCAAATATTTATTTTTGACTCAAAACTGATTTTTCAATGCTTAAGCAAAATCTCAGCATACCTTTGTTGTAGAGTTATGTTCAATTGTTTGATAATTTTTATGAAATTGAGAGGAACTATGTTTGTCAGATAATTTAATGCTTTGAATGTGGGTGATAGTGATAGTATTGTTATGAATGACTCTGTCACACACAACTCTAAGTGCAACATTAGATGGGCTGTCACCATGTAATGACTGACCGTACCAGTTTGGGACTAGCAAGTAACCAAAACCTATCAGAAAAACTTGACTATATCACTACAATTTTCACCCATTTCTCTTTTTTGAAGCTGGGCCCATCTAGACCTATGGCAAATGGTCAGATAGGTCCTGCTTATAATGTCACGATACTAGCAGAGAATCGGAAGTACCGCTTTTATCAAGTGCCACTATAATACCAAGAACGGCTGTAACCCATCCAATGGCTATCCCTGTCTAACATTGCTGAACATTGAAGATTGGGGGTAGTGCAAGGAACCACATCTCAACTAAAACTGGCTCAATTGCCAGATTCTTAAACTTGACCATATAACTAACATGTCTCGAGTTGTTTAAGATTTTTTTTTGAAATTCTAGATATGATAATGCTGCAACAGATAATCAGCTACACTTTGGTCTATAAGACATTAAACATCTGCAGTGATGTCCCTAATTATTAAAGTAGAGCTACACCATTTCGTTGTAATTATGAATGATAACCGTGATGTAATGAAATGAATCTTGTGAATAATGGAGTGAAAGTCTTCCTCTGCTATTTCAAGTGAAACTCCCAAATATTTGTTTTTGGCTGTTTTGCAATTCTGTTTATTTTGAAAGATCCATTTGAACCCTAAACCTCCAGATTGCAAATGGAACCTTTTACCACTGAGCTATATTGTGCTTCTGTTAGTTTCACAGTTGTCCAGCTTTCTGGGTCTATTCTTTCTTTTTCTTTTGTTCAATTTGGCAAATGCACCTTTCCAATATTTAGCTGTAAAATTTTATGCAATACTTTTCCCATTCATGGCTAGATCAGCTGATCACAGACAGTACTACAGAAAAATACATGTACATGTATTATTTTTGTATGAAAGGTCAGCCATTGACTACCCGGTACCTTAGTATTGGGTTGATACAAACTGGATAGCTGTAGGGCTATCCTGGTACCTGCGAATTGGGTATAAAATTGTTATTTAGTTTCATAGCAGGCTACGAGTTAACATAATTCTACAGTCTGTCAAGAAATTATCTTTCTGTGAGTTCAAGATAGACATAGTTTGGTGTACTAAGTCTGCATCATTTAGTGCTTGTCGAAATGTATTAAATCAATGACATTATTGGTTATTACAGGTGGTAATGTTTTTAGCTCACCTGAGCACTTGTGCTCGGGTGAGCTTTTGTGATCGCCTTTTGTCCGTCGTGCGACGTGCGTCGTGCGTTGACCATCGTCAACAATTGCTTGTGAACACCCTAGAGGCCACAGTTTTGGCCCAACCTTCATGAAACTTGGTCAGGATGTTTGTCTACATGATATCTCGGATGAGTTCAAATTGGGTCATGTGGGGTCAAAAACTAGGTCACTAGGTCAAATCCTTGAAAAACCTTTTGAACACTCTAGAGGCCACAGTTTTAGCCCATCTTCATAAAATTTGGTCAGGATGTTTGTCTACATGATATCTCGGATAAGTTCGATATTGGGTCATGTGGGGTCAAAAACTAGGTCACCAGGTCAAATCTTAGAAAAACCTTGTGAACACTACAGGCCACAATTTTGGCCCAATCTTCATGAAACTTGGTCAGGATGTTTGTCTACATGATATCTCAGATGAGTTCGAAATTGGGTCATGTGGGGACAAAAACTAGGTCACCAGGTCAAATCTTAGAAAAACCTTGTGAACACTCTAGAGGCCACAGTTTTGGCTCAATCTTCATGAAACTTAGTCAGGATGTTTGTCTACATGATATCTCGGATAAGTTTGAAATTGGGTAATGTTGGGTCAAAAACTAGGTCACCAGGTCAAATCTTAGAAAAACCTTGTGAACACTCTACAGGCCACAGTTTTGGCCTAATCTTCATAAATTTTGGTCAGGATGTTTGTCTACATGATATCTTGCATGAGTTTGAAATTGGGTCATGTGGGATCAAAAACTAGGTCACCAGGTCAAATATAAGAAAAACCTTGTGAACTCCCTAGAGGCCACAGTTTTAGCCCAATCTTCAATAGATTTGGTCAGGAGGTTTGTCTAATTGATATATTGGATGAGTTCGAAAATGAGTCACATGAGATCAAAAACTAGGTCACCAGGTCAAATCTAAGAACACTCTAGAGGCCTACATTTTTGTCCCAGTCTTCATTAAACTTAATATGAATGATGACTGCATGAATTCCCAGTTGGTTGCAAATTCGGGTAGGATCAATATGTAGGTCACTTAGTCAAATGTTAGAAAAAACACTTTTAGATGCCAGATTTTTTGTCATTATGCCTAACACAGCCATCTTACTCAGGTGAGCGACACAGGGCCATCTTGTTTATGTAATAACTTCATCTGCACGGCCGGGTATCCATGATGAGTACCTACCGGTAGGTAAAAATTTGAATGCATCTGTATATACTGGAAAGTACTGTCTTGTTCGTGGCATGGCTGGAGTTTTGCCATCTACATGTACTACTTTATAATAGAGAAAAAAGGATGGCTATCCAGAGACTGAGCCAAGTGACTGAACGTGTGTCTAGCTGTTTGTGGCTAAGACGTGAGGAGAAGAGCTGGATGTAATCAACCAACACACAGTGATTTTCAATGTGGGCCCACCCGTCACGAGAGTGTTCATGGATTAAAGGGACAAAACACTCAATGACGGCGGACTCCATGCTGATGATGTTGGTTGAGGAGCAGTTTACACTGTATATCTTCACATACAGTATTTTACTAGATAATATTGAAATTTAAATTAGTGAATGTTTATTGCTTTGAAAATTATATGAATAATGTTATTTTCTGGGAAAAAGATGTTTTTGTTTTTTGAAACCTCAATATTGAGATTTTTGCATTAAATCAAAAGGTTTGGGTATCATGTAAAGATGTGTTGTGAAATATCAAGCTGTATGGAAGAGTATTACACATACTGATACATGTAACACATTGAAAGGGAAAGTTTCTTTAAATTATTAGTTTATATTTTCAAATTTTAGAAGAAATGTTATTTTAAATTTTAATCTTTTTAATCAGCTATGTGAAATTGAAGTAAAAGACTGAATTCTGATTCTGCAATATCAAATATCATTGTTTAAGATAGTCGTTTTGGTTTATAATAAACAATTCTAGCTTTGTATTGGTAAAAGCTACTCAGGACACTTTAACTCAACAAAACATGTTATGATTGTTCCATTTTCAATTGCTGTATGGCTTTGTATCATTTTGGACATCTATTTAAATTGCATTGCATCTTGCATATAAATGTATATTTTATTTGTCAACAGGTGATAAGAAGTAAGGGCTTTCCTTCATGAGAGGTTACTATGAATAAAGAACTAGAACTTCCAGTATCTGATATCATATCACCATTCTTTCCCTTTAGTTCTGATGAAATAATATCATCTTGTGTGAAGAAAGATATACATTTTAAACATTTACCGATGATGACAGAAAATGAATTTCCCCATCTTTTATAATCTTCATTAGATACTTCAAATCATCTGAGGTCCACTCTCCTATATTTGTGCTGAGATGGATTCAGTGAAATATAATATTGTCTGAGCAAACAGAGGGGACCCTGATCAGACAGCTCCTTCCAGGAACTGTCTTATCTGGGTCTCCTCTATGAGCCAATGTGTCAAAATGAGTTGATATGAGATAAAAGGTTAAATCCGAAGGTAAAAAATCACAAAAAGATTTAGAATTACCCTGTCAGGCTAATCTTTTTTATATTTATCTGATTTTACCTTCTTTTGAATTCTGATTAAAGAATTTTCAAAGAATGCTTTGATTTAATTTGAACATTAAAATGGTCTACAGAGAAGTTATTAAAATATCCCAGAAAACATAAACATGTATTTATATCGTCCTACAAATATTCACAAGAAATCATGGTTTCATTTACATATTTTGAAAACAAAAATGTCTGTAAAAGTTAACAACTGGTACTGATAAGTAGAACTATAGGTAATACAATGGTGGA
Organism: Solen grandis; assembly: GCA_021229015.1. Classification (NCBI taxonomy): domain Eukaryota; kingdom Metazoa; phylum Mollusca; class Bivalvia; order Adapedonta; family Solenidae; genus Solen; species Solen grandis. The sequence continues at coordinate 37,632,546 of CM037782.1, read as the reverse complement.
AGTTATTTCCAGAAAACAGCACCTTTGACATAACGCTGGTAAGCAAGGGAAATTTGAATTGTTCTACAGTTTTGTATCCTATACCACACAGCTTTACAAATGTATACAATTGGGTAAAGTTCGGGTTCATTTTTGTGATAAAGTTTGCATTATCATCTTCTAATTTTAGCTGCTATTTAATCTTTAAAGTCTTTTTGGACTGAATAAAAAAGAATGGGTATCTCAAGGCAAAGTTTAGTTACTTTAATAGATAATGAAACTGGTTGAAATTCTCAATTTGCTTCATTGTGAGTCATAAAACACAACAATTTCATCCCCCAACTCCTCTGAAAAAAAAAATAACACAAGCAAATATCAAATTGAGTAATAATGAATGTCCAATGACCATTGAAACAGCCAGTGAATGGTGACATTTCTGGACAACAGCTGAATTTATAAAATAGGTTGTAAAAATAAGACAATAACTAAAAATAAAATGATCTATATTTAGCTATTGTTCTATTCTTTCAGATAATTATACTCAGATTATGAACTAATTGTATAAAGTAAAAGAGTTAATAACAGAAGTATCAGATTTTGGGGCGTTTATGTATTTTAACATGATAAATTATAATCATTTTCCTTCCTTTCAAAAAAATTTCAGTGATCAGTTGAAACATATATTGATATATTGCTGCCATCATGGACAGAATCTATTTGTGAAACCATACATATAGATGCATAATCTTAATAACATTGTATAAAAAAGACATTTTTAGTTGAAAAGGTATGAATTAAGCAATATTTCTGTAACAAATGGGATCAATTTCAGCATATAAATGCTTAAAAAGAGATATTAGAGAGAAAATAACAAATATTTGAGTATTTCATGTGTTTTGACTTTGGAATGACCTTGAACTTGACTTAGAAAGGTCAGTCAAATTTGTAAGTTTTGCATACATGCTAAAATAAAGTAATTTCTTTCAAACACTTAAGATTGACCTTTATATATGGTATTTATCAATGAAACATCCAATGACCATTGATACAGCAATGGAATGGCGGCCATCTTGGATAATGTGTATGTGTGTAAACTACCAAAGTTTATACATAATCTAAACACAGATATCATACAAAACAGTTTAAAATGAAAGAATACACACATAACAATATTTCTAACACTAAAAGTAATCCATTTGAGTATAAAACATGCATAAAATGAGAAAAAGTAGGTAGGAGATATCAAATTTTGGAGTATTTTTTGTACTTTGACCCTGAAATGACCTTGACCTTGAATTTGCTATTGTTGTATATGAATTTGATGTACATTATGGAAGGAGTAATAATCATGCAATTAATTTGAACTACCTCTGTAAATAAATCTGTAACAAACAGATAAAATAATTTCACTGAACTTGCGATTTATGGCGGCCATCTTGGACGCCATCTTGGATTTCCGAGTCCGCACCAGGCGTTGGCAATTTATGCCGGCAGTTTCATATAGTACAGGCATTGGTAAACATTTTGGTATATAACATTGCTTGTTCTACTTTTATGGCCACCCCAACTCCCAAATCCCACTGATTGTCACCCCACTATAATCCTTGTTGTTTGTATCAGTTTTGATATCTAGTCTAGATTCTATATATGTAGTAATGTCATCACTACTTTCTTCACCTTCGAGTAAAGGATCAACCACGGGATATTACAATGTAAACAGATAAAGAGCTGATACAGATAGGACTTTGTATGTCAGGGTCACTGTGAGACGTGTATTGTGATACAGTATTAGTGATCCACAACACAATAGTATAAATATGTATTGTGATACATGGTTTTATATTTTGCATACATGGTTATATGTTGTATTATACCACATGTGTATGGGTGATACTGCAGTGTGGCAGCACTAAATCCATCTCAAGTAGACATAGTCTCCCAATGATTGAAACACTGTAGATTCATTAATTGTGATTAGCCATGTGCAGGGCTAATTTGCCTTAGGTGTGTATAGTGAAATCTCTTAATGACATCTTCTCTGAAAGCACTGGACATATTTTGATTTAATTTAGCAGGGATGATCCTTGGGTGAAGCTTCACAAAAGTTGCTAAAATTATTCCGATCCATAAAAAAACATGGCTGCAAGGGGCTGGACTAATTGGCCTTTGCCTTATATGTATATATTGAAAACTTAAAATGACCTCTCATCTGAAATTGATAAAACTTTGCAGGGATCATCTCCTTCAAAACTTCTGGCCATATTTCAAAATGTTTTAATACAGACTGATGTTCCTTTGGTAACCCTATACTCAGGTGAGCGACCCAGGGCCATCATGGCCCTCTTGTTAATAATATATATTATCTATAGTAGTGTAATAAGATGGAATATTGTGTGAACTTACTTGTTATAAGATAGAGGAGATAAAGTAACAGAAGATAAAAGATACATATTTTCACCAGTAAATATTTTTATGTAACCTGTGTCCATTGTCATTCATTGCCACACTTTCTTGTCTGGGGCATAGCTTCAACACTATTGTATGGATTCACTCCAATTTTGGGAATAAATATCTTATGAGTTCACAAGAAATGTAATTCTAGGTAGGTTCTTTGGACTTTTTTTTTTTCTCTTTACATTTTGAACAATATGATTTGACTAATAAAAATTGAAAACTAACTGGATTGAACATCCCCAAAATTTATATAATGCAAGCTATAAGATGTTTTATCACCCCTTTATGTGTTACCTTTTGAGATGTCCAGGATATGGTAACCTTTTTTTATGCTCACCGAAGGTGACGCATATAGTCGCCGCTTCGTCCGTCCGTCCGTCCGTCCGTCCGTCCGTCCGTCCGTCACACTTTCCTTGTCCGGACTATTTCTCAGGAACTAACGGCTTGAATTCAACGAAACTTTATGGGAAGCTTTATTACCAAGAGGAGATGCGCATATCGTCAGCATGACCCGATTCCTAAATTTTTCACAGAGTTAAGGCCCCTTGACTTTTTGGCCTATAGTTCATATTGCATGATTCTTGTCCGGGCTATTTCTCAGGAACTAATGGCTTGAATTCAATGAAACTTTATGGGAAGCTTTATTACCAAGAGTAGATACGCATATCGTCAGCATGACCCGATTCCTAAATTTTTCACAGAGTTAAGGCCCCTTGACTTTTTGGCCTATAGTACATATTGCATGATTCTTGTCCGGGCTATTTCTCAGGAACTAATGGCTTGAATTCAACGAAACTTTATGGGAAGCTTTATTACCAAGAGTAGATACGCATATTGTCAGCATGACCCGATTCCTAAATTTTTCACAGAGTTAAGGCCCCTTGACTTTTTGGCCTATAGTTCATATTGCATGATTCTTGTCCGGGCTATTTCTCAGGAACTAATGGCTTGAATTCAACGAAACTTTATGGGAAGCTTTATCACCAAGAGTAGATATGCATATCGTCGGCGTAACCTGGTTCCTCAATTTTTTACAGAGTTATGGCCCATTGACTTTTTGGCCTATAGTACATATTGCATGATTCTTGTCCGGGCTATTTCTCAGGAACTAATGGCTTGAATTCAATGAAACTTTATAGGAAGCTTTATTACCAAGAGGAGATGTGCATATCGTCAGCATGACCCGATTCCTAAATTTTTCAAAGAGTTAAGGCCCCTTGACTTTTTGGCCTATAGTACATATTGCATGATTCTTGTCCGGGCTATATCTCAGGAACTAATGGTTTGAATTCAACAAAACTTTATGGGAAGCTTTATCACCAAGAGTAGATATGCATATCGTCGGCGTAACCTGGTTCCTCAATTTTTCACAGAGTTATGGCCCCTTGACTTTTTGGCCTATAGTACATATTGCATGATTCTTGTCCGGGCTATTTCTCAGGAACTAATGGCTTGAATTCAATGAAACTTTATGGGAAGCTTTATTACCAAGAGAAGATGCGCATATCGTCAGCATGACCCAATTCCTAAATTTTTCAAAGAGTTAAGGCCCATTGACTTTTTGGCCTATAGTACATATTGCATGATTCTTGTCCGGGCTATTTCTCAGGAACTAATGGCTTGAATTCAACAAAACTTTATGGGAAGCTTTATCACCAAGAGTAGATACGCATATCGTCGGCGTAACCTGGTACCTCAATTTTTCACAGTTATAGCACCTTGACTTTTTGGCCTATAGTTTATGTTGCATGATTCTTGTCCGGGCTATTTCTCAGGAACTAATGGCTTGAATTCAATGAAACTTTATGGGAAGCTTTATTACCAAGAGTAGATATGCATATCGTCGACGTGACCTGGTTCCTCAATTTTTAAGAGAGTTATGGCCCCCACTACCATGTTGTTGACTAATATTCATGTCATTTGCCTAATTTAACAGGAGATATCATTTAAACAAAACCCCACAAAATTCAATATGCTAGTAATGTCAATCATAATCATGTCAGCTAATTGTTGTTTAGGCCATTATACACTATTTCAAATATCCAGTCATATGTCAAGAGTGTTGGTTAACCTCTTTGATATGAGCACACATTGAAATGTATGACTTAATTTTTAGTAGTATAAAAACTTTAAAAAAATCAATGAAAGATCTGATGAGTAACACGTATTATCATATTAAATAGTAAACTGTTACTAAGTCTCCAAATTAGAGTTGGTAAAACATCTCATCTGATGAGAAGAATAGATATGATTTAGGAATGGGGATTTCAACATATCCTCCCACCCATTGACCAAGGCCTTATTTGTAACAATGACGTTCTTCGGGGAGCATCTGTCAGTTCTACTGACTTTCTTGTTTTGCAATAGTTTCAGTTTGCTGTTGATATGTTTTATTGCCCCCTTTTTTGATTTAAAAAAACTTTTTGTAACAGATGATGTGTTCAGTGGTATGAATTTTCTAACATCTACATTTGATATGCAAACCTTATGGACCAAGACACTGTATCCTTAAACAATGCCAATTAGTCCTTCAGTCCAATTGATCTGTGTATGTTAAGCAAAGCATTGATTATAGTTATAACAACCATTCCGCTATCTCTCAAAATGGACATGTTGAACAAGTCATTGTATACATGATGAGCCCTACCCTGCACCTGACACATGGTTGGTTAGATGTAGCACCTTGACACGCATATCTCCGAAAGTATTTGTACTACAGACTTGATACTTCAGGGATATATTATTCAGGACATGAACTTGCGAACCTGGGTATTATACCCCCCGCACAACGAAGTTGTAAGGAGGGTATACTGGATTCAGCTTGTCTGTCTGGCCGTCCGTCTGGCCATCCGGCCGTCCATCCGTCTGTCGGTTTCTTTGTCTGGGCCATAACTCAAAAAGTATAAAAGGCATCAAGATGAAACTTCATATGTGGATAGATCTCATTGAGGGGGCGTGCAGTGACCAAGAACCATAACTCTCTGTTGTGTAATTTTGGAGTAATTGTCCTTTGTAAATTTTTATACTTAATTTTTATCCTGGCCGTAACTCAAAAAGTATAATAGCATCAAGATGAAACTTCATATGTGGATAGATCTCATTGAGGGGGCATGCAGTGACCAAGAACCATAACTCTCTGTTGCGTAATTTTTGAGTTATTGTCCTTTGTAAATTTTCATTCTTAATTTTTGTCCGGGCCATAACTCAAAAAATATAAAAGATATCAAGATGAAACTTCATATGTGGATAGATCTCATTGAGGGGGTGTGCAGTGACCAAGAACCATAACTCTCTGTCGCGTAATTTTGGAGTAATTGTCCTTTGTAAATTTCATACTTAATTTTTATCCTGGCCGTAACTCAAAAAGTATAAAAGGCATCAAGATGAAACTTCATATGTGGATAGATCTCATTGAGGGGGCATGCAGTGACCAAGAACCATAACTCTATGTTGCATAATTTTTGAGTTATTGTCCTTTGTAAATTTTCATTCTTAATTTTTGTCCGGGCCATAACTCAAAAAATATAAAAGATATCAAGATGAAACTTCATATGTGGATAGATCTCATTGAGGGGGCGTGCAGTGACCAAGAACCATAACTCTCTGTCGCGTAATTTTGGAGTAATTGTCCTTTGTAAATTTTCATACTTTATTTTTGTCTGGGTCGTAACTCAAAAAGTATAAAAGGATTTGCCTTTGTCTGTCCATCCATCCCAATACTGTGACACAGGTAACTCTGACATTATTTGTGCTACAGGCTTTAAACTTCATGGATATATTTCTCAGGACATGTCTTGTGCCCCTGGGTGTTGGCCTTTTTTTTGGAAAATGCAACGTTGGGGGTATCTGTGTCCTCTGGACACATTTTTAGTTTATATCATTGCCCATTGTGTCAATTTATACATGTGTATCATACAACAGCAAGCTCAGCTGTTATACTAAGCTTATATCACAGTGCATAGGGAATATATTAGCTTATATCACAGTGCATAGGGAATATATTAGCTTATATCACAGTGCATAGGGAATATATTAGCTTATATCACAGTGCATAGGGAATATACTTCTTTTTCTTCCATTAGAGTTTTCTCTTTTTTCTGTTCACTCTCAGAGTTGGGTTCATCTTACACTCCGAGCCCTTCATGACACTGCGTCAGTGAAATAAACATCAGAGAATTATCATTTTTTCCAGAATTGACAGAAGGAACTTGACACAGTATAAGAAGCTGTGTGGTTACCCGGAGAATTCTGAGAGTGGAACGCTGCCACCGTGTTATGCTGAAACTCTCTTCCTGAAGCCCCTGGTAGTTCTGATCACATCATCCAAGTTCAGTCTGTCTCCAGTGGGTAAGTTCTCTTCTTTTAATTTCTCTTACATTATTGTCTAATCCATTGCCACTAAATTGCTATATTTCATACCATGGTATACCATAGAAAAAACAGATTGGACAGGCATATCAGGTTTCATACTGGCTGGTACGAATTGTACTTTATAGCGCTAGTAATACTTAACCACTTTGGAGTGAATACCTCATTTTAAGACTCGTGGAAGCCGCCAGTCTTATGTAGCCATAAATCAAAAGCATGCAGGCATTGTTGGTTTGCATAAATGCTACATCCATTTTCACTGTTTTGTATCACTCCACGCCCAGTAGTAAATCAATGCAGTGTGATTACAGTGTACATAAAGTTAATAAGGTCATGATGTTCTTAGGTATGCAACGTATGAATGGAACATTATGAAACAAATCAAAGTGCTTAAGGCACTGAGAAACTGCTGGCGGGTTTAACATGAGACAAAGAGTGAGTTCAGCTGACTTACTACCAGTAACTTGCAGGAAGATGTGTCATATGGTTTATGACCTTTGCTTCTATCGAAATTAACGTTGCTTAAAAACTGGAGTTAGAATAAATGTATAGCTAGTTCAGTCCATGCTGATCCTGTCAACAATCTTTTGGTTTGTTATTTTCCTTTGTTGTACACATATTTATTGTATATAATTTATCTGCAATATATGTATAAGTGTATCAGATCTGCTCTACCGGTTTTCTTTTTGTATGTTTTAATTTTTATCCTTCGACTAAGTCAAGACAGTCTCTGACATGGTCTCAGTAACTATGACAAAGCAGTATCTTTCTGTTACTCTTGATTTACCTGTGTGGTCCGTATAAAAGCATGTGCCATACTAGTTACTCTTTGATTTACCAGTTTAGTCCATATAAAAGCATGTGCTATACTAGTTACTCTTTGATTTACCAGTTTAGTCCATATAAAAGCATGTGCTATACAAGTTACTCTTGATTTACCAGTGTAGTCCATATAAAAGCATGTGCTATACTAGTTACTCTTGATTTACCAGTGTAGTCCATATAAAAGCATGTGCTATACTAGTTACTCTTGATTTACCCGTGTAGTCCATATAAAAGCATTAGCTATACTTGTTACCCTTGATTTACTCGTGTAGTCCATATTAAAGCATGTGTTATACTAGTTACTCCTGGTTTACCTGTGTAGTCCATATAAAAGCATGAGCTATACTAGTTACTCTTGATTTACCGTGTAGTCCGATAAAAAGCATGTGCTATACTAGTTACTCTTGATTTACCTGTGTAGTCCGTATAAAAGCATGTGCTATACTAGTTACTCTTGATTTACCCGTGTAGTCCATATAAAAGCATGTGCTGTACTAGTTACTCTTGATTTACCTGTGTAGTCCATAAAAAGCATGTGCTATACTAGTTACCCATGATTTACCTTTGTAGTCCGTGTAAAAGCATGTGCTATACTAGTTACTCATGATTTACCCTTGTAGTCTGTATATAAGCATGTGCTATACATGTAATAGTTACCCATGATTTACCCATGTAGTCTGTATAAAAGCATGTGCTATACTAGTTACCCATGATTTACCCGTGTAGTCTGTATAAAAGCATGTGCTTTACTAGTTACCCATGATTTACCTGTGTAGTCCATATAAAAGCATGTGCTATACTAGTTACCCATGATTTACCTGTGTAGTCTGTATAAAAGCATGTGCTATACTATACCTCTAATGGTTTGTTAGATGTAAATGTTTCCTTTGCAACTTGTCCTGACAATGGCAAATAGGCAGCATTTGTTTGTCATATGAAAATTATATTTGATGTCATTCAGTAGCTATTAAATGTATGTTTTAAAGGGAAGTTGTATACATGTATATAATATTTAGGGTTTTTTGTGTTTTATTAAACATCTTTTTTACTTCGTGAAATATCTCTTGATTAAGTTATGTAGAACTGGGACAGGAGGTGGGGATGATGGTTATCTCAACATTTTTTATGCTCACCGAAAGTGACGCATATAGTCGCCGTTTCGTCCGTCCGTCCGTCCGTCACACTTTCCTTATCAGGACTATTTCTCAGGAACTAACTGCTTGAATTCAACGAAACTTTATGGGAAGCTTTATTACCAAGAGGAGATGCGCATATCGTCAGCATGACCCGATTCCTAAATTTTTCACAGAGTTATGGCCCATTGACTTTTCAGCCTATAGTACGTATTGCATGATTCTTGTCCGGGCTATTTCTCAGGAACTAATGGCTTGAATTCAACGAAACTTTATGGGAAGCTTTATTACCAAGAGGAGATGCCCATATCGTCAGCATGACCCGATTCCTAAATTTTTCACAGAGTTAAGGCCCCTTGACTTTTTGGCCTATAGTTCATATTGCTTGATTCTTGTCCGGGCTATTTCTCAGGAATTAATGGCTTGAATTCAACGAAACTTTATGGGAAGCTTTATCACCAAGAGTAGATACGCATATCGTCGGCGTGACCTGGTTCCTCAATTTTTCAAAGAGTTAAGGCCCCTTGACTTTTTGGCCTATAGTACATATTGCATGATTCTTGTCCGGGCTATTTCTAGGAACTAATGGCTTGAATTCAAAAAACTTTATGGGAAGCTTTATACCATTTTGGCCTATAGTACATATTGCATGATTCTTGTCCGGGCTATTTCCTAGGAACTAATGGCTTGAATTCAATGAAACTTTATGGGAAGCTTTATTACCAAGAGGAGATGTGCATATCGTCAGCATGACCCGATTCCTAAATTTTTCAAAAATTAAGGCCCATTGACTTTTTGGCCTATAGTACATATTGCATGATTCTTGTCCGGGCTATTTCTCAGGAACTAATGGCTTGAATTCAACAAAACGTTATGGGAAGCTTTATCACCAAGAGTAGTACCATCGTCGGGTGACTGGTTCTCAATTTTCACAGAGTTAGGCCCTTGACTTTTTGCCTATAGTTATTGCTGATTGTCGGGCTATTTTCGGAACTAATGGCTTGAATTCAATGAACTTTATGAAGCTTATTACAGAGTACTTAGCAATTCTAATATTCATGTCATTTGCCTAATTTAACAGGAGATATCATTTAAACAAAACCCCACAAAATTCAATATGCTAGTAATGTCAATCATAATCATGTCAGCTAATTGTTGTTTAGGCCATTATACACTATTTCAAATATCCAGTCATATGTCAAGAGTGTTGGTTAACCTCTTTGATATGAGCACACATTGTAATGTATGACTAAATTTTTAGTAGTATAAAAACTTAAAAAAAATCAATGAAAGATCTAATGAGTAACACGTATTATCATATTAAATAGTAAACTGTTACTAAGTCTCCAAATTAGAGTTGGTAAAACATCTCATCTGATGAGGAGAATAGATATGATTTAGGAATGGGGATTTCAACATATCCTCCCACCCATTGACCAAGGCCTTATTTGTAACAATGACGTTCTTCGGGGAGCATCTGTCAGTTCTACTGACTTTCTTGTTGTATTTATTTAGACCAGTAAACTGTATTTTATACATGAAGTATCTTTTATACATTGTCAGTTTTTCATTACTTGTGTCAGAAAAATTGATGCAATAGGTTGATATACCAGTATATGTCAAGAACATCTTTTATTACATACAGACAGCTAAAAACTTGATTAGTCTGGCATTTTAAAAAAACAACAACAAAAAAACAACAAAAAAAACAACAACTAATTTTGAGTTTTACCAGGTCTGGAGGCAGATTGTGTGGGAAAAATGTTTATAATTCATGATAATGAGTACTGGTATAGTGCTGGTATAATATTCCAGTTTTCCATATTTGTCAGGTTTGATCCATCTTCGTCAGACAATCACACAGTACAAAGCATTCCGTGACTTTGTGGATTCAGAGCTGAAAACAGAGGTGGAAGTTAAGGCTTACAGGTACAGACAGTCTTAGGAATTTAGGGCATCCTTCCATCTTTCTTTCTCTCATATTTTTTCTCCTTCTCACCCCCTCTAACATATCATATACATATATATATATATATCTTAATGCATTGACATTAATTCAAACATAGCTAGCTTGCTTAACCCTTTCCCTCATATAGACTCATTTTGACGCACTCAATAGGTACCACATAAAGCCTGATATGCAGAAAACCACAGTTAAACCTTACCAAATTTAATCAAAATCCTCATTTCCAGACCACTGAGGAGCAGCGAACAGCATAAAACCTGATCAGCCTGCGAGTTACTCGCAGGCTGATCTGGTTTTTTGTTGTTCGCATAGGTCTTTTCATGGTTTCCTCTATGAGGGAAAGGGTTAAGGTAGGAATATTTCTGGTTTGTTGTAGGATTAACCTATTAACCTATTCAGAAAAAAAACTCTAATTTTATTTTTTTGATAAAATTCAATATTCTGTAGCTTGGCTTCTGTGTCAGGTAATACGGTATCTACTCAAAATATGTCTTTTACATTTTTTAAGACAATTCTTGTTATATTCCATAGTGAAATGATATTTATAACACATTAATCAATTTAATGCTTCCTCTGTTGATGTATTGAAGTTTTAGGGCTTAAACCTTTTGTTTGTTGTTGTAGAAATCTCTAATGTTGCGGTTACTTATCATATTGATAAATTATGTAATCAATGATTTACTGTGATGAAAAAAAGGTAAAGCTGGAGCAAATTGAAAATCTTACCTGGTATGCAGACTTGGAGTAATTGTTTTTTAAATATGTTATGATGTGTCAAAGTTTGTCATCAGTGCATGTGTTTTATTGCGTTGCAGGCAGTATGATCGAGGTGTGGAATGTGATATCCAATTACTTCTGTTGGGTGGGGCATCTGTACGTCTTTGGGAGGGAATGATCACTCTGCTTTCCAGAAATAGGTCAGTGAAGTCTCGTCCTAGAAAAACTAGGGAGAATATGGATTCCACATTTGAAGGTAACAAACATTTTTGTTTATAGACCAACATTCACAGACAAACAACTATCAAAAGAAAATGCTGTAATTCAATTATTATACCCCCGAAACAAAGTTTGGGGGGGTATATAGGAGTCACCCGGTGGTTGGTCGGTTGGTCGGTCGGTCCAGCGGTCCGTTGCATTTTCCTTGTCCGGAGCATAACTTGAAAACCACAAGTTGGAATTCAATACAACTTCATGCAATGATCAACACATGGGAGAAGTAGCAGGAGTGCACAAGAAACCATAACTCCATCTTGACTTATTACAGAGTTATAGCCTTTGTTACTTTCCTTGTCGAGCATAACTTGAAAAGTACAAGTTTGATTTCAAACAATTTCATACAATTTCTACCACAATTGAGGAGTGCAGTGCACAAGAACCATAACTCTAATCTAGAGTAATTACAGAGTTATGCCTTTGTATTTTTTCCTTGTCCGGTAGTAAACTTGTAAAGTACTGATTGGATTTCAAAACAATTTCATACAACTGGTCAAGCACAATGAGAGGAAGTGCAGTGCACAAGAACCATAATTCTATCTAGAGTAATTACAGAGTTATTGCCTTTGTATGTTTTCCTTGTCCAGTATAACTTGTAAGTATGATTGGATTTCAAACAATTTCATACAATGGTCAAGCACAATGCAGGAAGTGCAGTTCACAAGAACCATAACTCTATAGGATTACAAGTTATTGCCTTTGTTACTTTTCTTGTCCTGAGTATAATTGTAAACTACTGTTGGATTCAAAACAATTTCATACAATGGTCAACCACAATATGAGGAAGTTGCAGTGCACAAGAACCATA
>CM037782.1:37608683-37619920 GCA_021229015.1 Solen grandis | reverse complement strand
AAATTTGTTGAAAATACCAATACATGTAAATGCCCATATGTAATGTTATTTCCATTTTACTGGAAAGATGCGATTGATATAAAAAACTGGGAACTTGTTTTAATTATTCAGATCGTTAAGATATATTTTCTGCTTGATAGACCTAATTATTTTATGGCTAACTTGTGTTACACGTAATACTTTCTTTTCTGTTTTTCACCCTTTCAAAGATATAGTGATATATGGTCTTAATTGCTGCCCTCCGTCATGAAAGGTACTCATCTCAGACAGACAGACAAAATACTTTATTTCACCCAATATTACAAGGTAACAGAGAGATCGGTCTCTGATTGAACAGGTGGCTGGCATTAATTAAAAAATTATTCGGGCATGTAATAGTTAAACGATTGACGGCGAGCCTGTGGCATTTATTAGAAAATTCTCTCTAGGTCGATTAATGACGGAGAGAAGGCGCACGTACGACACGTAAGTCAGTAATTAAATAATCCTAATAGGTCGATCTAAGGTCACTGTTCTGATTTTACACGCAGTTACAAGAGTATTCTTACAAATCCGTCATATATTTAAATCCGCCTTTCTAATGGACACCCATCGCTGTTATAAATCATATCGCGTGTTCGTTCTTTTTTTTGCACTTATATTTATTTATGCTTAATAAACGGCATACTATATGAATTACTTCGTTATCATCTCGTGCGTCTGTCAGACAAGAATTCAATTGTTTACCCACTTATAAGAAAGAGAGAGATGTTTCACACACACACACACACACACACACACACACACACACACACACATTTACTTGTATTAAGGGTATACTTACATTTATGATTTAACAGTGACAAAAAAAATGATCAAATCGTGACAAAAAATCAATCAAACATTGACAAAAAATGGATCAACTAGTGACAAAAAATTGAATGATTTAACCATCATTATTACTGTTGAATCCTATTATTGTTATAATTGATGATCTAGATATTCAATTATTGATATTATTATTATTGATATTATTATTATTATTATTATATCATTGTCTGAGATCGAATGGAAGTGACCCTCAATTTCCGCGAGTATATCTCGGATCAAGTATACAAGTCACCTCTGTATACTATAACCAAGCAAATGACCACTAATATGGCCGCCACACATGCGCACTACCCCCAAAACGTAATATGCAAATTTGATACCTTAAATAGAACTGAATATAGCCGCCGCACATGCGCACTACTCTTAAACGCTTATATGCAAATGAGTTACTATTAATAGAAACAAAATGGCCGCCGCACATGCGCGAAAAACCCTGATGACGTCACTCCTGCGCATGCGCAGTCTTGGGTGTAAAGAGACGCACATACTACTGGCAACACTGAATATATTTATATGTATATATATTGCTGTCATCTTAGGCAACAGATTTCTATTTAATTGTCAGATGTCGTTTTCGTTTACCATTTCAGCTAATACATGAAAATGAACACAAGTTTGCTCTCAACTGTGCTATTTTCAACGATGAGATTCTGGAGATATGCTAGGATTAAATGGTTTATTTGTATTTCTCTTTTATCCATCATAATAATTCTTATGATTCAATCACATTTAAGCAGAGGACAAGACTCTGGTATGTATCCTTACACTATTATTGTGAGAAATATTACAGTTTTTATCTAATCCTAACTCTTAAAACACTTAAGTGACTTTAGCAGTGTTAAAAGTTTGTATATTTGCAATACATACAGTTGACCCTGTATTAGTGGCCACTTGTAAAAAGCGTTCAACCTGCATTTAGCGGTCAGTTTTAATATAACCAAACAAGCTTTTTGGTAAATGTTTAACCTTTATATAGCGACCATCTCATCTTCTATTGTTCCCTTGACTGACCGCTAAAAACATGTTTGACTGTATGTACATAAAGTAAGACCTCAACATTCATTAATATAGTAATTCTCTATTTTAGACTCATCTCGAGAGGTGCAACATTTCAAAGTAATGATTTACAAATTTCTGTAAACATACAAGTGTCTCTTATTGTATTTGTCTCTTATTGTATTAAGGGTATACTTACCATATATTATTGAGTTTTCGTAAATACATTTATGATTTAACAAGAAATTGACAACGTCAATCTTTTTGGAATTTGGAGTCTGAATCCAAGAGTTTCTCATCCTCCTCCCTGACATGGTCTTCATATGAACTATTACCATATCTTAGAGTGAGTAAACATAACTTGAGATTCTGTGTGAATATGAATTCAGATAAATTTTCTGTAGTTTTTATACGATTAGATAAATTCTGTTTTTTAACGATGGTTAAATTGAACAATTGCTTTAAACAACAGCTTAGCCTTTAGCGTATTTGTTGGTTTCATTTCATATTGTTAAGCACACGAATTTAGGATTTTTGCTAGAGTTTGAGAGAATGTAAATGAAAATACCAACAGCAACACAAACAAGAATAATTATATAAAATAATTATTTTCATGTACGCATGAGAAAAGGAATGAATACTACATTTCCGACTCATATCAATACTTTACTGTATATCGCGTAACATCTTCTTTGAGAATGCTGTTAATAAAAAAACAGAATGCAAGTTACAAATATTCGCTTCAAGATATACTGCACCTGACGGTTGAATAGCTCAAGAGTTGTCGGATCTACACATATGCCCCCATCCCAACCCTTACGAACGATTTTCACATTCGAGGTCTCTGTGAACTTGACTTTTGACCAAGTGACCCCAAAATCAATAGGGGTCATCTATTAGTCATGTCAAATCACCCTATGAAGATTGAGGAATGATGGCCCATTTGCGTTTTCCAGTATTTGATCGGAAACGATTTTCTCATTCGAGGTCACCGTGACCTTTGACCAAGTGACCCTAAAATCAATAGGGGTTGTGTACTAGTCATGACCAATCACACTGTAAAGTTTGAAAGAATGTGGGCCCAAGCGTTCTTCAGTTATTGATCAGAAACCAAGTGGTCTACCGACGGACGTACCGACCGACCATCCGACCTATCGACCGACATTTGCAAAACAATATGCCCCTCTTCTTCGAAGGGGGACATAACAGTACATATATAATAACTTTTGCTTTTTTTAAGGAAATTATAACTCACACCTGATTCATGGAAATAAAAGATTCGACCAGTTTAATACATGTCGAAACATGTCTAAGTTAAAGTCTGTCACGTATTAAATGGAACATGTATAAGGACCTACATAAAACATATACATCGCACAATTCCAGTTTCGAATGTTACTATACTGCCTTGCTATACATTTGGCATTCAACTTTGTTCTTTCTATACTTAGGTTATATTACAAAGTTAATCCTTCAGTCAAGTGGAAATGGTGAAATCAACAGGCCGTCAGGTATTGGAAATAATGAAACGGTATGTAAGAAATTGTATGTGAAGACAAAAAATGATAATGTAAAATTTAATGTTCACTTTCAGAAAAAATACACATTTTTCACTAGAATATAACATAAAGTAGTAAAACGGTTATGTTTTAAAGATCGAAAAGAACGAGTAGTCCCGTCCCAGCACTACTTAATACGCCACACCTTAAATTCAGGTAGTCTACTAATTAGTTTCATGTGCTCAGGATGAGCTATTAGGATCGATGAATGTCTGTCGTCCGTCCGTCCGTCGTCCACAATTAGTTTGTGTGCACTCTAGCATATTCATTTCTTAAGCAATTATCTTCAAACTTTATGACAATGTTTATTATTATAATCTCACGATTAAGGTAGATTATGGCAGATATTGGCCTATTTGGTTAGGAGTTATGCCCCTTTTAATATTAAAAAATGCCAGATTTCACATTGATTGCACTCTAGCAATTTTATTTCTTAAGCAATAATCTTCAAACTTTATGACAATTTTATTACCATAATATCTTGGCCATGTTTGATAATAGCTGATATCGGCCTATTAGGTCAGGAGTTATGCCCCTTTCAATGTTTAAATTTGTGTGCTTAAAGCCATAATTTCTCTTTCAAGTTTGACTTCAAATTTCGACCACATGCACTGTTTAGTTTGTGGAATTATAAATGATCTCATGGAGTATGTATTCAGTACAACTATGCCATAATTAAGTAACATGTACAGGCAATGAAGGCAGGTTTTCTCAGGTGAGCATATTCAGGCCATCTTGGCCCTCTTGTTTAATATATATATATATATATATATATATATATATATATATATGAATTGTTCTCTAAATCGCGACGTTCTGCAATATTCAAATTGAATAACTTATAAACAAAGACATTTTCCTGATTGCATGTGTTTACAAATGAAATATAATGCGTGATTTATTACATAATTTTGAATTCAATTTTATTAACAACTGCCCAATGATGCCACTCTTTTCGTAATGTACGAATTGTCTTTCTTGCGGGACGGTTTGTCAGCTTAACATTTGGGAGAGACTGTCAGAAAGTAAAAGGCTTTTGTGGGTAGGTGTGAAATGCGAAATACTTAACAATGGGAAAGTAATATACTATTGTGGCTAGGTGAAATACGATATATCGTCCCGCATGAACGCCAACCCAACGACATTTCGAAAAGAGGGAATAATTGAGTTTCTTCTAATAGGAGTGGAACCTGCAGGTGGTCCGGGAAAGAATGGTCAGGGAAATGGACCTAATGAATAAAGCTTGTGAGTCGAATTCGTGGTTGAAACAAACCAGCCGAATAAGTGGATTTTACAACAAAGAAAAACAACTTTTTTATTGTAATATCCCCAAAGTTGCAACTCAGTTTACAAGAGCTCTGCTTCCACAGATGCTGAACTGTCAAGGTAAAAACAATTGTTTTCCTCGAACACCGATTACTAAAATTAATCCAAATGATACATATGACCAGAAAACATTCCTTTTCATGAACGCAAGGGAACCATATAGTCGGTTGTTGGCTGCTTACGAGAGTAAAGTGTACCGTCCTAACAAGGCTTGGCATGTAATAGCCAAACCAATTGTCAGGGAGGTCAGACATAATCCTTCAAAACAGAGCTTAGAATACGGTCATGACGTCACTTTTGCAGAAATGATTAGATTCATAATTGTTATGACAAAGAGACATCGTCCAGTTGATGTTCACTTAGCACCCATGTACCAACAGTGTCACTCCTGTTCGATACATTATGATGTTATTGTCAGACTCGAAACAATCAATGACGATTTTAGTATTCTGATCGACGAACTGCAGAAAAGAAATATAATAGAAAAACAAAACAAAGGTATTCTCGAGGCGGTTAAGAATGCATCTACTTTTAGTCGGGTCAGATCTGCATTTGAGATGATGAAAATACACCAAGGTCTTAATATGTCGAAAAAGGCCTACCTCACACGTGTTTGGCATAGTTATCAAATGCGTGGACTTGTGTCGAAACATATACTCATGCCTTTGTCAGATTGGGATATTCAGAAAGCAACATCAGGTAGTTTCATGTCAACTTTGAAGGAAGCTATGAACAGGAGCACAAACAAGACCGAGTTGAGCCTGCAGCGTAAAGAAGCTCTTGCTGAGGCGTACAGAACTGTACCAATGGAGGACATGGAGGAACTGAGGAAGATATACTGGGCTGATTGTGAAATATTTGGGTACAATCACTCTCCGGACATTTTGTTTAACAGAAATGTCAGCAGTTTCACTTCCAATTACAAATACATTGTTTTATAATTACTATCAAAGCAAGAAGGAACGAAATCGAGGAATTGAACTTCCACTTTATGGAATTTCTATCAAAGCATACACATCTAACAGTGGCTTATTCCATCGGTATTCTCATATGTAAATTGGCTATTTCTTAATTCAGGCGTATGATGGATGGTAGATTAAGCCTTAATGTAAGACATTTAGAACCAATTTGATAACCCAAATACAATAATATAAGGCTAAGAAATAAGTCACCACATTTTTTAATTAATGTGAAAAGGCGAACAAAAACAGTACATTTATTAAAGTTAACGATTTTGATTAAGCAAATGAGCTTAGCATGCAATTATCTATTGTGTTCCTAAACATTTTTTTCTTTTCCTTTTTTTTTCTTTTTGCCGTTTACATTTTCTCAGTACTTATCAGAACAATTTAATGCAAATATGGCATTTTACATACCAAGTTTTTTTTCAATAATAAAATAACAAAATATAATATTATTGGAATAAAAGGTTTATAAAACATATCAGTAATTTGTGAAAGGATATTTGTGTAGAACTTATTAAAAGGTTTGCTTAAACACTTTTTAGAAATATGTTTTGTTTAATCAATACTCAAATAAAATAGTATACATAATAATTTGCCAATCAATATTCAAGAGCTAGGAAAATGCCTATTATCATTACTATGATTTATAAGCAATCTTGTTTTTACTCTAACAAAACGAGATTTAAGTGGGTTTATTCACTAATCACAAATGTTTAATATTATATAAATAGCTTACCTGGAATACACTTTATTTTTTATGTTTGTTAAGTATAATGGGTGATACTAGCAGTGAATGAATACAACACATGTAGTTATTCGAAATACACTGATTTTAATCGAAACGTTTAACTGTTTCTTATTGTGCAGGAAATGCAAAACACTTGTGTATATTCTATCACGGTATAAATGTGTTTAAAAAACTTTTATTTATTCTCTTGGTTTTAGTTAAGATAATAAAGGGTTAAAAAACTATATATGTTTTTTATTTGATACTACTCGACTTGATATAAAAATCTCTATTATAAAATAAATGAGTAAATACTAATTCATGCACACGAGAAAAAATACTCGACACAATACTTTAAAGATTTTGTGTTTGATTAAAATTATCGTCTCATTTACAATAATTAAGTCATATGGTTACTTTGTCTTCAAAACATTTTACCTGTATAACCTTGCTTGGCGTTCATCATAAAAGAGAAGTTCCAGGACTGGTTGGATAATGTGAACGGGTGTGACATCATGTCACATGACTACGGCGTAATACTGAAGTGTGGCAGCACTATATCTGTCTCAAGTAGACATTGTCTCCAAATGACTGAAATACTGTCGGCGGGACGTTAAACACAATGAAACATAAAACTTAACTTTGTACACATGAGACAGATATAGGATCAAGCCAAAAGCAAATGGCTTGATGCAGCAACCAGTTTCATTATCCTGATATCGTACCTCACCAGTCATAAAATTAGCCTTACAGTTTGAACGACTTATTTGTCCAATGAAGTGCTTGTAATTTCGTTCAAAATCCTCGTATATTGCAAAAAAAAAATAAAAAAAAAATATAAAAAAATGAAGCGTTAGGTCTTAATATGGAGAAAATGTGATTTTATGGTGCCTACGTGACCAAAGCAAATTATGGGCGGAGCTAGTTTCGCAGGCGACTGCTCTGCGCCATGTTGTTGTTGTTGCTGTATTGGGGTTTACCGTCGCTGCGGTAGTATTTCAATCATATAGCGACGTCCAGCTAATTACAGGTGGAGGAAGACCCCGAGTACACAGAGGTACCCGGGTAGAACCACCGACCTACCGCAAGCCAGCTAGAGGCTTCCCCACATGAAAAATCCGAAGTCCATACCGGGATCCGAACCCACAGCGGTGAGGGGCTGAGAGATTTGTAGTCCACGACTGTAACCGCTCGGCCACGGCGGCCCCTTTGCTCCATGTTTTGCTGGCTCAAATTATAAATTTATTCAACGACACTGGCTCTGAACCTACTTAAAATCATGTGAAACTGTCAATTAAACGGGAGCGCTTCCATAATGCGATGTCAAAGACAACGCTGTATGGCGCACGTGACAAACTATAAATACAATATCGTTTATATTTGAAATGTTATGGATCGCTTCTCGTCGATTGCGATATATTAAATAAAATTTCAATTATAAACGGCAACTAATAAATCTATGCTATGTACTAAGTAAAAAATATATGACAGAGCCATTTGAATGGCATCTGTATGTTGCTATCCGGGATTGAACCAATAATCTTCCTATTACGGGGAGGACACTCTAACCTTTCGTCTATTAGGGACGCCCCTCCCCCACACACACATACACACACACTCATAGTAGAAACATCGTGATCTTGGCGAGGAGTCCGGATAATAGAGGTTTGTTTGATTGGATTTAACGTCCCACCGACAATATTTCAGTCACTTTGGGGACTTTTGTCTACATGGGAAAGATACAGTCACATTATTCTGATACTGAGTCAGCCAGCCGTGAAACTACCCTTATATGATGAGCACCAAGCAAGGGAGCTATACGAGTGCCATTTTTGTACGACTTTGGTATGTCGCGGCCAGGGATCAAAACCACGACCTCCGGGGCGGACGCTCAATCTACTTGGCCACAAGGACCGATTAGATAAGAGAGTAGCACTTTATCCGGCACTTGTACTATTTTGACTGAGAAAAGTATTCACTTTGTTACAAGGGTAAAGTCGAATATGGGTTTTTATTTAAAATAACATTAAAACATGTTTTAAATCATCCTTCAGTATGACTGAGTATCCCTACTTCGTCCGTCTTGTCCCAATATATAAATAGAGACTGTGACGTCACTAGTTTGCATTAGTCATTCAGACCGGTGTTGACAATTGAATCGTGTCCGGCTTGCTAATTCAAATAAAAATTAAAAGAATTATGAATATAGTGATCATGGGGACAATGTCTCCAATGAAATCTATTTTCAGTGAAATCATCTCTGAAAATTTGACTTGACTTGACTGTTTGAGTTTACCGTCACTCCGACAGTATTTCAGTCATGTAGCGACGTCCAGCTAATTACAGGTGGAGGAAGACCCCGAATGCACAGAGCCATCCGGGTAGAACCTTCCTTACATGAATATCCGAATGACCCTGCCGGGATTCGAACCCACGCGATGAGGGGCTGAGTGAGTGTTAAAGTCAGCGACCTTACCCTCTCGGCCACGGAGGCCCCTCTGAAAATTTCCACTAAATCGTAAAACTCAAAAAAGAAATTGAGCCCCTAACTCATTTAAACAGAAACACATCTTTACGAAACGTTGATATACTATCTAGGATGAGTGGAATTTTAAGGAAACACCATTCACCAGAACAGACGTTTTGTTGTTGTTGGTTTTAATCAAAAAGCAAAAATTGGCATCTAATTCCGACATCTGATTTAATCAGTCATAATACTTCGATGTAATGTATTAGGATAAAAAACCCTGAAGCCATAATTATCGCCCTTCATGATCAACAAATGATGAAAAATCTTGTCCAACCAGTTAGATAAACACAAGAGATTTTTGTTATGAAGCTTCGACATTATGTTTTATGTGAAAAATGAAACGTCTCTCTGTTATGATAGAGATTGGACAGTATGATGGTATAACAACAATGAAATGTCCCTCTTTTATAATAGAGATTGCTCTATCTGGTGGTAGAGAAAAAATAAAACGTACCTCTTTCATATTAGAATTTGCTTTGTCTGAGGGTACAGCAAAAATGAAACGTCCCTCGTTTAGTATAAAGATTGGACTGTCTGATGGTATGGCAAAAATGAAACGTCCCACTTTTTTTAATAGAGATTGGACTGTCTGATGGTATAGCAAAAATGAATCGTCCCTCATTTTTAATAGAGACTGGACTGCCTGATGGTATGGCAAAAATGAAACGTACTTCTTTTATTATAGAGGTTGCTCTGTTTGATGGTACAACAAAAATGAAACGCACATCATTTTTAAAAGAGATTGGACTGTCTGATGGTATAGTAAAAATGAAACATTCTTCTTTTTATGACAAAGGTTGCTCTGTCTCATGGTATAGCAAAAATGAAACGTCCCTCTTTTATAACAGAGATTTGACTGTCTGATGGTATAGCAAAACTGAAACGTCCCTCTTTTATGATAGAGGTTGCCCTGTCTGGATGGTATAGAAATAGGACAATGTTCTAATACATGTTATTATAACGCTTCCAATATAAAACTTATGGTCATGTAAAGCGGAGCATTTGTTGTTCGGTACCCTGCCGATAGGTTTATTCAGTTCACGCTATACGGTTTATATGATAGGGGCTACGCATATAATTAAAACAAGATGGCACTGAATCGCTCACCTGAGAAACATTGCCTTCATTACCAGTCATTGTCATACTGAATACATAATCCATGCAGAAGTACAGCAACATCATCTAAATTCCACACAAAAACTGTACCTCAGATCCAAATTTTGAAGATCATAGCTCTGATAAGTCATATGAAAAATATATAAAATCATATGACCCCTGGGATGGGGTCAATTTTGACACCAGAGCCATGCCTTGAACAGACCTGGTTGAGATTCAGCAGTAAACATCTAAACTCAAGGCTTTTAACACTCAACCTGGTTTCTGAGGGTTTTCCTATACAATGCAATATAAAATCAAGTGACCCCTAAGGCGGGGCCAATTTTGACCCCAGGGTCATGATTGGAACAAGCTTGGTAGTGGTTTACTAGGCCATATTATACACCAAATATCTAAACTCTAGGTATTGTGGTGTCTGACAAGAAGATTTTCATTTTTAATGTAACTCTATGTCAAATCAAGTGACCCCTGGGCCGGGGCGAATTTTGACCCCAGGGCCACTATTTGAACAAACTTGGTAGAGATCTACTAGGCCAGGTCATACACCATTTTTTTTCCAGTCTCGTAAGTCTATGTAAAATCAAGTGACCCCTAGGGCAGGGACATGCAGTTTCGAACACAGGGTCATGATTTGAACAAACTTGGTAAAGGTCCATAAAACAATGCCACACACCAAATATCTAAGCTCTAGGCCATGCGGTTCTGGAGACTTCACTTTAAAAATCTATTTTTAGCTCCTGTGTCCCAGATATGCAACAGACCGAAACCATTTTAACAACTTTGGTAAAGGTTCATGCAAGGTACATTGCAGGCAATTTTCATCAAATATGGCCCAGTGGTTTCGGAGAAGATGTCATTTGAAACAATGGTGGACGACGAACGACGTGCTCAGGTGAGCTAAAGAGGTTTTAATTATTCACTGTTCTGATCTTTGGAAGGCTTTCTGAAAAAAAAAAGAGAAAAGAAATCAAGCAATTGGACTGAATGCCTGGCAATGGAATGATGACAAGGTCAGTAGCAAATTATTTTGTCAGCGTCACGATTAGGCTGCTAGGTTTCTTGGCACTATTAATCCGCAATTGATTGCGTCGAAGCCACCAGTCTTTGAGAGCTAGGCGCCAATACATTGGTCAGATATTGACCCGGTG
>CM037782.1:37558583-37608583 GCA_021229015.1 Solen grandis | reverse complement strand
GCTTTCTGCGCTGCATCTCCGTTTAAGCCTGATCAACTGAAAAGATTTTGTTCATAAACAATGTCGACCTCCCAAATTTACGTTGCTCTGTGGTATAATACCTGCTTTTCCATATTGAAAATATATGTGTTCTACTTTAGTTCATTTCACATGTATCCTTTCTTTAATGTGAAACACTCTCCCTGTTGTTCATTTAAAGAACGTAAAAATACACATAAAGTACATGCTGAACAACAAGATATTTTCAAAAACCCATTTTATTTACTATTTATATTGTCTTTATTTTCATTTAGCAATAATGAATAAAGGACACTAAAAGAAAGACTAGACACTTCTTTTACAAAGAAAAAATATATATATAGATTAACCGAACAAATATAGTAGGCCGCGGCCTCACATGAGCACAGGTAAATGTTGTACCTTTAATGCTTCTTACAGTGCCGCACAGTAGATTTTTCAATTGAACTTAACATTCTGCTTTATATACATATAACTAGTTGACATTCCAGTGGTATTTGAATTAACTGAAACACATTTTGAAATTTTAAAACTTGTTAAATGTGGCTGAAGATATTAAAGCATAGTTACATTATTGATTTACAAAGGCTCTTACTTCGGGATCTACCATATAACGCTTAATATGTTTAAATTATAAGAATGAATAGTTTATTGATAACGTTTGAATTGCGCATTTACACTTTATGATTATTATCATGAGTTCTTATTTCTCATGTAACTTTCTTATATCACGACCAAATAAGAAAAGTAGGGTACCGTTAGAAAGGTCATTAAATTCCAAACATTCCACACGCTTTATGTATGGACCTATTCATAACTGCTTTTGAACAATGGACGCTTAAACCTCGGAAAAAATGCAAAAATATGCCAAAATATATTAATGACATTTACTTCATCAACGATATTTTAATAATTATTCTTTGGATCTTTAAAAGCTGGGCTATAAATCATGTTCATAATAATATTTACAAAAATCAATATTTTTTGAGATGCATGCAGTTTCCTGCACTACGTATAGGGCCTTTTCGCTTTTCCGCCATTACTGTGCCATTTCAAGCCCGATCATCAAAAATATTTTCTCATTAGAAAGAGATTTGAAAGCACTAATAATAATACGCATGTTGTCTCGATAGAATGTTGTTCGTTTTTGAGATATTACAGGTCAAAGGAAAAACCAATAATTGATATATGACCTTGACCTTTGAGATTTTCCGGAAACGGAAATGATATTTGACAATGAGATGCTATGCTGGACTTTCAGAGAAAATTTGAAGCCAATCGGTCAAAAAATTTGGAGTACAGGGCTGAAAAACCGTTTGTATTTGTTTAAGAATTGTTATTAACATTATGACGTCAAATGACGTCATATGTCGTTAAATTTCTAAGAACATAAAGAAGACATCAAGGAGTATATGTGGTGTCAATTTGAGATTTCTAGCTTACATAAGAGCTACAAAATACTTAAATACATTTTAAGGTCCAAAGTTTGAAACTTGGTTTAACCACAGAACCTTGGTCTTTTCAATTCTGGGAAAACGTATATTATAATACACATCTAGAACGTAATATACACATTTTGTGAAAATATCGAGAAAATCCGCCTAGAAATGTAGGCTGTAGAGTGCAAACAATTTTTTGTAGCAAATGTCAAGTTTGAGGTCATGTGACGTCATACGAATATGAAAATGATAGATTCTAAAATTTAATCGCGTCAGGTATGTGCTATTAAATTTTCGTGATTCTAGACCGCCAGGAACCTATTGAAATAACAACCTCTTCTGGAAGAAAGGAATAATAATAATAATAATAAAAACAGTACAAAAACAATAGGTCTTTCTGCTCTAGCAGAAAGCCCTAATAATAATAAAAAAACAGTACAAAAACAATAGGTCTTTCTGCTAGAGGCAGAAAGCCCTAATAAAAAACAGTGCAAAAACAATATGTCTTTCTGCTGTAGCAGAAAGCCCTAATAAAAAACAGTACAAAAACAAAAGGTCTTTCTGCTAGAGTCAGAAAGCCCTAATAATGAAAAACATTACAAAAACAATAGGTCTTTCTGCTAGAGGCAGAAAGCCCTAATAAGAAAAAATATAACAAACCCAACAGGACTTTCTGCTTTAGGCAGAAAGTCCTAATAAACAGTACAAACCCAATAGGAATAATAAAAAACAGTACAAACCCAATATGACTTTCTGCCTGTAGGCAGAATGTCCTATTTATGCATGTACGCATGTACCCCGAAGAATAAAACAAAGCAAACCAACATCGACAGAAACATTTATTATATTTTAGTTTAATCCGAGTGCAAAGGTCAGTCCTGGGCTTTCGGGATTCAACTTGAGACCAACAGATGACGATCGAATTGCATGTGTCATCCTTGTCATTGATGCAAACACTGTTAGTGTACTGGCACAGAAAGTTGCTGATAATATCAAGACCTTTCAAAAGGTCATGAAGGAATTAGGTGAGTGTTTTGTTTGTGTGTCAAACTACACTACTTGTCGGTATATTGATTGACCCTTGTGCATCCATTTGTCAGCGTGCTCGTGTGTTTGATCTTTTGGATTATGTACCGTGGCACTGACGTCCAAAGGTGTTTGTCCTTGAGTGAAAAAAACAAAAACAAAAAAACATTTACGCGTATATATATATACCTTCATGTTTAAGTTGTTTATCCATAATCAAATTTCATTAATAATTTACCTAAAGCCGAACTATGGAAATGTATATCTACAAATGGCACTTCAGGCGTATTGGTTCTAAAGCTGTGCATTTGCGCTATAGTTCATTATAATGTGTATAATAAGTTATTCAAGTTCCGTTTCTTTTAAGTACAAAATTCTTGATTTTTTTCTCTCAAAATATAATAATTATCTTTATTAAAAGAATGAAAGCTCATTTATACTTATGGTATATTATTTAGCAAAAGAGGTTTTAATTCATGATAAATAAGTAAGGTATGGTCGTGCCTAGTAGACGCCATTCTAAACGCGCTAAGGGGAAAAATTGGTTGTTGTGTCGCTTGATGTAAGCAGAGGTAATATAAAGGAATCACTTTTCCGTCGTCCGTCTTTTTCCGTCATGCTCCAGCAGGTGACACATGTGTTCATAAGAACACTTTTGTTTTTGGCTTGTCATTTATTGATATTTAATTTGTAGGGGTCTGTCATGAACATTAATTGAAAAAGTTTGTTTCACCTTTTAATTTATCAAATAAAGTAGACAATTCGAATTATCATTAAATCCATTTTAACTCCTTTAAATGTTTTCAGCTATCAATGCGGTTATATTACTCACCAAGGTAGATGACGTTTATATGTTCAGCGATGACAACATTCCAGAAATCTTTCAAAATAAGACTGTAGAGGGATGTGTTAAAAAAGTAAGATCAAAACAAGATTGAAGTGTATGTTCATTATTATTTTTATACATACCATTTTCCCTATAGACTAGGCCATATGAGAGCAATTTACAAGCACATGCTTTAATTAACAACCTTGCAGATTAGTACGAGAATTCAAATTCATTATTAGTTTTCATATTGCTCTTTATTGTTTAAACTTATTTATTTGCTCTTTATCACTATTCATTGCTCGTGCAGTATTTCTGATTTATATATAAATTCATTACATATATATAATTTACTTCATGTAACAGGTCGCATCTTTATTTGACGTGGCAGAAACACATGTTTTTCCGTTGAAAAATTATAAATCGGAGACACAGTTGAATAGTGCTTTGAACGTTCTTGTGTATCACACTTTAAAGGAAGCTTTAAAAATGGCAGAAAATACTTTAGAAAAGTTTCAACAACAATCAAGATGCATACCAGATAAGCAATGGAGGAAGTTGTATTCTGAGTCTGAGATACAGGTAAGTGAATCCCAATTTATTTATCATAACTGTTTCTTCATTTTTAGCTTAAATGTACTCGAGGTATTACACTGTGTCACCCGCCACGGAACTAATAAAAAATAATCCCGATTTTTACCAAACTTGCTTTTGGGCGATGGTGTCATTGCAACCGTTTGGAAGAAAATTATTTTATGGTCTTTGGGACTATTGGTATGAAAACAATTCCTCCGCACTACTAAATAAAATTTATTTATGTTTGAATAACGAATACCATTCGTTTTAACATTACTTAACCTTTTTACAATGCTAATCATAATTGTATTCCTCATTTTATTCCTCTTTTTCAATTAAAATTTCCTTTTCATTTTGGTAGCATACATACCTACAAAGTTGCTGTAACATCAATTTAGAAAAAAAAGGATGAAATACATTGACTAAAGTTATAAGTGATTAGAACAAAAGGACGCTTTGGCGGGTATCCTCTTCGCACTGTGCATAGCACTCATACTTTTCTTTTAAAACTCAATCATTACAAAATGTATTTCCCTTATTGTATTGAATAATGATTAATATCATGTATATTTTTGATAACTTTACTGTATAATGATGGTTACTGGTACATTTAAAGAGGGCTGACTTAATTTTAAATGTGTTATAGCCCGCCTCTTGATTTATGATTTAATATATTTTGTCCAAACTATTTTAAAGACCAGTTTAGTAATTCAATTCATGACCGTTCAAGAGTGAGCATGTTAAATACATTTAGCATGTGAATGTACATAACTGTTATAAAACCTTGCATATACATAATTATCTAGATATAATGCAAAATATACAGAGTAAAAATTGATTACGTGTCTTGCGTAGCATTTTCATTGTTACTCACTTTAAGCAGTTTCGCATACCTCATGTGCTCAATGTGATCTATTGGGATCATACTGCACCCCTCGTCGTTCGTAGAAATACGCCATAGAAAACACAGGACAGAAAGTAAAATTCGACATGAATATTCTTTAAGTAATCGTTCACAAAAATGCTAACAAATTCGGCTTTCATTGTTACATGTAGCATTTTTTATTCAGTGACCATTATTATAATAAAGCAATTTAATTTAACCTTCCTCTACCATAAACACTAAAACAATAATGATATTTTTAAAAATGATCAGATATATTCCTAAAATAACCCAAAAAACTATGAAAAAGTATTTTGTACACTTCCAAATGCATTTGAATAATTTACCTGTGCTTCAAAGGAATGCACGTTTATATGTATTGCTATTTTCAATTATTTACAAATTGTTAAGTTCATGATTTTTTTTATGCAAAACAATATTTTTTTTTCTGTTGAAGGAGAGTATCGCATCATTTGAGAAATCACTTGACAAATTTGAAAATCCATGCGTGAATATTCTACTTATTGGATCTGTTGGGGCCGGAAAATCCAGTTTCATCAACACAGTAAATTCAGTATTCAGAAGAAGGATATTCGAAGTTGCAAGTGCTGGAAATGAAAACGAAAGTCTGACAAAAAGGGTAAACACCTTGAAATATCTTTTCATTATTCCGTTTGATTCGGTCATTTAATAGTTTAATGTAAATATCAATGTTTGCTGAATCTTAGAGTATTGGAGACATTTGCTTAAGTTTCGTTGATTCCGCTTGCGGGAGCTCGTCAAAGTTGCCTCATGTTGTGTTTGCGTAGGCACGTTACTGCGTCAGGTCGTCCGAAATCTGCATGTCCGAGAAGTAACTTACACATTGCTCGCATTTTTTTTTTAAATAATTTAACGGAGTGTCGCGCACAAGAGTTGAGTCTGTAGGTCCAATGGCATAGTCCTTTAAAGATATACTTAGAAGTGAAGGTATCTAGTGTTAATTAAACAATATAAAGTGACTTGAGAGTATTGTCTGTATCACGCATATCAATACCCATCTTCATACGCATGGTCTTCAAATGCAACCAACCATGATTGTAGAAAAAAAGGTAGTTTCGCCAATAGTTGTTTCGCAAACAATAGCGTCACGAACTGCATTGAAACAGTATTTGGAATTATTAAACCTTTATCTAAGTTTTCTGTTTTTATTTGCCGTCACTTGACTAATCACAATTCACTCCCCACGCATTTTCGGGCTGAACTTACGAATTCGCCACCTGGTACTGGTGAATACAAAAAAAAGGGTTTTCACGTGCAATGTGATCTACACTTGCCGAGTTTATTTGCCCAGAAACAAAGACCCCATTAACATTAACGAGGGAGATTATTTTTCATTCTACCGATCATCTGTGAACGAGCTGCTTTACATGATATGGTAAAACTCTAAAACGCTTTGCACTGGCTGGCAAAAGGAGCAACTGCGCTTAACTTGTCCCAACTGCTCAGTGTTGTATATTTTATAACGCTGCCGGTTAATATAGATGTCAAACAAATGATACACATGCATGTATATAAAAAAATTTAACATTATATGTGGTCATGTTTGATTATACACAAACTTGGCAAGAGTGTGTTATAAATACAGAAGTTTAACTCTGTGCCAGTATAGGTAGCTTTCTTAAGACAACACTACAAATGAGACATTGTGTTTTACCTTAGCTACCTGAGTGTAGAATGGTCAGTTCACGGTAATTAGAACTAGTGGGAGGACAGTGCATTGTGTTGAATTGTGGTGGGCTGTGTGATTTTAAAATTTAATGAATTTGAATATTACAGCAAATAATTTTTAAAGGTTGACATGTTAAATTTGTTGCTTTAAAATTGTAACATAATTTCATATTGACAAAGAGAAACAGTAACAAGCATGTGTAGTATCCGGTTCAATGGCTACGGTAAATTACATGGTACGTACATGTCCTACGAATCGCAAACCTTCTAGAAATAAAAGCTTATACTTTTACAAACATTGTAGAACAAGATTCAGTTTTCTGCTCTATTTGTTTACAGAAGACTGTAGAGCACTGCAGGACGCGTATTCAAAAATAATTCAATGAATTTAGCTTCTCGCATCAATCTGCAACCATTTGCCTTTTGTAGATGTGAAAGCCTTACAAATGTAAGATTCAATAAATCCTCAATTTGAAAATAACTTTTTTATACAAAGTCATCATTTAAGAAGATAAAAACTAAGTACGGTTAGAAAGGCATTTAAAATATAGAACATCCACTTATCTTGAAAACCTGTAAATGAAATTTAGGCTTTAACCTCTAGAAAATGGCTTAAAAATACTTCTTGATTTAAGTATAAATTACGTTATAAAGAAAACAAAATTACCGTCGCTGTGATTGTATATATGTCATATATATAAGTTTCAGCTAATTACCTGTGTATGGCGAGCCTCAGATTTACCGCAAGCCCTTACGTAAAAACTTATAGTGATCCCATAAGACCTAGCCACGTCATCTCCCAATCATTTCGTTTGCACAGATAGAAAGCGATCTATGATTTTACGTTGAATTGCAGAGGAAAAAAAATCAGGAAATATCGTTCTTTCAAGAATGCCCTACGGAGCCCTTTTTCACAAACCTCTTGAGTCTATATACTTTATACTCAAACTCGAGAAGTTTTAAAAGTGATGTTTAACTAAAACCAATATAAATATTTCATTAACTATAATTGTATTTCTACAATTATATAGGGAGTAACTATTAGATATTTATAGGGTTTTATAGATCAATTTTATATAAAAGAGGAAAAAGTTTAATTCAAATTTCAGAATCCTGAGTCTTATATAAAGACTCAGGAGATTGGTTAATAAGGGCCCTGGTCAGTTGCGAATATTTCAGGCTGGATGATATTCTTCGTACAGGCATTGCTATTACTGTGGTGTGTCGACACTGTTGCAGTCATAAAGCAATGTGTAACTTTATACGTCGAAGAAGAATCCGAACCGGATAGAACCACAGACTTGCAGGTAGCCAGCTTAAAAGCTTTGTCATCTAAAAAAGTTCTAGGTGACACTTTCGAATTTCAAACAAAAAGCAGTGAAGGGCAGAGTGATGTTAAATCAACTATACACGCTCGGCCACGACAAAATCAAGTGAAATCATGTGAATTCAGCTTATAAATAGAAAATGAAGCTGATCTAGAAATCTTCTAATCATAAGGTAACAACAAGGAACATAAACAACACAAACGCATTTAAAGAGGACTTCAACTTCTGAAGTTATAAGCAATAAAGCAGTCCCCAAGCAGAGAAACAAAGTATAAAGAGGAAATATCTTTACATATGTGTAATAATTTAAGTACAGATCATGTGACAACAAGTGCAGATATGAAAATTAGCTGTTAGCATCATTCTAGCATCTTTTATTTTATGTTTTTTTATATTGATTTTCCGATTATTTTGTGCAGATTTAATGAATCTACGCAACTATGTATTTCTTAAAATTGCAGTCTTAAATCTTTCATTCACATAATCAGAACAGGATTTTATAAGATTAACTCTAAATCATATGAGTTTGTTTTGCTTTGCGTAGAGGCAAAAGTCTAATGAAAGAGGGGTTCACTTAAATTCTCATCTGGTACATATTTATCTTTTAAGATGTCATAATTTTAGTACGGTTTGAAAAGCATTTAAATAAAGAACATTTAACTTTATTCATCCACTTATTTGGAATAGCTATCAAGATATTGAAGCTTGAATCTCTAGAAAACAGCAAAATATTAAACATTCCATTTCCTTTTGTAATGCCTGGTTATATTTTAATGATCTGCATACAATTGTAATTCGAGCTATAAATCGAGGTCTTACTTATACTATTTGCGAAAATCAATATTTTTTTTTACTAAATGTAACCAACTGAATATTATAGGGGTACCAGCATATCCGTTTTACCACCATTTCTGTACTGTTTAAACCCGTATCAGCATAAATTGAATATATTTTGAGAGATCATCCAAAGCACTTAAGATAATACACAGGATCTCTCGATCTTATTTTTTTCGTTTTCGAGTTATTTAAGTATAAAAAAACAATTGTTTGCATATTTTCAAATTTTGAACCTGTCAGTCTCAATAAACGACATAATCTATGAAGATTTCATGAACACTGATCAAAAATAAATTCAGGAGCTTCAAAAACCCTATAAAAACGTATTTTCGAATATTTAAATTTTGCGATGTGTTGGTGAAGTTTGACCGCTTATACTTAGCCTAACATATTGTTCTCACAGTATATATTTTGTCAGCAACTGTGTTGCAAATCATATGCAGCAAACTAAATACCCACCGTTCCTCAAACAAAAATGAATATGTTTTTCGAAGACTCAGTCTTACTAGCTTGCTTTGGGCTAGGTTCGAACATTCAACCTCTCCTATCGCAAAAACTTTCCTATTCCTGAAATTTTGACACATCATATTTTAATGTGGTTTCACAAGGAATATAAGGCAAAAGAAACGCATTTAGTGTTTGAAATTATATTTTGTCCAATGAGATCATTCCAGTTTTCAAATTTTTGTCTGCATTTAATAAATTTAATCGGCATAAACTTGTCACTAAACAATATTGCTTTAAATCAGCTGATTAATTTAAAAACAGCTTCAAGCACTTTCAGTGCGTATGTGCGCCGAAATGTGTCGAAAGGCGGAGTTTGATGTTTTTACCAACGAGTTAAAGGTTTTTTTTTTATGGGGACGCATGAAAATCGATATAAAAGAAAAACACAACAACAACCATAGTGAACAAACATTTACTCACCAGCAATCTAATTTATTCAAAAATAAAAAAAAACTCTACCTCTCCGCTTAGTTTAGTTAATACATATTTTATTGCCATATATAATGATGTTACAACATTGAAGATTTTACAAAACAAGCAAAAGTGTCTGACCAAATGTTCTATAAACATTAGGAATCGGGTAATTCCTTAAAGGTACTTGTATAATTTCAATGTCTAAACATACTAACAAAGAAAAGCCAAAATATAATTAATTGCTAGACAAAGCAATTAAGTAAATATCCGATTATATTTTTGAATATAACAGTACCAGTTAGTGTTAAAATGACAAAATAAACTGATATATTTTACGAGATGAGATGTGAAATAATATGAATAAGGAGATAAGATAAATTCAAACTGAAAATAATGAGTAGTGAAATAGAAAAAACCCTAACAAACAAGGGTTATTAAAACGAAAATAATAATAATAATGATGTCCAAAACACAAAGTAACATATATAGATTCTATGCCCATTTTTTTCAGCCTTCCCTAGCGTAGATCTACACAGCTATAAACAACTAGAGCGACGCATTGACCTTTGACATAACATGTTACATTTGTAATTGTAATTCACGCCGGGAACAGGAGGATAGGGCGGAGTCTCAAAAATAAATACTATATTTGGAATGTGCGACTGAGTTTAATTTCAAAACATAATTTCAACCACTAAATAGGTTAGTGTTTTTTAGTAAGCATTAATTCCTTTAAATCGGTCGTGCGGCTACGACGCTCTAGACCGATTTAATTTCATAAATGCTTGCTAAAAACACTATTAAAAACGCGATTTAAAGAAATGAATGAATAGACTTCTAAATGCGGTAAAACTTCATTAAATATGGATTTTTTTCCCCAAAGTCATGTTTTTTTTTTCGGTTTATTTTCGATACTGACTTTATTTTTTGTTCAATCTTCTTGTTCACAGGTTGTGTAGTTTCATATTTTAAAGCATTTCAAATGCAAAGGTGAAGGTCATATTATGATTATTGTTTTATTATTCTTTGGCTCAAAATAGCTCCAAAGCTAAAAACATGTAATTGAGAGAATATGGACAAATGTTTAAGTGCTCAAGTAATATTTCGGTTTTGAAGATTGGACCTGATTAGGTTATCTTATGACAGTTTAAAGCTTGATCAATTGTAAAACAGTTTTTAAGCTTCAAACTGAATATTTAAAGTTCGAACAATGCAACTTGTATACTAAATGGAACTGTTTGTTGCATTACTAGGTACCAAAGGCTGTTGCTTCCGCGAAAACCGACCCTGTCGCGTTAGCGACTCTCGTTTAAATTGGACTGCAACTTGTGGAATTATAAGCAATTAAACAATTTCATGCAAATAACTCGAGCAGAAAAAAGTGAAAATACCTTTACCTAACTTTTTAAAAACAGATCATGCGACAATAAGTGTAAATTTGAAAACTAGCTTTTCGAATCATTCTCCTATCATTAATTTTATGCCTTTATATTTATTTTCCGATTATTTGGTGTAGATTGACCGCATCTCTAGAATTTACCATATACTTCTTGAAAATGCAACCAAACCTATTTCATGAATATTTGTTTTGCAAAATATATGCAACAATCATATCAGGTTTTTGCCCTTAATAATATGTTTTGCCCTGCGTAGCCTAACAAAAATGGGGTTCACGTATTTCCTCATTTTGTACATAACTTTCTTATACGAAGTCATAATTTAAAGTATTGCTGGAAAGGCATTTAAAAAAAGATCATTTAATATACTTTATGTATCAATATATTTTGAAAAGCTGTCAAGAAATTGACGCTTAAACCTCTAGAAAACTGCAAAAACAATAAATAATTAAACATTTTTATTCATTTTCTGCCTATAACATTGTAATGCTTGATAAGATTTTAATAATTTGAATACCATTAAAACAGCCAGAAGCGGGCTGCAAATTATGTTTTAACTCTTGTTTGCAAATATCAATATTTTTCAATATGTTGCCAATTTAATATCATTTTTTTACCGCCATATCTGAACTATTTAGACCCTGATCAGCACACTGAATGTCAAAGACTTATTTATATATTTATATTGTTTCTTATATGTATTACAAAGAGATGTTAATATATAGCAGGAGAAAGTGAAATGTTTTCACTGGACTGTTATACAATCTGCAACAACGTATATCACACTCATACAAGTATAATTATATTACACAAAGAGAACAATATGGAATGTGCAACAAAACATGTATAACTCCATAAGTGTATAACATAAACACACATATAAGCGAGTTGCCCACTCATATCAATGTGTAGCAAAGCCAATATATATCTACTACACTGGAAGTGAGTATACAGTGTCATACTTTGTGGACATTTATACAATTTTCAAATAAATAAAAAAACAAAACCAACATAAAATCGTTAAGACCAAATGAATTATACACCGCTTATCGGCTGGATACTTTTAGCTATGGCAAAAAACGAAAGTTACCATTGTCTACCATATGTAAATTCTGTCCTGTTCTTATCACAATGTATAATTGATGTACATTGCAAGATTTCGTATGGTGACTCCGTTTGTTGACAACATAAGATTACAAAAGTGTAAACCAAATGTTTCTATGTATCAGGCCATCTCTGAATACTTAGTAAGTCACGATATGCGTGGAAATTCGTTGTTTGCGGTTTCTCGAGATGCATGGGATTTAATAGGGAAACATGATAAATATTGTCCCAATCAGTATATATATTCGCACGTTCAAGAGAAATGGTGTTAGTTATAAAGATGCATCATGAGAGAGCGTTGTATACTGAACCAAAATACATTACGGGGTATGTGTAAGTACAACTGATATTTTTTTGTATTACGATTTATTCAGGTTTGGATAAGTTAAGTTCTGTTAGAGTTTGTTTTAAATACCCAGTTTAAAAATTGGTAAAATGTTTTTAATCAAACAAGAAGTATACAATTGTAATAGCGTATTTGCTATTTTGTCAATATTTGTACTAGGATGAGGAATCTAAGAAGGTAGTTTGAGTGTTATAATGTATTTATTTTGAAAATTTGAAACCAGACGTTGATTATATTGACATATAGTTGAAGTGTGTTAATTTATTCAATATGCACGGATGAGTGCACAGAATCATTTATTCGGCAATAATTGTTTTATGGTCGGAGAGATGTTGAATTTAAGAGATTTGTAATGGTTGAAGAATAATTGAAGATTAATGTGCTGGTATGATGTACTGATGTAACTAAATGCATCATAGAATTGTTATATGGCTAGCACAACTATATATAATTACGTGATGCGTAATTCATGATGTGATTAGTAAATATCTGAGCTGTTCATATATGCAACCGTATTTAGTTGGGACGCATATAGGGCATGGTCCAATGTATAGATGAGGGAGGAACCACCCACCTCTATATGAGTTGTTAACTTTTGGCCCTTTTGCCACACAATATTTGTTTATAAGTCTCTGATATTACTGAAATTAATTTGATATCAACTTCAGGACACATTACAAGAGAACCAAACAGTTAAGTCTATACATCATGAACATCACTTTTTACCATTATCATCATGACATGTTTCATATGCCATATTAGGCATCAACGTTATCGTAATCATCATTGTATACTCGTATAATAGACATAATCGTACATTTAGTTAAAATATACGTTTCCCCTTTCCCTCTCTCATAGGTTTTGTTACTTTCAACGCAGGTTTCTGAATATAACCAATAATACCCTTATTTTATGCAGTGATACATTGATGATAATCATATTTTGAGGCAAATCTGTGTCAGATGTTTTATCAACACATCCATGGTACTTATGCGATAATATTTTTACATTAATAAAAGCATGCACATTTATAATCTCTACGTGTTTCACTAACATGTAATGGTTTATTTTTCTTTCTGGCAAACATAATTAGTAAACAATCATCATATGACATATAAGAAAAAGTGAACGAACTTGCTTTCTGTTTCAAAGTTCACAAGATACCAGATAAAACGATCCAATGACAAGGATGATGTGCTGCCTGTCAGACTATGCGATATGCGCGGACTGGACAACAGCCACCTACTGAAACGTGAAAACGTCAAACTTCTTTTGGAGGGACACATTAAAAATGATTCTGAGGTATGCCACTTTTTTATGCTTTTAATGACGAATACTTAATCAGGATGATTGAATATATTAATTAAATGTTTTGTGAATGCACTAGAAAACATTATAACATGTGCCATCAAACTTATAAAAAAAATCTGCACACTTACATTACCCAAGATAAATACTTGTTTTTATTAGTTATATTACAATATATGTTGCTATAAAAGACGATCGCTACAGTTTCAGCATTTAAAGGAGCCTCCGTGGCCGAGAGGGTAAAGTCGCTGACTTTAACACTCACTCAGCCCCTCACCGCGTGGGTTCGAATCCCGTCAGGTTCATTCGGATTTTAATGTGAGGAAGCCTTCCAGCTGGCTTGTAGTAGGTCGGTGGTTCTACCCGGATGCATCCGTGCATTCGGGGTCTTCCCCTACCTGTAATTAGCTGAACGTCGCTATTTGACTGAAATACTGTCGAAGCGACGGTGAACTCAAATAGTCAAGTCAAGTCAGCATTTAAAAACACATTTAGAATTTCCAGATTATTGATAGTATATTATCTTATCTGTTAAAATATTAAATAAAAACAAGGGTTCCTCAGCCTTAGAAAAGTATGAGTGTTTTTATTAGTATACCCTATATAGTCGTATTTTTATAATTAAATTTCACCTATGAAAACAAAGTCTATGTTTTTCTTCAAATGGATCATATTTTTAAGTAAATGTTGTGCTATTATATTGGTAAAAAATCAAATTTACTAAAACAAAATGAAGCTAGGGCCTACCTAGTATCTATCTTTTACTAAATATTATTGCATTTGGCTTAAACAATCATTTATTTTGTAAAAAGTACAAACCAACAGTTTTTGTTTCAAACCTAATTTTTTTTTTCTTATTTTTCAATGAAAATTATTTAAGTACTTATCTATAAGATAAAAGGTTAAAAACAATAGGTCACGAGGCTAATTCTGTAAGAGTATACATTTTAAATTTATGGGTGCTTATGGGTGGGGAATTTACTAAGGGAATTTCTTAGGAGTAAGTAAACATTTATTTATATAAATATCTATTGTGTACCGAATCTCGTGTACATTTCACACAAGAATAAAGTGTATGCACTACAGGTTCTGTTTTTCTTAATCGTTACAAACAGTTTACTTTAAGTGGCGTAAAGACAGTCGTCGTGATGAATATGTACAGTACAGTAGACAATTTCGGCAATTTTTATTCTAACGTCTGTTCAAAATTGGCGGTTGGTGATAGTGTAGCGTGCAAGCCCAAATAGAAATTATATATTATATATTGCCGTCCCGGTACAAGTTAATATATCGGAAAATTAAATATGATTTTACACGCCTTTAATATCTTACATTTAATAAAAAAACAAAAATATACTTCAGCGCTTTCGCCATGACATTATTAACGAGGTACCGTTGTCATATGGTTAAATAACGTTTAACCAAGGCCTCACCCGAAACTCTGAGCATATAGCTGCAACTTAACTGGTGCACACAAAAAGGTTACTTGTTACTATTATATATATAAAAGTATACTACCGTTTATTAACGAAGAAACCACCACCACCAGCAGAATGACTGAAATAGAGCAAAAACGCTGTATACATATACTAAAAATCACGTGAGCAACTAAAAATATGAACTCTTCTTAGTGAAATCTTTCCCAGAAAAAGGGAACAAAGGGGTGTAAGCTTCTTGTAAAGCGTATTAACTTTATTTAAACCCTAAAATATATGCAGTACAGTAAAATAACGAACTGTAATGCAAAAATACGTTTAAACTTACACATTCAAGTTTGATTTGCAATCAAGACATACAGAAAACCGGAAACACTCGTAGAAAAAAAGCAAACTTAACCAATTATGAACGGGGTACACTAAATATATTTTGTCACAAAAGTAATGCAAACTTTCCAGTTAATATATAACACACACCCGTTTTCGATCTTGAGTTTTCATCTACCGTTTTTATTTAATCGAACACTTCTTTTGTGTAACATTTACTCGTGTGTGATAGTAGAAATTGTCGCGTTCGTCTTTAAACGTTATAAAATTTACCAGATTTAGTATTCCCATTTTAATGTCATATGTCGTTTAGTCTTCGATATTTGTTAAACTTATTGACTTCATTAGTTACATATGTAAAATGTTCAAATTATCAAATTATATATATTTGTGTGTGTTTTGTATTATGTTACCAGTTTAATGGCGCCGAAGAAATCACAAAAGACAGTCCATGTTACAATCCAAAGCCTACGTTGGATGATCGCATCTCATCGGTTGCTTTTGTAATAGATGGAAACACGGTTGAAGTCTTGGCTGAACTGTCACCGACAGTTCTGGATAACATACGAGATATCCAGAATATCTTGCTTGACTTTCGTAATTACATAAAAAATGTTTATATGTAATCTTAAAATCATATGCCATT
This sequence comes from Solen grandis, assembly GCA_021229015.1. Lineage (NCBI taxonomy): Eukaryota > Metazoa > Mollusca > Bivalvia > Adapedonta > Solenidae > Solen > Solen grandis. The sequence continues at coordinate 37,592,455 of CM037782.1, read as the reverse complement.
GATACTTATTACCTCATGGTTACCCAACAAATAAATGATAATATTGTCTAGATAAGCTAAAAAGTAATATATTTCGATTGTTTACCATTATGAAAATGATTCTGTAGTATTTCCTTATATAAACAGGTATTCAACCAGTTGTTGTTTTGACAAAGATCGACAAAGTGTGTCCAATTTCTAAAGAAAATGCTAGTCAAGCATTTCAGAGTTTGGCCATTAAGAGTCTGACGGAGAAGGTATAAATTAAAGATAAAATATAAATTTAATAGAACCGTTGTGCGTTTGTTATATATCTTTTCAATATACATTGTAACTGAAACTAAAAAAAGTTACAGAACTGAATAAGGAGAAATCAAGTATTGCAGGAAAATGAAATATTATATCTCGCAAGCATAAGGTCTAACACAAGCATATACTTTAAAATAGATAATGATATGTTTCCTTTTTAACAAGCATAAAGGTTAATCTTCATAACAACCTTATGAATCATTTTGCTTTAGCAAATATTTCACCAAAAGCTATTATAGTAATGTAATCTTAGTAATTTAGTCATCCTTAAACTTATACTTTAATTTGTCCTGAAAGATTTTTTTATCATTCAAAGATCACTGTTTTAATCTGTCATCTTATCACAGGTAGCTACGATGTTCGCCCTACCTCTTAGCAACGTGTTGCCGATAAAAAATTACGAAGAGGAAATTCATCTTAAAGATGAAATAAATGCCATTACGCTATCCACGTTAATGGAACTTCTGAAAAAATCTGAGGCATGTTTGAATAATATACCAGAGAACGAATACACTGTATCATGGAGAAAGACAGTAAACTGGAAACATCAGGATCAGGTAAATATAACAAATTATTCAATCCAAGTTTTATATATCTCGTTTACGTTTCCAATCAGGCACATAGAAATACAAAATTTGATTTCTCTTCAGGCGATAGGCGAACTGAATTCATTTTTTGAAAACTACAGTCCAATAAAGGATTCCAGCGCAAAGGACTTGGAAACAACGTTAGTAAATATCCTGCTTTTAGGTCCAAAAGCAGCTGGAAAAACAAGTTTCATCAACACTTTGAGTTCTGTATTTCAAGGAGAAATATTTAACGTTGCAACGAGTGGGAGCTCAAGCAAAATTGAAAAGGTATTGTAGTAACGTTTGAAATTTATTGTTGGCGTTCTTTTGCGATATTTTTGTGTTATTTTCTTAGTTACATCAGGTGCCTCTGTACAAAATGGCTGCTGCATTTTGCTTGCTACTTACATTTGATTATAAACATGTATATTGATGATATAAAAGTCGGGCAAGGAAAGAATCTTAAGATTAAAAGAAATTTAACCAAGTGTAATACTTGACTGATCTTTACATGAGTTTCATGTTTTGTGGTTATGTAACTTTTGACGGTTTTTTATTGTCGACAAGAGGATCCTGAATAAACATTTGATTTCTGGACACAAACACCTGGCTTGCTTTCTAGCAGGAAGCCACATTTTGTCTCCCTACTCTTCAATTCTACTCTATAGTATGCCACTAAACCTATATATGAATCTGGCATGTTTTCAAACATTCAATGCCTATGACGTATTTTCATCGTTGAACAGTATCGTTTTGATTTTCTTTATGTATTGCTTATTCTCATATTTTAAAAATATGAACTATAATTGACTTACAATTTCACTTTTTTGTCACGTTGGCCACAATGGCACCTTTGAAGTTAGCGATAGGAACACGCTGCTCACGTAACCGTTCAAAACAAACATATATTACACTTAACCTATGTAATGTATTTATTTATTTGGACTGAAAAAGAGCTACTTCACTGGCTAAAAAGGTGAGGCAAACGGTAATTAAATATAGAAACAAATGGGACATGCTTATATTGTTTGCATTTTTTATCGTCTTATAAATAATCAAATCGACATATCTATAAATTTTATATGTTTAAATTATTTCCAGTTCCACCGATATCAAATCAAATTCCGAACTAAGGAATATGAAAGACGTCTACCAGTACGCTTTTGTGACATGCAAGGTCTTGAAGAGGACTATCTTATCACTAAAGCAAATGTCAAACTAGCTCTGAAAGGCAACATTGGGGAGAATATGAATGTAAATTTGATATTTTGCTTTTCCGCTTCCTTTATTAGGTGTTCGCGTGTTTATTTAAAAGTACATGTATTACCTTGACAAACCATAATTGCTAATATTATCGTTTAATATTTATTTAATGAAACACCATTAACAAAAGACCTCGCACGCCATAACATATAAAATTTGTACCTGTTATCATAAATATTTTGGTGACTTTCTACAAACAAGCTTTTATAAGACCAATTGAAATGGAGTGCAAAAGCAAATATTTCCTTTTTAATTTTGGCGATATTTTATTAGTTTGACATAAGTTCACCAACTGCCCCGGATTGCCCTGGATTTGAAATGCATCCTACACTGAATGACAGGGTCATGTGTGCAGTGATTGTAGTTGACGCCTCCACTATCGACACAATATCGGAAGAAACACCGAATATAATACAAAACATTCGAGATGCTCAAGAAGTCATGAAAGAACAAGGTGTATTTACATACATTAACTTATCTGTTAGACTGTTTCACAAAAGTTTGACCGTTTCTACTTCGTTTCGTTAAAATTATATATAAAATGTAATTAGAATTTGCCATAAAAGATTTGCATCATTGTACTTACGATATATCTATTCGCTGTTCTTAAGAATATGAGATAGAAGTATTCATCATTAATGTATCATTTACAGATGTCCAGCAAGTGATTCTTTTGACAAAAGTCGATCAGATGTTTTCCTTTATTGACGAAAATGCAGCGGAAATTTTTCGAAATACTGATGTTAAACACTGTGTCGACAAGGTATACCTAAGCTAATACTGATATAAAAAATAACAGATATATCTCTTGATAACATTATGACATCTTTATGTTTCAGTTTGTTTACCGGATGTTGCGATTCTGTATTTGGCATGTCAAAATGTAAAATAATTTTATAAATTTTGATTTTGGAATAGACAATATCTTTAGTGTTAAATGAACCGTCTCTGATGTCTTCTTCTATTGTAATTACTAGCCATCAATTTCTTATTATTATGGCCATATGTTTAGACCTTGCGGTCAAAAATAACTAACGAATCGAGTCATGCCTTTTGCTAAAGAGACAACATTGAAAAGACAGTGGCTGGATATAAGGGGGTACATTTACGTGTCCGGTGTTTAGCACCAATACATGGAAGGCAGGTTCCTGGTAAGGTCCAGTACAAAGTTTTCGGAGTTCCCATAGCAACCGAATTTTGCCGAACGCCAGGCAAGGGTGCACATGGTACTTATACATTTTTTTTATTTTACGCGGTTACTGGTGGAAGTGCCCAGCTTGAGAGCCCCTGAATGCTTGTATTTAAGCCAGTCAAAAGTTTGGACCTCATAAGCTCTTATGTTATCTTACAGGCTGCAAAACTCTTCGGACTGACACCAAACTGCGTTTTCCCGGTAAAGAATTCGGAAAATCAGCTGAACAAGTCAATGAATCTCTTGACCATGTTTACTCTTAAAGAGATTCTAAAGTACGCCGAAGTTTCTCTAGCTAATTGTCTAGAGCGCAAAAGATGTGATGCTACGGGCAGGACCCTAGGTGAATGGAGGGAAACAGTAAACTTGGACTCTCCTTCTGAAGTAAATTTCTGTATTTTAGTAGTCAAGAATTATTTTGATGAACTCGTAATTTATAATAAAAATCAATGACATGGACGCGTGACATACTGGCCATATACATACCTGCAACAAGATAAAAAAGCAATTAAGACATTAAGGATATAAATCAAGCAAGGCATGTTTCCGACCACATGATATACGTTCCATTCACTTATTATTAACAATATTGCTAGTTACCTTATAGACACAGTTGATAAGAGTTATCACACCGACATATTTAAAAATAAATATTATCAGTAATTCAAAACAAAGCCTTGCGACGTTGAACTTAGAAATTCAAACATCAAACATCAAATTAATTTCGGTGTTTAACAAATAATAATGTAGAGTTTAAGACCAAAGATAGATCTTGAATTTTCACTTGGACATGGCTTGCTTTCTTATATCCCTATATTTTATACTTGAGGTACAAACCCTTCATGTAGAATTATATGACCTTGGCCTCAAAGATATTGATCCCAAGTTTGATATTTAAATTAATGTAGTCAAAAACTTAGTCTTTACAGACTTTGAGACCCAGAGATCAGTTACATCTAAAGGTTGTCTACCGACGTACAGGGATAAATGATTATTATGAAGGCGGACAGGGGGTTAGTGATGATATTTGTTCTGTTATAGACGGATAAATCATTCAATTATCAATACTTTCATTAACTGATTCTTCTATCTCACCTACTTCAACACAAAACAACAACTTGGTATCTCTTGCAATTCTTTATATTTCAGTTTTAATTTCCGAATTCTGGTGACATCAATCATATGCTCGGTTAAAAACTGGTTTCCTACACAGATTGAATTCAAACTAGAAGTGACTTTGTGTAATATTCACATTTCTGTATAATGAATGCTAAACTTCATAATAAGTAACTTGATTAATGTAAATACATCCGAAGTGTTAAATCATAACGTGTATAGTTGATCGCAATTTCAAACACAAAATACTACTCATTTTGTTTATTTAAAAGCATATTGATGTATTATTCAGACGAAGGAAAAGTTAAAGCAGGCCGTTGAATTATTCAACCCATCAGAATTGAGTGGGAGCAGAAGTGGAATACGAAATGTCAACCTGTTGTTGATCGGTCCAGCTGGAGCCGGGAAGTCCAGTTTTGTTAACACTGTTATATCTGTCTTTCGTGACAGGAGATTTGAGGTCGCAAATACTGGCAAAGACTTTCAAAGACTAACAAAAAGGGTAATATTAAAATACACTAGAAACGATAAAAATTAACGATTGTGTGTTATTGCCCGTACTTGTTACTGAGTCTAAATAAACAACTGAAACTAATTAATGTACAATAAACATGAAATAAATGAATAAAAGAAGTACGCTCCAAAATATGAAGGATCAAAATATTAGTAAAGACGCACTTTTTCCATGTGTTCGATATTCATTTTTATGATAACTTAGATACTGCCAAACCAGTATCTTATCTAACTAAGAAAGAAAACACGTTTTTCTTTGCATTTTAACACATAAATCTCATTGCATTTGATTATACATCTATAATTGAATTTAAATCTAAATTAACTTGTTTCAGTTTACAAGATACCCGATCAGATCAAATAACCTTAAGAAGAATCTTCCTATACGGATATGTGATATGCGGGGAATAGAAGAAGAGTGTATCATTACAAATGATAACGCCAAGCTAGTGTTAGAAGGAAAAATAAAACACGATACGAATGTAAGTTGAATATTAAATATAATATCACATGCTATGTAGAAAGTGAGTGGTGAACCTTTTTTGTTCAATACTATAGTAAAATTGTCTATATTTCATATATTGCTTTCAAAAGTTATCGTGTTTATTAATATATATTTTTTAAATAATTATATAAAAATAATGCATTTCACACTTACATTTTATTCCTCTTTTTTTAAATTTTAAGTATTTACCAGTCAAATATCTGCATAGATGCTAATGTGACGATGCGTTGTCGCGGGTATAAATACAATTTCGGACAACAGCGTCAGGGAGTCGACTCTTTGGCTCAGAGTTTGCCCGACGGCAGAACAGGTTCGATCCTGGGCTGAGTCGAGTTTGTTACACTTACGATAATGAAACACAATTTTCACTAGTCTATAGCTTATAAAAGTTTCATTCTAAAGAAAAATGTAAAAGTCACATTTAATTAAACACTTATCGCTGAATTACAAGTATACAAAATCTTAACACACGAAACTAATAAACAAAGTTCAGGTAAAATAGTATTTTATAGACACTAAATTTATCGAAGTTTAATGCAATCTTCTACGTAATAAAACGAATTTAGACCGATTGTAGTGGTGAATTTAGTATGATTATTGTTATAATTTGTCTGTTCCAGTTTGATGGCAGTTTGAGAGACACAGAACACTCCGCGTGTTACAATTCCAGAGGAACACCAGACGATATGATTCAGTGCGGTGTCATCGTTATCGATGCAAATAGCGTGGAACACCTGACAGAATTTTATCCAAACATTATCAAAAACATACATGAGTTCCAAGGAGTTATGAATGACCTTGGTGTGATTTAGCTTAGCTTTATATGTAGTACACGATATGAACTACCTATAAACACAAAATATCGTATAACATTATTCTTTAATATTTGTTTACATGAAACGGTTCAACTTTACATCACGTGTGTATACAACACAATTTCAAATTAATAGAGACCATTGGCTACGTTTTGAATAAGAAATAAGAATATTTCAAAGAAAATTTATACTTTCCTCATCCGAAATTCTTACTTTTTGACATCGTTATAGTTATTTTTGTAATAATAGGAAACATTAATAAACGAGGGGTGTTTCAATAGTTCGTGGGCTTTTTCCCTAACTTTTGACGCTCAGAAACAAATAACATCACTGTAAAGTTAAACTTTTACCGAGTCGTACAGATACACGTAGCAAATATGAAGTTAATCACTTCCCTCCTGGCATACACCAAACTCCGGTGCAGTGGATGGCTCCGCATTAATCACTGCCACACTGATTTACCACATGACCATGGTGTGTATCAGCAGTCACTCTTGTTATCACCTGTGATTTAGCTGAAACTCATCTATTTTTCAACTCACTGTGGCAGAGATCTTTAGGAGATCTCCTGCGTTGGAGATTGAGCGTACACAAGATCGTAAACACGACGTCATGAATGAAGCCCAGTAATATCGCTTGTCAAACGTTCATCAAACGTAATCCAAATTATACGAACACACCTCATTTCACAGACAGCCTATTTTTCAAATGTATCCTCAGTGTTGCCATACCACGTGGTATATCTCATCATTTTAAGCTATCTCGAAAATCATAGTTTGCATCGAGAGGGAAGAACTGCTATAGTATTTTCATTTCTTTATCAAGTGTTATGGTATAAAGCGTATGCGAGGCAGAAAATCATGCCCCACACGTAGGTTCCAATGTTTCTTTTGTCAGATGTACAGTTTTTCCTTATATTCGGGAAATCCCTCCGAGATCGTGAAATTTTGTTTGCAAACAAGTAAAACACGTCGCTAATAATGTTTTCCTGAGTGTAAGGAAATACAATACCACTGGCAAAAGAATCATTAGGGCTTTTGTGTAGTGCACAATTTTCCGCTTCGCATGCGCTATATTCCATTTTTCCTTTTCGAATCGAGGCAAATCATGCTGCTTAATTTAAAATTCCGTCATTTATCACGTGGTATGGCCACACTGAAGCATCAAAAGAATATGTTTTTGTTGCAATGCTTAGCTGTGGCCTTTTGTTGAAAATTGTGTCGCTGAGAAATTCACCTTGGCCAACAATGGGCGTTTGGAGTATAGCCGAGAATTTTAAATCGCATTGACATGCTACTTAACACATAATGTCTTCTGTAATGTAATTTCCCCGACGTTGTCTTTGTCGGTGTTTTTATCAATGAATTGGTAAATCTACCACTTTTTGGAACTCATAGTCTCATTTGACATTATGGTGTTATTGCCAAACGCATAAACGAAGATGTCGTTTGTGTATTAATTCAGTATAGGAAAATGATACGATTTTAGAATTTATAGGAAATAAAGTTACGAAGTCCAGTTAATGGCTGATAAAATTTTGCGGACATATCCTGAACAAACTTGTTTTACTTTACGTTAAAATTACGGAATTAGATTTAACATTTAAGAAAATGTTTTGTGTGCCGGATAACATTAGTTATGTTTCTATGGAAACATATGCCAAACGCGTTTTAGTATATGTCATATCACATTTATTATAAAATAAATTATATGTTAAAATCAGTCGTAATGTAATTACATAACAGTAAAAGAGAAAAAAGTTCACGAACTTCAGAAACACCTCTCTCTCTTGAACAAGTTCTGTCGATAACCTGCTTGTGATCGATTGAAATTTGATTCTAAACATTATTCAATAAATAGATATTATTTTGTCGGAAAAGATACTTCTTTTACACATACCTCTTTTCTATTTTGATATTCAAATTTTTTCGAAATTATTTAGAGATTTTCAATGAAAAAGGGCATTTTTCATTAGATATGAATGCAAAATATTTTCCTTGCAGACATTCCCCATGTGGTTGTCTTGACGAAAATTGATCGAATATGTCAAATGACTGAACAGAATGTGACCGATGCCTTCCGAAGTCAAGTTATTAAAGGTCTTGTAAATCAGGTACATTCCATTACGGAAATCAATTTTTCACTATCTCAGGACCGCCCTGTCATAAAATGACTTTAAAGCATAACTTTGTTCTTTATTTCCATTATATATTAATGTAACTATGACCATGAAAGATATGGCGAATAAAATGCATATATTACAACTTAATTCCAAAATAAGTGTATGTTAATTTGCAGAGGATTTTCATCATATTTGCTGAACAACACATATGCACTTTATTGTTTAGGTTGCTGGTATTTTTACCATAAATCCGAGCAGCGTTTTGCCAATGAAGAACTATGAGTCAGAGATGCGCTTGAAGGACGGCATAGACATTCTTGCACTTTATACATTGATGAGATCTTGACGAAAGCAGAGGCGTGTTTGACCAAGCAGTCAGAAGCTGCTGGTGAGCAGGATGGTGCATGTGCAACTGGTGAAGAAGGGGATAGAATGTGGAGGGAAACGATAAATTGGGATTCAAAACTCGAGGTATTTTTATAACTATTATTAAAGAATTCAAAAAAGATTATAAGATAGAAAATATATTTATATCAAAACATGCATTATTCTCTCCAATTCCTCGGGAAAAAATGCGAAATGTCCGAAGTATGGCATTTCCGAAATGGTATCATTTACTTCCTCCAATATCTGAGGGCATTAACAGATACACTAATATTATATACATATGACAGTGTCAGTGTGTCATTCATTTACATATACTTATGTGATAAGTAATGAAAATATATAAACGACGGTGTGCGAAAAGAGGAAGGAAAGAAACAAAACTATTCTTATAACTTATACCATTCTTATGATCATCCATTTGTTTTGGGTTTTTATTTGTTTTGTTATACCCTCGCAAACGGAATCACTGTGTCGGTCGGTCGGTCCCAAAAAAGGAATTCTTTATAACTTTTGTCATAGGTTATGTATTTTGACCAAATTTAGAACATGTATACTGTACTTGGTGTGAAGATAAAACTATGAGGTACTGTTTGGATCTGATGAGTCAAGGTCAAGATCACTGTTACTAAAATTACTTTATTTCCAAAAAAGGAATATTGTTATACCTTTTGTCACCAGTATCATATTTTGTTAAAATATGGAACATGTATACCTTGTGTGATGATGAAGCTTTGATGTGCTTTTTGGTCTGAAGGTCACGGTCATTGTTACGAAAAAAGAGGTGCATTACTATTAAAAACGTCTAATAGGAATTATTACGGATTAACTATGTTTTGGACATCTTGGGTGAAAGGTAAATAGTATCAAAGGTTCAAGTTTTGTATGCAAGGCTTTACTTTAACACTCAGAGCATTAATTGGATAAAGCTTCACATATATTTTTCCAACACTACTTTCTACTTTACAAGAATAAGTTATTCATTGTTCAAAAATACGTCTACAATTGTGAAAGAACCTCGACTAGCCTCGCAGCCAAGTTTCATGAGTGTTACAATGCAACAAAAATCTTTTTTTTTTGTCCCCATTTTAACTACACGGGTCCTAGTATTTATATTTTAGAGTTATCAAATTTATCTTTCGAGTTTATGTTGTGTGGCGTTTATACGAACGCTCGGAAGGAAGACGATGTAGTCTGGCGTGCGTATCATGATATACATGTATTCTTGCGTAAAAAGCATGGTATCTGATGCTAGGCAAAAAAAACTTCATGGTGTGTGCAGTATTAAGTGGAGCTCTTGACGTCATCCGTACCCGATGCCATACCATAACGAACGACGGATTTAACAGCCCACGTTTAACCTGTTCATTTTGTTAGCATCATATAATAAGTCTTAATTTTGTTTTTTGTTGTTGTTGTTTTTATTCGTCTGATTGACATTCTTGTAGAAATTGTTTTATTCTGCTATGCACAGTAAAACTATTATTGTTCACAGCTATTGTTAGTTTTCATTAATCAGTTGTGTTGTGTCAAGGTATACAGACATGAATTATAGAGCTCTGAGAATTTAGCTAAATTAAAGTGGTTATTGAAGGAGAAAATGAATAAAAAATATATAGCATGGATGTACATTTGATGGACTTGAATTTGGACTATTTGTTAAGGCAGGTTTTTACATGTATCTCGAAATATTAATAATATAGACTTTTCAATAGTTTTTTTCAATAGAGAACAATGAACTGGGTACGTTTGAATGATCTTACCGGTTGGACCATGTGTATGTGGTGGTAGCATTGAGTGACTTAGTGAGTCAGTAGAACAATACAGGTTGAGAATTGGACTGTTTAATCTGAAGCTCCAGGGCAGAACACATGTCAAACCAAGGAAATCTAAAAGATATGATCCATACAGTGGTGGGTCAGATATTCATTATCGCAGTTTTGCTACCTGTCTTTTTTATGCTGGGTTCAATGATTGCTATTCATGAAGTAATAAGGTGTCAGGACCTGATTGTCGAGCAGTATGCTACACCATTGGTGAACTATTGTGAACTACAGGATCACCACTTAGTAAATCCTGGCTATTTTGGTACCATGTCACTAGAATGTGAGGTATCTGACCAACAATACTCTTCATACTCTTCAAGGCTGCTCATTCTCTCAGCAGACGTTGAATTGAATCCAGGGCCTACGGAAGATACCCAGATGATTTTACAGGCAATGCATGAGGTGAAAAATGAAATTTGCACAGTAAAGTCTGTAGTCTTAGGTGTCCAGGAAGAGATGAGAAACATTAAATTTGAAATATCTGACTAAAAATCAAATGTTGTTAAACTTAACTCAAATCGGTCCCGAATAGAAAGCAGTTTATCAGACATGAATAAGCGAATAAATTAAATAGAGTTCAATTGTAAAACACTCAGCAGTGATGTGGGCGGTTTATCCTATCATGATGAAACTACCAGAGAGTTAGTAAGCAACATTGAACAACAGCTGATTATAAGCGAATCTGAAAGGCTAAAACCTTCTATGAGAGTGTTTGGAGTAGAAGAATCTGAAAATGAGGCAAATAATTTGGAAAACGTTATCAATGATAAAGTGTTTTCATTTGCAGAAAAAAATGATGGTTTGAATGAGAATTCTATAAACTAAGCTAAACGAATTGGCAAACATGGTGATGAGGCTAGAATGATTGTAATAGTATTCAAAAACTGTGATGACAAGTTCAAGTTATTTAAATACCGGTCTGCCTTCAGAAATTCTGGGATTCGCATTGCAAATGACTTATCATATCTGCAGCGACAAAAGTTGGGAGAGATTAATCATATTACTGACCCAGTCTATGAGGGTATGGAGACTGTAACTAATGAAGTCAACATATCAGGAAATGACAATAGAAATCTGCATTAGGGATGTGGCCAAAGCCCAGTAGACTCATTAAAGCTCTTGTCATGGAACATTGAAGGTTTTAAGAATAAGTTGGAATCGTTTGACATTATTGCTCTCTTTAAAAATACCATATCATAAGTATACAAGAAACATGGGACAGAACTAACTGTGAATTCTGTAATATATTTGTACAGGACTTTAAAATATTTTGTCAAAATGCTAAAAAATCTTTATATGGTGGCAGGTCAATGGGAGGAGTTGCAGTTTTGGTTAAAAGTAGTTTAGAACATTTTATAAATAGAGTATGGCATGATTTTGAATTTGGTGTAGTTCTTTCTATAGATAAATCTGTATTTAATCATGACAAAAATATATTATATGTTGCATTATATCTATTTTTGTTGAGTGTAGTAAAGATTTTAAGCACACTAAAACAAATAATAGCGCCTACAAGAAAAAGGGAAAATTTTGGTTTGACACTGAATGTAGAAAGGCTAAAAATGAGGCAAGAAAGACACTAAGATGCTTTCGATCATGTAGAAGTTTAGAAAATTTTAAATAATTACATAGATAAAAAATCTACGTATAAAAACATGTGTAAAAATAAAAGGTTAAAATATAATACCATGTCTATGAATAAATTAAATATGAATGTTAATAACACTAAAATATTTTGGCAAGAACTAAAAAGAATGTCGGGAAGAACAAGAAATGAACCTAATATTGACATAAATTGTTGGTTTGCACATTTAAAAAAAAAAGCATGATCATACCTTTACAGAAGAAGGGAAGCATTAATAACCCAAGTAATTATAGAGGTATATGTGGAAGCATATAATAAATTGAATGAGAGTCAAGCAGGTTTTCGTGCAGGTTACTGTACTGTTGATAATGCCTTTAAATTATATTATATTCCATTGTAAATAAATATTTAAAAAAAAAAAGGGTAAACCAGTTTATGTAGCATTTATAGATTTCCAAAAGGCCTTTGACTCTGTAAACAGGCCCATTTTGTTTGAAATCTTAAAACGTAAGAATATAAAGGGATTTTTATATTCATCTATTAAATCCATATATGCCTCCGTGAAAGCTTATGTTAGAACACATCAAGGTTTTCCTTGGCTTGAGACAGGGGTGCTGTCTCAGTCCGATCTTATTTTCTCTTTTCTTGATGAGTTTTATGGTATTTTATGTGATAACAATGTTCGTGGTATACAGCTTTTTCCAGATCTGACAGAAATATTTTTACTTTGTTTGCAGATGATATTTGACACAGTGTCTGGTCTGCAAAAACAGCTTAATTTACTACATAGTTTTTGTAAAGAATATAAACTTCAAGTAAATGTAGAAAAAAAAATTATAGCCTTTAAAAAAGGAGGTATGTTATCAAGAGCAGAATACTGGACTTATGCTTATTCAGAACTCAGTATTGTTAATGGTTTTAACTATGTAGGTATCCATTTCACTAATAGACTGTCACTATTTAAAATGGCAGAGAGTATGTGTATAAAAGCGAAAAGGGTTCTTATGTATATCCTTAAATCACTTGATTTTTGTGAATGTTTGCCCTATTCAACGTTTTTTAAAATATTTGATATAAAAATACAGCCAGTTATGTTATATGGGGCGGAAATATGGGGATTAAATAATTATGTATGTTTAGAAAATGTTCATTTATAAACGTTTCTTAAATGTAAAACCATCAGCTTGTAATGATGCAGTTTTAGGGGACCTGGGACGGTTTCCTATATATATAAATTCAGCCAAACGTTGTATTAGTTATTGGCTAAGAATACTTAATATGCCTAAATATAGATACGTGAGGATATGTTATGATATGCAAGTACATTTTGATAGTTTAGGATATAGTAATTGGGCGAGCAATGTCCGGCAACATTTATATTAAATGCTTTGGTTGGGAAGCCATTTATATTACTAGATTAAAGGACCAGTACTTCAAAATTGGTATGCACAATGTGTAAAAATGTAAAATTATGTACTATGTGAAATACAAAAGAGATTATAATGTTGAATGTTATGTGAATTCAATAAAATTGACAAGTTTAGGACATGTTTAGCAAATTTTAGAAGTTCTGCACACTGTCTTAAGATAGAAACAGGGCGCTATTACAATATACCTAGAGAATACAGAGACTGTCCTTATTGTGAGTGTAATTTGGAGGATGAGTATCATTTTATATGCATCTGTCCATTGTATAAAAATATTCGTTCTATATATATCCCAAACATCTATTATGAGAATCCATCTGTTGAAAAATTCCATAATCTTATGTCATGTAGAAATGTAAATGTTATTAAAAGATTAGCAATGTATATTTATTATGCAGTTAAATCAAGAAATAATTATCTGTGACATTGTATTCCCAACTTTGTGAAAAACAAATTATTATATGTATATGCTTATAGGTATAGATTTACAGATATTGTTCTAATTACATGCATGTGTGCCTAAATTTATATTAAAAGTGTATGTTTGTATACTTGTCATGACACAATATATGTTTGCATGTTTAAAATATTTATGTAAATATTTTGTGTATGGGCTGGAGGCCATATCATAATAAAATCTTTGACTTTGACTTTGACTTCGATTAATTATTTCTTTTTGCATTGTATTCCAATGCTGCAACTATTATCCAACCCTTTTGAAATCAAAACACACACATTTTAACATGTGACAGCAATGAGTCCTTTTTAATTTACTCTTCCTCTTTTGTATGTTAGACTTAGTTTATTTGATGTAATTTGAATTATTTTATGCCATCATAGGCTAACAGATGGCCATTTCACCTAACAACTCTTTCCCGTGATTCAGACAGTACTAAAACTTTAGCACGCATCTCTGTAGTTAATTATGTACAGCGGTGGAAGACGAATAGCTATCAGAAAGAAATTGTAAGTCATTCATCACGGAGACCGTGTCGACCCCAGTGGGGATCAAACCAACATCCCTCGGCTCCACATCAAGGCCGGTTTAATTATGGTTACTATCCTTTGTTGGGGATTTGGACATGATATTCAGACGAATCCCAACAGTAATTTACATTCCCGCGATTTCGCGGGACTTTTTGTAGTGTATTTTAGCTTAGCTAGTTTGTAATTAAATCCAAAATTTCACTCTTCTGACTAAATGAACTAATTTTATTTTTATGAAGGATCTGACTGAGCTGAAGAAAAAGGTTGAGTCCTACGAGCCTTTAAATGACATTGCTCCTGGAGTCTTTCCCAACTTGAATATCCTGTGTATGGGTCCCGTTGGAAGTGGAAAATCCAGCTTTATTAACACAGTGCTGTCGGCTTTCCAAGGCAGAATATTCCATTCTGCCAAACGCGGTACTGCCGAAAAGGGTACCACGAAGAGGGTATTATTTTATTGTTTTATATTTTGCCTTATGAAATTAAAAAACATATACAATTGGTCAAAATGTAATAGAATCAAGCATCAAGCGAGATCATTCTTATGTCACTATTTAGGGTATATGTAGACTATATTTGTTGAACAAGGACCTAACAAAATGTAATGACCACAATGGGATTCACGTTATATGTTACAGTATTGAAATTTGAGTCTTTTAACGTTTTGTTTGTCAATCCGCAGAAAAACAGAAAGTTCATTGCGATACTTCAAATAAAATATGTATATATCGTGTTATACATTGACCATATAAAAATCAAATATATTGGGGTGACAGAGAGTTAAAATGGCATGGTGGAACTTCAAAAATATTTACGGCTTTCCGCAAACCTGCGGAAAACGTATAGGGTTTGTTATGTTCATTCTTCTTATTAAAATTCCTTTTTTCCAACCAAATCCAAGAGTTAATTTCAATATGTTGCCAATGTCTGAGCAACATGAAAATTAAATTGCCTCGACAAAAAATTCATTTTTTTAATTTCAACCATTTTCAATTTTCAATGACGTCAAATGACGTCAGATTTGACGTCAGTTTCAAAAGTTTGTTGCGCTCCAGAGCCTCTATTTTTTTGTCGTTCTATCTTGATATTTTCACAGAAGATGTATGTTATGACGCAGATGTGCATTCTGGATTAATAGAACGTAAGCTTTAACATGTTCTTCAAAAAAATATACTTTTCTTTAGTCACTTGAATTTGACGTCGTTGAAATATAAATATCATTCATTTGAATTTGTATTCGCGCTCCAGCGTCATGAGTATTGATGCCAATCTTAAGTATACCTTAAGGAATTTATGTTGTGTCACTTATTTATGACAACATTGATTTGTAAGCAAAATATATTGAAAAGATCATAAGATTGGATATACTAACTTTAAATAAGTGATATTGCCGTACCTTAACATGCGCAAAAAGTCCAGAAAGTTTCAAGTGATTACGTTATCAAACATGACTTATTCATGTTTTTCTTAAAAGGCCTAATTCATGAAAATCTATTAATTTGAAGAACGAAATGAAAGCGGTCATTGGGTTGGTTGAGCAAGATCCGATTGTTCTTTTGTAGGAAAGAGTGCCTGCGTTGAATAGTGAATTGTGATACGTTTTTGAGTAAATGAGTCGCATTTACGATGAATTAGTATAATTATACTACAGCCTGAAAACCTATACGAATAACTTAATTTATTTGCTATTACGGCTTTCTGCAAACCTGAAGAAAATGACAAATACATGTATATCTAACTATCGATATTATGTTTTCTAAATGTTTAACGGTTTCTTTTTCTAAATCTTAAAAATAAGCAAATATATAAAGCAAATGGATTGTTGAAATTCAAGACGTTTATAACGTTAATAACAGAAATAAGAAACTATTTTCATGATTTTGCTTACACCTCTGCCTTTGCTTCCAATTTTGCAAATGTAAAACTCAAAGAATTTAAAGGTTAAAAGTCATGGATTTCAAAGTATTTTTTTCTTTTTTTACAATTTCAATTGTGGATCAAATTGCAATGAATATTTGTTAAGTCATATGCTTACGAAGAAAAAGATATTAAATAAAGAATAAAAAAAAATCGATTGAAAATAATATAAGAAAGAAATTCTTGTGGATAGTATTATCTTAAAATTGTCCTGTTTTTTTTTTTTGTTGTTGTTGTTGTTTTTGTTGTACTTTTGTTGTTGTTTTTTCTGCATGATAGTTTATGGTTGCGTAATCAAATAAGATCCATATTTATTTTTGTATAATTATATATTTATGATAGTGATGATTTACGTATGAAATCTTACATTATTATGCATCATTATTCCATTTCTTTGTATTAACTTATATATTCAATACCTTTAAAATAAGCAAACGGAAAGCCGCTTCGTTTGTATCTTAAACAAATGACTTCTAGTTCATATTAAAGAGGAAGTTGAAATATTGTTTTGCAGTGTTCCACCAATACGTTTTCACTTTTCGTCTCGAACTCAAACGTTAGCCTCAGGATTTCAGCTTTTCGATGCCCATAAGAATGACATTTTGTTTCATTTTTTAATGTTTACTCTCACCGCACCATATTTCTTGGAACAAACAAACCTTCAAACATATCGCATGCATTAAAGGTTGGTCGTCTTTTATGCAGTTTGTGTGGTACCCGGTGATGTCAAGAGAGACAAGGAAAAAACTTCCATTACGTTTGTTTGACATGCCAGGACTCCAAGAGGACAGTCTTCTAACGCCGGAGAACGCAACACTGCTTTTGAAGGGGAATGTCGCAAATAGAACAGCAGTATGTGTTCTATATCTATATATCGTTGGCTCAGCGCAAAAGGGTCGTAACTTATATGTATTAAAGAACAAGCTGAGATACTTTTGCGCTGGGCTCTCCATATGTAACATTTACGCTTGTAAGAGCATACTATAGGTTTATAGAGTTCTGCACATTTATAGCACTTATATTTCAAAGCATAATTTAAAGAAAAATAAATGCCCTTTTGTCTCTTCAAACTGGAGTTATTTACACGTTTGATAAAACGATTTTTTCCTTATGATTAAGGGTCCAGTATTTCTCTGACTTTCAGTTTAACCTTGGTGAGCCGTTTAAATCGGAATGCCAGGGGTTTGTCGAGAATCCCGAACCTCAAGACAAAATTATGTGTGGTATAGCAGTCATTGATGCAGCTAAAGTGAAGAGTGGGGAAATCGGAGATGGTGTGGTACAGAACATAAGAGACATATTTAAGGTCATGAATGACCTCGGTATGTATTAGTGTTTACTTTCATGTTTGCGACCATCGTCGAATACCCCCGGCTGAGTTATTCCGTTTCATTACATGACTTCATGTCATTAGAAAATATGCTAGCAAACCGCTGCAATACAGTATTTATTGAGTATATTTTCGACCAATGATAACGCAACTTATAAATGCAATACTCTTTGGCGTTGAGGTTTGAAAGTCATGTTAACGACTGCGTTCGACAGCTGTTTAAAACGGCTTCTATGACCAGTTTTAAAAACGTGCTGCGACTAAAGAATTGGCCCTAAAACGACCAAATTCAACCGTAATATCCTACGGCCTATAGATGATCTATCGATCGGCCGCGGTTATTCGACGATGGTTTACGACCGTTTTGTCAATTCTCTTAGCATTCAAAATATATATTCGAGCAATCTTTGAATGTTGTTTTGGGACTAATGCCTGTTTTGAAATATAAGTAAAGAGAAGTTACGCTTACTATCAAGAAATTGGTGACAGGTTTCGATTTGTAAAATTTGTTCGAATAATTACCGGAAATTAACATTGCGTTAGGCATAAAGAAGCAACAACTCTTTTTAGCTGAATATACAAAAAATACCATTATTACTTAGTAACTGCTAAATAACATAAAGTAGAGCAATTGATATGATGAGCTTACAAATGTTTGAAATATATTACAGATATTCCACATGTGATCGTACTCACGAAAATTGACAAAATTTGCCCCAAAACCAGAGACAGCGTTGCTAATGCTTTCTGCAGTACGACTGTGGAAGAATGTGTCGAAAAGGTAATCATTATTGTTTTGTTCTACTTTCTGTCTCCTAAACGTGTAGGTCCATGTTTATTTTGTTACATCTGTTTCAAAATTACAATGATTAGTACTAATTTAGTGATTGAAGCTAGTTATTTGAGTTTTCAGGATTTTTAAGCAGTAGTTTTCAACTGCGAAAAATACTCAGTATATTGATTAATCATCACTATCAGAATTACTAATATACATTTAATCACAGGTTGCGGAGATGTTTGAGCTGACTTCTGATAGCGTGTTTCCAATGAAGAATTACGAGAAGGAGACAAAGCTTGTGGAAGACGTCAGCCTCATGACACTGTACACATTGTCTCAGATACTCGATACTGTTGATGCAGGTCTAATGAGTTGGTATTCGAGTCTCGAGGACGAATAGAAATAAGAGCAAGTATAGAGGAAATAGATCTATAATGAATGTATTTAAAATGGACTGAAATGGACTAATTGAAGCAGAAAGAAATGGTCGAAATATTTTGCGTGCTTTAGTCATACGAGTTAACCACTTCAGTTAACTTATGATCTACATGTATATTAGTTTTACTGCAAGCGTTTCTAAAATATAAATGTATATATCGAGTGTGAAAAAACACGACATGTCTCTGAAATGTTATTGGGCTATCATTCATGTCTCCTTAAATATTTCCTAGTTTAAACATTGTAAAGCCGGAGCCTGGAACTGACGCTAATTAATTTCCTTCATTATCATGTTGAAGATGACTATGATATACAATTGAAAAAACTAATGCCTTTAATCTTTATAATGGAGAATTCAGTCATATTTTCCACTCCGTTTGCTATTCATATTTGTTATGTATAAACTCAACATGCATGATATCTAAACATAGCTTTCAACAATTTAAACTGTCTTCACAGCTGATATAATTGACATAGATATTCAACCATGATAGTATTTGACTGTAGGGTGTGTTATTATTGTAAAGAAAACATGATGTGTAATATTGTGCTACTGTATTTTTTAATAGTGCCATTGTTTTTGCATATATTTCAAACTCTTATTTTATATGAAATTTATTTATATTCATTCCTAAATTCGAAAGATGATGTTTCAGATAGTTGTGTATTTTATTGTCGGAAAAGGAAGGAACGTGTGCAAAAGATGTCGATTTTGCCTGAGAAAGATGATCACTAAAATAAAAAGGAAAGAAGTGCATTCTTCGATATGTATATGTATATCTAAGTCTATCTAGTTTTGCTGTTGAGTACATGTATATTTTAACCATAATCTTTATTCTAATATTATTTTTATTGAATGACTTTACATGTTGCGGCATCTGCATGATGTATATAATGTAACCTATACACATTGATTCATTCCTTAAAGTACAGTTTATTAATAGAAAAATATATATTGTGCATATAATGTTTGTTTCTATTTCTATATGTGAAAAAGGTATTGTGAAGATTTTTATATAATTTATACGTGTCATATGTAATGAAAAAGATTTGTTACGGAAGATGTATTCCTGCTTCTTAAAACACATATAAGGTACATCGTGATGAATCGGCGCTTGTTGTGCATCCGAATTAAAAGAGTATTAAAATGACATATGTCTAGTTTGTATTTCAATAAGCAGAAAACTTATGTCCAAAATATTTTCTTTAGTTTATGAAATAGAGAAATTGATTGATAAACACTTGAAAATGAAAATCAATTAGTTTTAGAGACAAGAAAAAATCGCATCGTGCGTTTATCAATTATATGCCTTATTTTGACACGATATCAGTGGATGAAATGTGGTGGATCAAATTTGTACAAATATTTATTTTAAGTTGTATTTTTAAATATGTTTTATTCTTGTCTTTTCATGTTTCTGTTTGGGTGCAAATTCATTGAATATTTTTATATTGTTATTGGCTTGTAACATTGATTTATTTGCTACTTATCGTTGATAATATTGCGATTTTCGCAACTTCAAGCTCAGTTCTGTACCATTCATGCATACTCAACACGTTTGAGCCTCACAGTTAATGTCTGAAACATGCATGCTTGATAAAAGGAAACATAGAAATAATCTTGAATGGTCTATCAATAAAGTAAGAATCAAATATCTTGTGATGAGATTTGTGAAATATGGTACTTTAAGATTGATTTGTAGTACATGCATTGTCTCATCAAGCAATAATTTGTTTGGACCTGCATACAAAAATATCGCTATTTAATTATCTCACTAACTCTGTGAATTGTTCGAACTATCGAAACTTTTTAACAATGAAGATAAAAGCCATTTATGATTCTTTTTTTTCTTATTCTCTGTGTGTGTGATATTATACTCAAGAAATAATCAATCGTAATCTGTATTGTGTATTTATTCACAGTTTCGAGTTAAGGTGTATATCACGAGGACGAAGCAAAATACAAGAAACCTGTGGAAATTACATGATAAATAACTTATATATTCGTACTCTATTAATATACAAATGACGATCATAGATGAAGAAAAAGGCTTGTATAAGTGTTTGCACTGTTTACTTACACTTTTTTAATTAGCTTAACCTCTCTGTATATATCAATGTAATTGCTACAATTAGAACATCAAGTTCTATTTGACTATTTTTACGTCATCAATATTTATTCATTTGTAAAATATCAGAAATAAATACGCACCACGTTAGCGCGTGCGCGCACTGTGGCCTGTGTTTTGTTTCTAGATTACAGGTAGTTTTATTCATTTTTTGTTATGGAATTTAACCCAAGCGAGGCGAAGTCGGCGGTAGGAGCACTTGGCTCACGTTACCGTTCAAGACACATAACCTGGACAAATTACGTAATATTTCTTATTTAATTTGGATTGTAAAACATCTATTTCATTGGCTGAAAAGTTGGGACACACGGTGAAAGGAGAAAGATGCGAGTCGTTTTAGAATAGGATTAATAAACGTACTGTGAATGAAGCACAACTGGGTGAACTACCTTTATAATGCCAGCTCTGTGAAGGAAGCAGAAGGAATAGAAGAAATAGATTCCATTCCTATTATTATAAAATGAGATACAGAATTAAGATATTCTTCTTACATTGTGTCCAAAATATAGAGTTTTATGTTCCATCCCTATAATAAATATCAGGAAGTGAATTAATATAATTTATAAGCCAATGTGAACGTACCAACGACATGAAACATAAGACTATAAAAATGCCTTTATTTTTTGCATATATTTTGATAGTATGCATGTTTTAAATGTTGCATGCACTGATGTGTATTTATATGTAAGTATTTGATATGCTATGATTTGCATGCACTGATTGTATTTATGCGTAAGTATTTGATATGCTATGTATTTGCATGCACTGATGTGTATTTATATGTAAGTATTTGATATGCTATGATTTGCATGCACTGATTGTATTTATGCGTAAGTATTTGATATGCTATGATTTGCATGCACTGATTGTATTTATGCGTAAGTATTTATATGCTATGTTTTGCATGCACTGATGTGTATTTATATGTAAGTATTTGATATGCTATGATTTGCATGCACTGATGTGTATTTATATGTAAGTATTTGATATGCTATGTTTGCATACACTGATGTGTATTTATGCGTAAGTTGCCGAATAAAGTTGAGGTAAAGGATGGTCTCTAGTGGTGACCACTTGCTTTGACATTTCGTGCTAGGGTGTTACAGTATTGTATAAGAGGGGAGACAATCAAACCTTTGAAAACTTACATATAGAATACATTTTTGATTAGTTAAATATTTTAATATTCGCGATCATTTTAATTATAAACATACCACATCTTATATGAGCATTAAGTGTTGTTATGATTTATATAAAATGAGAATACAGCGAATAAAACAACTATGTTAGTGTTATGATATATATTTGTGTGTGGTGTGTGTGTGTGGAATAAACTTTGACGTGAACAAGATTTTACTCTCTTTTTTTCCTAACCAAAAAACGGTCCAGCAATTATCCCAATTTGCTGATCATCGAATAATTTTCCTATTATTTAAGTAATTGAAAGGCTTGAAATGGTTAAAAAAAACTTCTATGTAAATATAATAAAACATGTGTTGTACGGCAAATTATTTTGAGTTGTTAAATGGTTTAAAATCTGGTGTTGATGAAGACTTATCTGGTTCTGTTTATAGTTAGTTGGTCGCCATAGCGACCATATATTTCTTAAATAGCTATATAATGGCGGCATTGTTGAAAAAGTGTAGTACCCGGACATTAATAGAAAATCAGATTTCCGTAAAATATATACATGCAGATTATTACTAAGGTGTGTCGTATAATGGCCGTATTCAAGATAAGTAGCCTTTGTCCATCTTACATTTGATTCATTATGACAGGCTGTCATGTAGCGCACCTAGCCCATGATCGGGACAAGATCTGTTTTCTAGGTCTCTCTCTCTAGGTATCTCTCTCGACAGCTATATGTACTGGCTAGTAGCCATGTACAACACAGCCAAATAGAAACCAAATACAATACAGAATATACATACAGAAGATAGAAACTAACAACATAAGATTTTGTATTAAAAACGGTCAATACTGGTAACAGACGTTGCATAACTAGAACAATAGTCATGTTATAATCAACTCGCGGTATATACTATTTTTCAATGACACAATCGGACTTACTGCTAAGCGTCCTACTAGGGTCCGGTACTTAATATTTTACCGGACAGAAATAATGATACCAATGTATTTTTAGCATACTTCATTAACCTTGAAAGCACATATAATTTAGTACTTATTAAAACTCATGTTTTAAACAATTAAGCTGGTAAGGCAAAGTAAAGTGGCCAATGTATGTTTAGTCAATTGATGTAAACACTCGCCAAATACTACTTTAAAACATTCCCCTTCGTGGCGACTGAGCTGATATATAGTGAGATATGTAATGAGAGAGTTCAGCTGACTAACTTTCTTAAGTTCTTGACGTCATATGACCTTTACCCTCTACTCGAGTTCAACCCTGGATCGATGCTGAATTGGTGGAGATGGATTCTGAATTATACCATACCAAACATGGCGGTTGAATCGGATTTGTAATTACTTGTAGAATAAAGATATAGTATAGTGTGTGGTTTATACGTGTTAATCATAAATGCTTTTTATAGTTCATTTATGCATGATGAAAAGATGATTACTTCAAAACGCATTTTTTTCTGCAATTCGTATTTAAGTGTAGTTCGCAATTTGAAAGAATGTTCTACTTCCTAATTGAACGTCATCCGCACTGCAAAAAGTCCGTCGCGCATACAGCGAATTAATACATGCATATTTATAAAATTTCGGAACTCTTTTTTCTGACCATTACAATTATGAACAATAGTGTAGATAAAGCAGATTTATAGAAGTGTTAGACGTGACCAAAAAATAAAAATAGTAGCAAAAATTTGATAAGTCTACCATGTTTATTTATGGTTGCATTTAACATTTCCATTTTGCTGAACTGCTGCTAGAGTTTGTCTATTTTTACGTCACGAGCGTTAAACCCTTAGTAAGTCAGCTTAACTTCCCCAATGATATTCGACCTTTAACTCTTACGGGCAGATAGACTGTCTGCTACTCTTATGCTCTCGTAACCACTTACTTCAACAACACTGCTTATTTCAAACCAGACTGACTTGCTACTCTATGAAAAGATGTTGTGGATGTGGACGGCGGATCATGTTTTCTTGGAAACTGTCGAAAAAAATAATTTGCTAAATAATGTTCGTCTGGTGATAGACTTATTTCTTTTTACGTAGTAAATCCTAACGAAATCCTCGTATTATTTTGTCTCAAAACATAACATTCTTTTCTGAATAACGGTATGTCACTTTACATTTTAAATGAACTATTAACTGCTCTTGTGTAACTGACAACATCTACCCATACACATCCCTAAAAAGAAAATTACTTTACCCCCGTTTTCTTAGTTTCAGATTTTCGTATGTGTGTGTGTGTGTGTTCTCTTTCTTCTTATATTTGAGATAAAACAAGTCTTCAGAAAGATATGGGCTTTAGTTCTTTCAATGTTTTCTAAAGTGTAATACATGTAATACAGAATTTTAAGCTTTTGAATTGAGACCTAATCACATGACTGTATACATTTGTGATGTCATTAATCATTTTTAACAGTTTTTCCAAACATATTAACCAGAGACACACTCTAGCAGCAGTTCAGCAAAATGGAAAGGGTAAATGCAACCAGAAACAAGGGCGCCGTGGTCCAGTGGTAACATATCCGATTGCGGATCAGAAGGTTGTGGGTTCAAACCCCGTTGGAGGCAAGAATTCTTCGTGACCTTCCCGGGCGCAAAGTACTGGTACAACCCAGGAACCGTCGAGAGGGATAAGTATAAGTTGTAAGAACTTGTTTTCGAATCGACGTAAAATAAATAAGTTTAAACTAACCAGAGTTTGCTTCATATATAGCACCATACATATATTGACTAATACTACTCTCTTAATTCCATAATTAAATATAGAGGCAGTTGACCCATTTCAATGCAGTGCGCAATTAAACACTTTGTGTGAAGAAAATACTATCTTACGTCTGAGAAATTAGCACTTGCACGAAGTGACATTCCTAGCGTTCAGTTAAGCATAACACTCGCAACTGCACTCTTTCTGCTACGATAAAACAGGTATGCAAACGCTAACGTTATGGACTTTTAACGGTAATTGAGCGCAGGACAGGCTCTTATGGATATTTTGCCTCAGATTTCTATTTCTTCATTCCGAAGATATTATTATCCATATCCTCAAGACTTAAGCAGGTTTATGCATGATTATGGACAGATGTGTTGCTTTTTTAATGGTGCCGCTACAATTTGGACCTCATGGCCTTCCTCGGAGATAACCAAGGTTTCCTAATGTTTCATTAGGGTACCTTGGTTATCTTGGTAGAGGTTATGTGGTCCAATAAGTAGCGGAACCATTACAGGGACTTTACCTTAAATAAAGGACGTGTATAAAGAAAGGGGAAAGCAGGACGATAACGTTGAACCATTCTGTCATTCACTACCATTGAATACCCTGGACAATAACGCTGGAAAAAATACTCGAAGAGGTGTAACATATAGCCGCTCATCTGATTGGCCACAACATCATTTTGTGCACATTCCGGCAATTTCATTTGCTGATAGGAAATTAATATTACCGCCACATTACGAAGATTTACAGTGTACTGTCCAAGGTTTTTTAGTTTACTGATATAATGCCCGGTGTCATGGGCTAAGCAAATGGGCTGAAGCTTCCATGTTTATTGTGTGCATGCATCAAAGAACTGCTGATTTTCCCGTCGGCTTTGTCTGTACGTTTCTCCGATATATACGTATACTGCAGGTTGCAAATCTGTGTCTAGTTAGAAATCTCAGACCACTAATAAACGGGCTATGTTCCACCGGGCCTTTCTTTCCATCTCTTCCACATATAACTGTGATATTGCGTATATACTTCAGATTGGAAATTTGAGCAGACGGACTGAAGTAGAAATTTCAGCCCTTGACACCTGAATTACTAAGCTGCATAAAATATGCTAAGATAAACCGGAGGATCTGGTTGATTCGCCCGGAAATTGTTTATAAAACATCAAGCAGATAAGTATTAGAACATGATTTATTTAGCATTTATATTTTACAACATAGACTAACTACAGTAAAATAATTAAACAGCAATATTTATTAGAATTGCAGCATAGAAAGCAGCATAACAATTAAGATAATTTTCGTGTGAAGAAAACAGTGATGATCAGATCAAAGACAGCATCTAAACACAATACAATTTTAGCAAACTGAAATGTTAAAAAGTAGAATATGGATGAGTACATGTATGTGTATAATGTTTCGTAACATAAAAGAAAATAACAAAACAAATTGACGAACATGACAAAATTGTGATTGAGTTCAGAATAATGAGCAGTGAAACATGTTTCAAACACATTGAGATTTTCTTGAAAGTCGGAAGTCTCCTTCCCGAAGTAAATAACATGATCGAAAAATGATAAACGTGATGGGACCAGCATTTGTAAATCACTTATCATAATATATGAAAAAAATAGCCGGGCTTTACAAATTTATAATCTCTCTCTCTCTCTCTCTCTCAAAAATAATGCATACTGATTGCATGAGTCTGAATGTTGCAACAGACAAAATTGCATTAATAGATATTGTGCTTATATCACATAACAGGCAATGCCGTCCTTTTTCACCTACAAATGAGTCTGAGCATTTTGATATTTTCCACTGAAACTGTCAGAACACAATCACGATGATTGCTGGATTGCTTCAGCATGTTTCCACACACTGACCACGCCCACCTTGGCCCCGCCCACATCCTCATACTCAACTTCCTGGGCCTCGGCACACGTCAACCTGAAACAGGGTATATATAATTACATAAGTCAAAGAAAAATGATTATTCCCCTCCTTATCGCCTTACTATTCGTCACTGTAATCATCATCCTCATCAGCAGTTTTTTTTTTTTTAAATTTCGTTTCTCACTGCTATTATTATCATCATTGTATTTGTGCAAAAAGGGACGCAACACGACGGGGCGGGACAACGAGAGCAACTCTTATAAAGACCCGATTCACTTTATAGAGTTATGCGTATCTCAAGTGAATGACTGCACCTTAATAAAACCATTAGAGACAGCGAAAATTAAATTAATGGAGGGAATTTTATCTTACCCGTTATGTGTCTTAAGTGACAGAGAATTTGAAGGGTTTAATAAAGCCATTCGAGACTTTACCAATCTGCTACATAGTCTTATTAACCAGCACTTGTATCAAATATCCACTGCTTGATCGTGCACTGCTGCGGAAATGCAAGCCTGCGATAAAGCCCAGTGTTACAGGCAATGGGACTCGTACCTTAAATTATTTTATGATGTTACGTTACAATAACCCAAGGAGGTATCCGAGGTCAAAAGCTTGGTATAATTATTAGTACAATGTACGATAAACGCATTTATATCGGACTTAAAGTTGTCTACCTCAGATATCCTCAGGTTTTGTTGTAATAGCATAAAATGACGGAAACCTGTATATCCACCATCCAAAAAATGTTACAAGTCCTTTTGCACAAATCGCGTGATCAAAACAAACTACATGTACATGTATATTCGTCCGCTTGGGATATAACGTGAAACAGTTATCCACCAGGACAGGAAATATAGGTCTATCAAGGTTTCCAAAATAGAGAAGAATGACTGACGTCACACACAACAAAATACGGTTGAATAGAACATTTACATAGGAATGAGAATACAGATAATGAGTGGTACCCTTTTTCCTGCAGGATGGGTTCCAGCCGGGCCCTGTCCCATTCTCCGCTTGGGGAAGCGATCACAACCAAACCTTCTCGTCTAGTGATCTCACCGAGTCTCAGCAACCAGGCTGTCAAATGTATAAATAAATGAGTTTAAAGGATGATAAATGGAACAAATTAATTGGGGGTGGTATTTAAGATGGCTGCGTCACTGGTCCAGCAGAAAACATTTATGGTTTGAACCTTGTTCTTACATCATCTTCCAAGGCACGTGCTGATACGTTCCCGAACAGCTTTCAAATGACATGAAAATAAGCTTATATCAATTTAGAAGAGTATCAAGGCCTTATTATTAGTTAATGTTTGATCGGTTTAACAATATTTCAGTATTTTAGTCATGCTGCATGATATAAAAGAGTAGTAAAACAACCCGTATATACTGGGCACCACTACATATGAGATTTTAGAATGACAAAGACGTGTTACGAGCAGTGGTCGAACCCGCTGGGGGTCTCGGGGCAATCAGCAACCTGGATCATTTCAGTTATGTACATTGGATCAACGCAATCAGCACTATTTGTAATACCATTAATTATATCAGGAACGTCCTTCTTTTAATCCATTTTAATGCAAATGTATATAAGAAATGCGTTTGAAACATGTTATTGATAGCTTTCTGTAACAATTTAAATACTAAGCTATCCGTTACCTTTTGGTTGGGTAGTTCTTTCAAGGAATGTGAGAACAGTCAGGTCATAGTCACATCCGACCTCGTTTGGAATCCAGGTAAACTAAAATAATTTCATTTAACATATTATGATGTTAAATTGGCCCGAAATATATAATAAAGTGATATGCTAAGCTAAAGAATAGGCACTTGCTTTCATTGAACATGCATATTTTTTCTTAAGTAGTATGGGGTATTATGTACACAGTATAGATATCTGCCTTACAACCGTTAATTTCACAGATATAACTATATACGTACAATGTATGCATACAGTTACGTGGATGTAAATGCATACATACAAATACTAAGTATATGAAGGTTGTTCCAGGATTTTATGGACTGGTATGCCATGTAAGTCTACAGTTTGACACGGAAACACCAACTGTAAGTCACGAAATGACTGATATAAATCTCGTACAGACCTCGTGTTTCCTCATACATTATTACGTAGCTATTATTTATGAGCCCTATAACATTTAAAGAGGCCTTTTCAATAATACACTAACGATCTCAATAAGCAGGCAAATAATAATATCACTGTCGGACAGGGGCCGAAAGAGATATTATTTACTGGCCTTGCTTTTCCTGTAATTTGATTGGCTAAAGCAGATGCTCCATATGTAGAGGGAGACCCTGGCTAAAAAACGCAATATTTCGTCATTTTGCTTTAATATCTTTTTTTTTTTTCAATACATGCAAAAATAATTATAAGTTTTTTTTTTTTTTTTTTTTTTTTATTTACGAGAAAACTTAGCGTGATGACAAAAACGGTGTGAATGGTGCGTAGCTTTGTCTGGGTATAAATAACTAATTTTTACAGCATTGTCAAATTAATGTAGTAGACGAGAAATTTGTGACAAGAACTGTGCCATGTCATCACAGGGCATTTTAATAATTTTATTATAGAGTTAAATTCTTTTGACACCAATAAAAATAGTTATGTAGTACGACTGCCCTGGGCAAATAACAGAAGCAATATCAAATCACTTATGTGATAACATATAATATTATAGCTTCGATACACAGTCTGCATGGCAAATTAAAGTCCATCGTTTCATGGGTTTATAGGATTTTTCCTGAACTTTTTCTGATTTCCAAATGACTTCTTATTCCATATATAATTATATACATTGTAAAAACAAGAGGACCAAGATGTCCCTGAATCACTCACCTGAGAAACATTGCCTCCATTGCCAATTATTGTATTATGAGTCATACTGAATACATAATTTATGCAGAAGTATAACAAGATCATCTAAATTCCACACAAAAACTGTATCTGCCATTCAAACTTTGAAAGTCAAAGCTCTAATAAGTCTATACAAGATCAAATGACCCCTGGTATGGGGTCAATTCTGACACGAGGGCCATGATTTGAACAGACTTGGTTGAGGTCCACTAGTAACATCTTAACTCCAGGCTTTGTGGTTTCGAGAAGAAGATATTCAAATCAGATTTAGTAAATTTCAAATGTCGTAGTATGTTCCCATTAAAAAAAAACTAATTAAATAGAAATCTCAATAGCTCAGTATTTTTCCTAAATGAATAAGTCTATGTAAAATCAAGTGACCCCAAGGGTATGGCAAATTTTGACCCCAGTGCCATGATTTGTACAAATTTGGTAGAGGTTCACTAGGCCATGTTACACACCAAATAAGTTAATTCTAGGCCTTGTGGTTTCTGACAAGAAGATTTTTTTAGTTTTTCCTAAATAAGTCTGTAAAATTAAGAGACCTCTGGGGCGGGGTAAATTTTGACCCAAGGGCAATGATTTGAGCAGGCAATGATTTGAACAAACTTAGTAGAGGTCTACTAGACCATGTTACACACCAAATATCTAAACTCTAGGCATTGTGGTTTTTGACTAGATTTTTCTAGTTTTTCCAATGTAAGTCAATGTAAAATCAAGTGTCTCTTGGGGCGGGGCCAATTTCAACCCTAGGGTCATGATTTGAACAAAACTTGGTAGAGGTCCAAAAGGCAATGCCACACACCAAATATCTAAGCTCTAGGACTTGCGGTTTCGGAGAAGATTTTTAAAGATTCATTTTAAAAATCTATTTTAGCTCCTGTGATCCAGATATGCATCAGACCGGAACCATTAAAACAACTTTGATAGAGCTTCATGCAAGAAACATTACAGGCATTTTTTATCAAATTTGGTCCAGTAGTTAAGGAGGAGGTGGTATTTAAAGAAATTGTTGGACATCGGACAAAAGGCAATCAATAAAAAGGTTAAAATCAGGATTTTCAGATTTTTTTTTAAATTTCCAACTTTTACCCATGTAATACCATTCGCATATATGTACATTTATCCTCATCAAATATATTTGTTCAAGCATATTCATGAGGTTATATGTTAAAATGAAAATTCAGTCAAACCTAATTAACTTTAACACACCTGTTTGAAAATGACGTTGGCTGGCTGACATGACGGTTCCAGCGCTGCTTGAACTGAGTCCTCGTTGTTGTTAACAAACGAGATGTCTTTCCCTTCCTGGATACTAATGGCTGCGTCCAGAAACCTAGCAACGACGTCTGTTGCAAGGACCTGCCAGATTTGTTAATGAAAACATTCATGTAATCATTAACAATATGCACAACACTTAATGCTGCAGTAGAATAATAGTAATCACCGCCAAGTCGAGTCAAATGTTTACAGTCTACTGAGAATCAATGAACTGTTGATCATAACCTTGCCTAGCAAAATATTTTGAATTTTACAAAATAATGAACGGAACTGAGAAAGAGTTCCATGCGTTGGTATATTTCCTACCTACGGATTTTATCAACCTAAAAGTTGTCTGATTTAAGGCAAAACAGCAAGTAACTCAACACATTTAAAACAAGCGTTCTGATTGGTCAGACACGTATCTCTTTATTTATATTGTAAAATATCTTAACACTTCGTTTCTTTTGACCAATCAGAGCATCAGTAATTCCGAGTCATTAGCATTCAATCTGTTGGAAATAGTCACACGAATAAGATTAATATTTAGATTCATCAATTACCATGTTGTAATGATAATTATGGAAATGATAATGATTTTTATAACTGATTTCAATATTTTTAATATTATTCTGAGGACGAATCACATTTTAAGTGATGAAAGATAATTCTATGATAAACAATAATTTCTTCAAAAAATCATGGTTCGTATAAGAGAGAAGCGGTAAGCAAGGAGGGCCTAGTCAAGTGCCAGTGTGGAACTTGTTAAACATTTCCGAAAAAAGAATAATTACCATAAGCAGGGGATAATAAAAGGGGTAATAGTGAAAACTGGCGATGATCAGGACATCCTTGTCCTTAAAGCTTTCAAATATTGCTCTAACAAGTTTGTGTGTTTAATGATATATTTTGTGTTTGAAGTAATCTCATTTACGCGTGTTATATCCTCTAAATCTCTTAGAAAACACGTACGTATATCAGATTTTAAACCAGCCAAGCCTCTGCTCTCCCATTACTAACCTGTTTATACAGCTTGCTCAGGGTGAAGGGGCCCCGCCCACCTCCGGAGCCTATCCACATGGCAGACTGAGTGTTCAGTCGGTTATTCTTGGCCAGGTCCAGACATAGATCTGCCACAGCGACGGGAAACGGTTTTCGAAACCCGAACTCCTGTTCAAGGATACCCTTTACTGCGTCTACTGTCTCAAACTGGTATTGTATGTTGGTCGAGGGAACAGTTGTTGGCTTGACCTTCGCTGGGTCTAGATAGACTTCGTTTTCTATAGAAATATAAAGTGGCATGTTTCAGTCTTAACTACTAACACTAAGCACTGTGGGTCATTATATCCTTCGGAAATCCGAAGGTCCTTATGCATTAAACACAAGGCAACTTTAATGTAGGTAAAAAAATGACATTATTAATCATGGTACTACAGCAAATATACGAGATACAGAATGACATAACTGATTCCTTCGCAGATCTTCTGACATATTTCTTATTTTTTGTTTTAATTATCTTAAAAACGAAACATTTTCACAAATGTACAGTGCAAAGATAAAATAATTTAAAAATACAAGTCAAAGTTTCAGGAGTACCTATGTTTTCCCTATAGTGAAATTTTAAGATTTTTAATTGCTACCAATTTCTTTCTCTCGTAGACTGCTGATGTATAGATATCATATAATTGTCAAATGTGAAAGTGGGGAAATTGTGACCTTTTTCACTTTATCATTTAAAGATATATGTCTAAAAGAAAGATAAAAAGGTAAGAAAAAGAAAATAAAGCTTCTGAGTTTAGGTATATCTAAATGAATTAATTTTGAAACTATTTAATCATCATTTTAAGTGCAATTTCTCCCGAAATTGTTTTACTTGATTCGAAGTTATGAAGGAAGTTTTCAAAATTTAAATAGCTCTTGCTTAACATTGTTATGTTTCCAACAGTATATTGACAATGTATTCCAACAATGAATCATTAGTTTAAAGTAAAGTCTTTGTAATGGTTCCGCTACATTTCGGACCTCATGGCCTTTCACGGAGATAACCAAGATGTCCTAATATTTCATTATTTCTTGGTAGAGGTTAAGTGGTTCAAGACAGAAGAGCCATTACAGGGATTTTACCTTAAGAATAAATGTTCCTTATATTTTAAATAAAAATATTGCATTGGTAATGGCAATAAACCCAACTGGAAAAAAAGGAAATTTAGAATTTCTGATATATTACCGGTCACTCCACTGCCTAAGACAAAAACCTCTGTCTCGACGATTCTCACTGGAAGTTCAATTGTTGACTCGTTGTTATGAATAGTCCGTGCCAATCGAAATCCGGCATGCTGCAGGAAGTGACGTCGGAAGGCAAAACGTGCGAACCTGGATGCTTCATCACCGGTGCTGATCCAGGATCCTCCCTGTTTAAATTGAGTAAAAAACACAATGGAAGAAAATCGAAACAGTTGTGTTGAGAAAAGCATGAAATCAATCGGTACAATGATACACAATTAACACCCGAGACATACTAAAGTTTGTTGGGTTAAGGCTGCGACGTCAGTGACCAACTAAGGTTGGATCACTCATGTCATTGCAATGTTGAATCGACGTCAGGTCAGTGTCAGTTATTGGTAGTGAATGGTCATATTCTGATAGATGACGGGATTCTGACGTCTACTCAGTTTGCAAAACCAGCAAATTCCAACGCCGAGGTCAAACGTTTATACAACGTTTAAATAACGTTGAATGTTTACAGGGTATCGACATCGATTTTCGTTTACGGATTTCACTCTGATGCTTACAGCAAACATTTTAGACAGTCTTCT
>CM037782.1:37508483-37558483 GCA_021229015.1 Solen grandis | reverse complement strand
ATTTATGAAAGTTAGTTGAAATTCAAAACTTATAAATCCATAATCTCAAAATGGCTGTTGCCAAAGATATCGTTAGTGACCTGTTCTAAAAAATTTTGTTTTGTTTCAGCCTTCAAAAAAAAAAAAAAAAAAAAATTTCGCCTTAACCCTTTCCCTCATATATACTCCTTTTGACGCCCTCAATAGGTACCAAAAGCCTTGCAAAAAACACGTTAAACCTGGCTGTTGCCAAATGTTTTTTTCGTGGTCTTTTCTTGCATTTCCAGACCATGAGAGCAGCGAACGCATAAACCTGATCAGCCTGCGAGTTACTCGCAGGCTGATCTGGTTTTATGCTGTTCTCATAGGTCTTTTCATGGTTTTCTCTATGAGGGAAAGGGTTAATGATGAGCTCTAAATTGAAATATTTGTGATTTTCAATGCAGGTTTTTCATCCAATCCACAAGTTGTATGAATTGAATAACTGAATGATATTCAGATTTGATGAAAGTTAAAAGAATTTAAGAAAGGTATTTGAAAAGTAATTGCAATTACATTTGTTCAATTGTTACAAATGTATTTAATTACATTTAAAAACTTAAAATTGAAAAGAATGGAATTACAAATACATTCCATGATTTTAAAAAATAATTTTATATATCTCAATACAATTTCTGATTTTTTTTCCGTAGATTTATGTTTAGCATCTGTAAATAAAAAAAAAAATCTGTTTATGTACATTGTATATATAAATGTTATTCTGGATTGCAGAGGTTAGTATGTACATTTTCAGACTGACTGTAGTTGTTTGAGTCTCAGGCTCCACATCAACCAGCTAGATACTGACAAGGCTGCAAAACTGAAGTTCCATTGTGGTAGTATATACATTTAAAGATTTAACAGTTTTGTCATTCAACCCTGTTTGTGTTACAGGGCTGTTTTAAGTAAAGGTTACACTTAGGGATCTCTTCTCTGTCTTTTTCTTTAAACTTAACTTCTTGTACATTGATTGGAAAACAAGTTCTTACAATTTATACTAATCACTCTCAGTGGTTTCTGGGTTGGACCAGTACTTTGTGCCTGGGAAGGTTATGAAAGATTCTTGCTCTGAACAAGATTTAAACTTGCACCTTCCCCTCTGGACCACAGTGCCCTGAAGCTACCAATGTAAGGTTGGCCCTTGGGTCAGTTTTAGCTTGACTATTAATAGAATATTGAACAATAGTCTGACTCCCTGATGGATGAGGAGTTGTTGGGATTGAGAGGTTTCGGGTTGGATACCCGCCCTTGAGATACTAAAATTGTTAAAAATGGTACTAGTACTTCCCAGCCTGGCACTCAGCATGATATACAGGGTTGATCAAGGCTCATTTACGCAGTGTAATGTGACTGGGTGTGGTATCATACCATATGTCTATGGTGTGATACTGCATTGTGGCAGCACAGTCTGCACTGTATCTTTATCAAGTACATAATGCATCCAAATAACTAAAATAATGTTGGTGGTTCATTAAACCCAACAAAACAAACTAATAAACAAGTGTCCAAGCTATTGCAATCACCCATTTGTTGGCGTTGGCATCTGCGTTAACAGTTTCTTGTCAGGGGCATAGCTCAATAAGTACTGACTTGAAATTTGAAATATCGATAGGTGGTATATAATAGAGGAGCAGTGCCCAAGAACCATAACACTACCTGATAACTTTTTTGCTGGCGAAACCCAGCTCTACAAGGCACTGGAATAATCGAGTATGCTGTCTTATAGACAGCTCTTGTTTTAATCAAAGCGCACAATGCGCTGAGAGACGGCGATGGGATTAACATTCTAAACCCAGCGTTTCTGAAGTTATTGAAGCAGTCACATGAAGACAAAAACTCCACCCGCTGTTACTACAGATGTTCTGTTTGTAACATAATAATCCGGAGTAAAGGTCATGAACTTTTCATTCATAAAGAGCTGCATACCTTAGTAGGTCATTCTCTTTCTCTTGTACAAGCGAATTCTATCTGTTGTTTTGTATGTGTAGAAATTGACCAGGTATTTGATTATTTAAGATACTAGAATGTTTGTCTATCTATTTCAAAGTTAAGAAATGCCCTGGGAGGAACCTAACTCGCCATCATGCAAAATATTGTGTGGACTACTTTAGGTCAATTACATACATACGGAGCACTACTTTTTCTTTTTACAGGAGTAGATCTTCATGTACGTAAGATGGGGTGCTGTTCTGGTTAAGAAATGTCTCATATATTTTTTTCACGCTTAAAATTGATGCTTCCAGTGCAAAATAATGGCAAAAGAAAACATGTTAACAAACAGCAACACACTAAAAGCGGTTACGGTTATGATTTAAACGCCTGTGTAACATATTCCACTCGTATTCGTTAGTGCAGAATCGCATTGCATGGATCCGCACTAAGCGCGGAGAGGTACAGTTAAAAATGTTGTGGAAAATATGCAAATTAGCAAGGCCTGATTTCGATTTTCTGCTTAAGACGGCTTATCGCCGTCTAAAAACCATAGACATCATGAATTCAGATATGTATAAATATGAAGGTGACAGTTATGATTTTAAACATGTACATAAAATATCAAATTGTTATATATATCATATGACTTCAAAAAATGACATATTTATTGTATAAAAAAAAAAAAAAAAAGTAATATACATGTTTGGTCTCTTTTCAGGTTTGTTAGTACTGTGAACTGTATTGCTGTGTTTCCCACTGATCACTGACATCTACAATAGTGGCTGACTAGCCTAGGTAATATGTGTCTCCTGCTGTGTCGGAGTAGTTGGAGCTTTTGTTCTGTAAACAAGAAGTGGCTTCTATCCTAGATTGCACATTGGCAAATCCATAAAGAATGTATATTTTTGATTGGCATTCATTTAATAAGGGAGTTCCAAGATTCAGTTAGAAACTGAATAGGATGCAAAGGACTGATATATGTGATATCATGCCAGTGACAATATGTATGCCAGACATGGCATTGGCTAAAGTTTTTTGAAATGTTAACATCTTGAATACTTTCAAAGATATTTTCTTCAAACTAAATCTGCTTACATATTGTGAAGATGGGTCTGATTACTTAAAACTGATCAGCAGGGTTGGATATATATTAAGAATGAAACAATATGGTATGATTCCGATACTTTCAAAATGATGCAATAGTTCTAGTGATACTGATACCGATATTTTTAAAGTGTGTTTAGGCAGTTTTTGTGCAGCATATTTAAGTAGTCGTCCTTTCCATGTGCGCCTTGTGTTGGGATAATCAAACGTATGTTTTTGTGGATTTGTTTTATATCTTCGTATAAAAAAAAACCTGAAGGATATGAATTGATATTCCTTATAATAATACTTATTTTCAAATAAATCAATAAGTAGATTGCATCATAACTTGACAGTTGAATTCCCATCATGTTGTTTTATACTGAAGCAATGCTATCTACATAGACCGAGGTTTCGAAACATTATAACATACTTTATTGCAATGTAAAAGTAGAACAATTCTAAATATTAATTCAAATAATGATCAAATTATTTACCAACAACTGTCCATTTAATGCACACAGCTAGTATTCATGTATAGAAATAATAAGAAAATTCCACTGACAACATGTCGTTCGAGAATGCGAATGGGTTTTGACAGTGATCTCCTCTGCCATGTTGATATTGAACTGAGGTTTGCATACGAATGTTACTTTTGATTGTTTTTGTTTGTCTACTCTCTCCCGACATTTTAAGTTGAAATACCAATAAAAATATTATTTTTTAAGTCAATATGTACCTGTAATTTACGGAACAAGTCTGTGTGTGGTTTAAGTACCGGTTATTGGTCTCCAATCCTACTGATCTGGCCATCTTGCATCAACAGTAAAAGCAGCTTTAGAGGAAGATGCCCTCTATAAAGTGGAGGAGATATGTTATTTATGTAGCATTGATTCATTGTAAGCTTTTCTCATTAGCTCATCTGGGCAATGCTCAGTATGAGCTTTTGTGATCCTGTGAGTGCCTGTCATGCGGTGTGCAATGTCAACAATTTAAGTGTTTACACTATAGCACCTTCATTTCTCAAGCAATCCTCTTCAAATTTTATGGCAATATTTATAACCATAAAATGTATCGATTGAGTTCGATTACAGCTGAGATCGGGCAATTAAGTCAGGAGTTATGCCCCTTTTAATGTAAAAAAAAAAGCGCCAGATTTCACTTTGTTTACACTCTGGCATC
Source organism: Solen grandis (assembly GCA_021229015.1). Lineage (NCBI taxonomy): Eukaryota > Metazoa > Mollusca > Bivalvia > Adapedonta > Solenidae > Solen > Solen grandis. The sequence continues at coordinate 37,554,268 of CM037782.1, read as the reverse complement.
TTTATTTTTGAAACAAGCATCCTCAAACTTTATGTCAGTGTTAATGACTATAATGTCTCGATTGAGATCAATTTTGGCAGAGATTGGTCAATTAGGTCAGGAGTTCTGTCCTTTTTATGCCCCCACAAAGTGGGGTGCATATAGCGTTGCACTTGTCCGTCCGTCCGTCAGTCCATCAGTCCGTCAGTCCGTCCGTACGTCCCGAAATCTTGTGAACGCAACTCCTCTTAAACCGGATGGCAGATTTTGCTTAAACTTCCAGGGATGAACAACCTTAATGTGTAGATGGTAGTAAAGAAAGGAATTTTCGCGGCGACCAAATTTAACAGAATTATGGCCCTTTGTAGAAGTCCGTCAGTCCGTCCGTACGTCCCGAAATCTTGTGAACGCAACTCCTCTTCAACCGGATGGCAGATTTTGCTTAAACTTCCAGGGATGAACAACCTTAATGTGTAGATGGTAGTAAAGAAAGGAATTTTCGCGGCGACCAAATTTAACAGAATTATGGCCCTTTGTTGATTTGTTCACTATATACCATATAGAAATTTTGTGAACGCAACTCCTCTTCAACCGGATGGCAGATTTTGCTTAAACTTCCAGGGATGAACAACCTTAATGTGTAGATGGAAGTAAAGGAAAGGAATTTTCGTGGCGACCAAATTTAACAGAATTATGGCCCTTTGTTGATTTTTTCACTATATACCATATAGAAATTTTGTGAAAGCAACTCCTCTTAAACCAGATGGCAGATTTTGCTTAAACTTCCAGTGATGAATAACCTTAATGTGTAGATGGACAATGTACAGATCTTACCAGCACAGTATACGATACGCAACCTGACATAATCCTAGGTGATTTCAACATCAACGTTGATTCAGTTTGGTACAGAAGACTATCTGAATCTCTGCTTAATTATCGCCAGTGTGTGACATTACCAACACACTTAAGTGGATCTATTATTGATCTTGTCTATGTAAAAGATGAGTTGCCACAGCCAAAAGTAACTGTATACCCAACATATTTCTCTGATCACAGCATTGTGTTCCTGCAGTTTTAGGAGACCAGACATGTGTTTCAAAGTTTTGTTTTATTCAGACACTAATATTGTATTCCATCTGTAAAGAAACCAAATATGATGCCTCAAGAGTTAGGTAACTTTTTTATCATTAATACATAATTGAGGAAATTTCAACTGAAACGCTATAATAAGAACAGAATTTTGTAGACATTAAATGAAGCTGCTCTTGTTTACGAGCACATCTGCACAGTGGGGGCATCCGTGTCCTTTGGACACAGTTCTAGTTAATATAAAAAATGCCAGATTTCAGTTTGTTTACATTCTAGCATCTTCATTTTTTTTTTAGCAATCATCTTCAAATTTTAAGACAAAGTTTATGACTAAGTGTCAATAAGGTCGAATTAGGGTAGGGCAGGTTCAAAAAGTAGGACACTAAGTTTGATTATGGCTGAAATGGGCCACTAAGTCATAAGTTGGGTCCATTTTGATTTAAAAAAGAATGCCAGATCTCACTTTGTTTACACTCTAGCATCTTTATTTTTCAAACAATCATCTTCAAACTTTATGACAATGTTAATGACCATAATGTCTCAATTGACGGCTGAGATTTGACAATTAGGTCGAACTCTGAAGGGGCGGGGTCAAAAAGTAGAACACTAGATCAAATCTTGGTTAAATCTTGTTTACAGTCTATGAGCCACATTATTAGCTGAATCTTTCTCAAACTTGATCAGAGTGTTTGTGTTGATATTTCGGTCAAAATTAATCATGGGTGGGGCAGAGTCAAAAAGTATGTCACTAGGTCAAACAGTAAAATCTTATTTACACCACAGGAGGTCACATTTTAGCCTCTGCTGGAAGTGTTTGTGTTGATATCTCGGTCAGGTTCAATCATGGGTAAGGCATGGTCAGTACAGGTGAGCGATCAAGGGCCATCATGCCCCTTTTGTGCTGATAGACGCTACATAATGTTTGCACTGGTGGATACCCACTACCTCTTTGAAGACAAAAACAGGATGTGGTTCTTTCTTACCTTAACAACAATACTATTGTAACTTTACCACATCCTTTATACAGCTCTGATCTTGCTCCATGTGTTTTTTGGCTCAACCAATACTTTAATAATACAATAAGTTTTGGTGGGGGGACATTTGAAGAAAATTGGGGACGTGAACTAAATTTACCAAAATGTTTTTCTGCCGCTACTTTCACGGAGCCAGGAAAATTAAGTCACCTTTCCGATCTTACTGTGTATGCGGTGTTTCTTCAGATTTTATGGTGTTTTTTTGTGGTTTTTTTTTTTTTTTTTTTTTTAATGAAAGATATGCAAAAAAAATGATTGTATTCTGTAGAACACAGTTGAAAAAAAAAAGGAAGACCTTTTTTTGTAATCAGCTGAGATTATGGGCTTTTCTGGGAGAGGAATATCAAGAATCAAGGGTAAAATGGTTGGCTTTAGCACTTTCTGCATACGCATGTTATTCGGCTGCAGACAGCTAAAAATCTGGACTGAATGACCCAAAGTTTGACTGTCAAAACAGTGAGATGAATTTTTAATTTCTGTTTGTTTAATATAGAATATATAATAGTGGTCTGAGGCTGTCTGTTGTTTGGATGCCATGTTTGACAATAAGTAGACTGGTACTTCATATTGATTTCTAAGTTGCATATCTCATAATATATGCAGTACCAGTCTGGTAATAAAGACTACTGGAATGTGCATAATACAGCGGAATGGGAAGAAAGTACACAGATATTACTCTCAATTGTTAGCGTGCCCAAAATGCCACATACATTAAAATTTTATGGGACAAATAAGAAAAACTTGTGGGTTTTCCACAATGTTCTAGGCACACTGGAGAGGGTGCCGCTCCGAATCTTATCATGCGGTTTGCAGTGTACATTTCTATTTCCTAAACACTATACCAAAACAAGCGTTCTGCGAGTAATTTCCAAGTGGATACGATGTCTCGAAAAGTGCATCTGAGTAAAGGAAGAATGCTTTGATTGGTTGGTCTAACCATCTACACCAAAAAAAAATCAAATCTACAATTACATTGCCCCACTGATATACTTCTCAAATGCCCCTCGTTTAACTTTTCAAATATATCTGATATATATATTTCATAATTTACTACTCTAAAAATTAAGATTATAACAAAGGTATTTGGTTAGCGATATGACTGTAAATATACTGTAAACTGGCATAGAGCTGCATCTCTATAGCAATACACACTGACTTGGATGATGTGAGGGTTCAAATTCATATGTTGCCCCCATAGGTATACAAAATGTTCAAACTAAACTTATTCTTAAATGCCTGCAGACACTTTGTAAAATAAGTTTAAAAAAATTGGGTTGCTTGTGAAACAGAATTATACCATTGTTGGTTTGATCATGGCATATTTATTCAATTAATACTATGTAACAAACATTACCAAATATACATTTTATTGTTATAGATATTAATGTCTCAGTTCATCTTTATAATTTTTGATCACTGTCAAATTTAGCATAACTAAAAAAAAAAACACTGAAAAGTTTATATTATGTATGTATTGTCATTTTAGGTGTGCAGTCCAAGAGAGGTGAAGTTAGCAGTGGCTGTTCATACCTGTGTTTTTGCTGAAGTCCACACAAAGCGCTTGCCAGCGCGAGGTGGCCTCAGTTGCAGGACAGAGGGGGCAGACTGGTTAAAAGCAGTGTATACAGTCTGTTGCCTGCAATTGAGCAAATAGGCTCGACCCTTCTAACACTGTGGGGTTGTTCACTGTAAGCAACTGGCCGATAGGCAGTCTGTGAAGACTTGGCACAGATCAGTTGGCAGTGACATAAGACAAATAAAAAAAAAAAACCACCTGGACGCCTGAGCCAAGTCAGGCAAGCAACCGGGTTGGGCTGAGAGAGAAAAAAAAGAAAGATATAAAAGTGTGGAAAAGAAAAATGCAAAGATAAAGAAAAATATATATATAACATAGAAATTGTGTAGAAAATATAAAAATACCAATATATAAATATATATAGCATATATAGGAGAAATATATACTTTGCATATAAATATATATAAATTCATTATATATATATATCCATATACATAAAAGTAAAAAAAAAATATATATAGCATATACACATTGTACATCTAGCTTATAGTAAATGAAAATTATATATATATATAAATATATAGCATATAAATATATAGATATAGAAAGTATATATATATATAGGGAGAGCATATACATTCAAGTAACAGTGTTTAAGTAAAAAATTATATAACAATATTGTTATACATTCTGTTCAGTTTAAAGAAGACCTTACTATACAGCATATATGTATTGATTGTATAGGAGAATAGTGTGCCAGAAACTTTAATAGCATATATAAAATTTTGTTTTGAAAAAAAGTGAAAATTATATAGTATACCATACTTGTAGAAAGTGTAGTGTGTGTAAAAGTTATATAGTTTATCTAACATATTGTTTATAGTATTTCAATCATTAAATTGCAACAATGGGTATTGCAGTTGATCAGTATAGGTCCTCAATTGGAAGGTTTTATAGGGTGTCCAAAGACAGATCATTAAAAGGAAAACGAGGATGTGAACAAAATAAGCCTGAAAAGATTACTGGAACACAAAAACCTGTGTTTAAAAAATTGAAATATGAGGCCCTTAGAAATTTAGCAAAGAAGCAAGGAATCAAATCCAAAAGTGTTTACTATGCATCACTGTGGAGCATGCAATTATTTATGTATAATGTTGTAAACAATTGTACACTTCAGGAACAAACTAGAACAATTGTAAAAGAAAACAAAATGGCTGAATTGTTTATGCGGGCCATGAAAAAAGAACCAACATGCAAGAGAGGGAAATGGAGGAAACTGAGAAAACACAAGAAGACGAGGAAAAAGAATGTAAGTACAGTAGAATTAAGATGTTCCTATTATGCTTCTCTTTGGACCCTACAAATATTTTTGCTTTTGACTTGCAGGATTGTTGATACAAACATGCATAAAAAAGTTGCAACTAGTAAAAAAAACATAATAAAGCATGTAGAAAGGGAAACTTGACAAAACAGAAGCTATGCACTGTGGAATCAAAGTGGTGTAATAATTCCTCACAAAGTGAAATGTATAAAACAACCTCTAACACTAGCAAAATTCGCATGGATCAAAACACTGCATACATGTCTGATATACTGTTACTTGGAGGAGATGTTGAATTAAATCCTGGACCAACAGATGTAATTAAAGAAAATAGCAACATAAAATGTAACAAAAATGAGGATAGAAAATGTAAGAGCTTTGAAAAACTATCCGTCTTTTCAAATATAATAACATCATTACATGTGTTACAAATGGGTGGATATGGTAAAAAGAAACGTATGATTGTCAAAAAACAAGCAGAGAAAAACATTTCAAATAATAATTGCAAGACAAACCCATCAACCGATTGCCATATTATTGCGGAAACAAATGATATGTCAGAGTTTGGATACTTCCAACCCCTTTATAGTAGTTGTAAAAAAACTCTATGCCAGAAATTGAATATTGCATATGAAAAATGTAATTTGTCACAAAAGCTTTTAGTCTTTATAAAAGAAACAAAGCCACTGATTGTGTATAATATTAAAGGTGATGGAAATTGTTTATTTAGGGCAGTATCGTATTCAATATCTAATACAGAGAGTAATCACGTCGAAATTCGAAATGCTATTGTCCAACACTTATCGAAACAAAAATGCAAAAGCTTTATTTGCCATAATAAAGGTATAACAGAACAAGAACTGCAGACCTACATTAATGCATCAAATATGAATGAAAATGGAACATGGGGTACTGATGTAGAAATACTTGCTGCTTGTCATCTCTTAAATGTAAGGATTTTAACTTACGACAGTGATTTGAAATGGAAATTATTTGGAGAAAAGAATAAGCAATTACCCACCATATATCTAGACCACTCAACAGGAAATCACTACGATGTTGTAATGAAAGTTAAAAAATGCAGTACTGTACCAATGTATATTAGTAAGGAACAGCACATTATCAACATTGATGATGTTTGTCTGAGCAAAAGTAATCCAGATATTTCTGAGGAAACTTGCTCAAGTGTTGACATGCACACTCAGGAGGATGCAGATACATCTACAACTGGAAACACTGCAGATTATATACAAAAAATGCACGGAACATTGTCACAGCATGATGAAATATTTGCTGGCATTGGACAGGGAAAAAACTGTGTCATGAATTGTATGTGTTTTCTTTTCAATCATACTATAGATGACTTGGTCTTAATCAATTCTGATTTTATTGACGAGACATTGCTATCTGGTATAATGCTATATAGAGAGAATACTCAATGCATTCAGTCAGAGACGGGTTATTTGGATATAACTGATATACCAAATCCAATATCATACCAGACAAAACAATTTACAATGACTTACGGTGCGGAACAAGGATATATGGAGTCATGGTGCCACCCTGAAAGTAAAACACTTGATGAATGTATTCTTAATGCACTTGAGCAAAATAGAGCATGTCTAATTACATATGCCAGCAACACAGTGTGTATATATTGCACAACAAATACCAAGGAATACAGATTGTTTGATCCTCATCAAAGAGATTTAAATGGTGCACATTCGCCAAATGGAAAAGCTGTAGTAATATGCTCCAACTCCTTACATGCAGTTATTGAAATAATCTGGAATACAGCTAGATCTCTATTGCCTAGCGTTGCATACAGGTCAAATGGTAATACTCTTTTTGTTGTTGACTCAATTGCTATAAATGAACTTTCACTGGAGAGTATACATACAGAAAGCACGCCCTCCAATTCTAATTATGTAATAACTAAAACAAAAGATCAAAGGAAAACATTAAATTATAGATGTACAAATTTAAAAAGAAAAAGGTTGCAAAGGCGTTATTTGATGCGAGAAAAAAGAAAAGATCATGGCTCACAAATTGATGATGGAAAGGACCTCATTGAAAAGAGCAAAGAAAGAAAAAAACAATATCAGAAAATAAAATACCAAAATGATGAAGTATACAGAGCTTATAAAAATAATCAGGGTAAAATAAGATATAATGAAGACAATCCATACAAAGAAAAATTAAAATGTAATTCTGGTTTAAAATATAGTACAGATCAGGCTTTCCAAGAGCAAGTAAAAATTTACAGCAGACAAAAGTATTGTGACAATGTTGTTCACAAAGAACATGTTAACTCTTATAACAAAAGGAAGTATCATGAAAATGAGACGTACAGAGAACAGGTGTATTCTCATAACAAAAGGAAGTATCATGAAGATGAGACGTACAGAGAACAGGTGTATTCTCATAACAAAAGGAAGTATCATGAAAATGAGACGTACAGAGAACAGGTGTATTCTCATAACAAAAGGAAGTATCATGAAAATGAGACGTACAGAGAACAGGTGTATTCTCATAACAAAAGGAAGTATCATGAAGATGAGGCATACAGATTGCGAACAAACATTTACAATAAAAATAAGTATGATCAGGATGAAGTCTACAAACAGCAACTGAAACAAAATAACAAGAAGCGCTATCATGAGTGTGATACACTGAAAGAGAAAATAAAAAGCAATGTTTATTTAAAGAGAAGCACAGAATATAAAAACAAACACAACATCAACAATGTTATCGATAATTTCAAACAAGAAATAACTAGAGGTTTAGAATATATTTGTTGTGTGTGTCACAGAATTCTATTTCATAATCAGGTTCAAAGTTGCCAAGCTTCTTTATATGACAAAAGTGTTCAGAAATGCATCTCTCATAAATATCTTCATGTATGTAGCAGTACATGTGAGCCAGATTGTCACTTAAGTAAATCAGCAGTATCATCACTTTGGATCTGTCCAACTTGTCACAGTAAACTTAAACAGAAATTAATCCCACCAGAATCAGCATATAATAACTTAACAGTTGATGAAATTCCTAAAGAACTGAGTTGCCTAAATTCATTGGAAAGTCACCTTATTGCTAAACACATCCCTTTCATGAAACTTGTAGCTTTACCAAAGGGTGGACAATATGGTGTACATGGACCAGTTACATGTGTGCCTGCAAATATTTCTGAAACTGTCAATGTATTGCCACGGACCGAATCAAGTGATATGTTGTTGCGTGTGAAATTGAAGCGGAAATTGTCATATAAAGGACATTATGAATATAAATTTGTAAACAGGAAGCGTATACAAAATGCTTTAAGATTTTTAAGAGAGAAGAACAAATGGTACAAAGATGTCATGTTTAATGAGGAATGGACTTGCAGTTTAGAGGAAAACAAAAATAATTTATCAGAAACCAATGAAGTCTTAAACAGTACCAATGAGAAGCAAATAGCATGCAATAAGCAATCGGAAAATAATGAAGCATGTAAAACTGAAACTGATAGAGAGCCTGACGAAAATTTTGATGAAAATGAGACTCTTACTCGTGGTGTACCACTTGATACCTGTATGCAACCATTAGATGTTGGTCAAGAATTTTTAGATAATCATTTTGAAGACATACTAAATGTAGCTCCTGGTGAAAAAAACAAACCAGTACGCATTTTTATGGACAAGGCTAATGAAGCCAAATCATTTCCAACATTATTTCCATATGGGACACAAACTTACACAGATGGACGATCAGAAAGATTAACACTGAACAGATATATAAATTGTCGTTTGTTAAGTGCTGATAACAGATTTGCCAGGAATACTGATTATCTTTTCTTTGCTCAGTATATAAAAGAATTAGATCAGGTTATTTCTAGTTTGTCTGTTGCACTAAGGAAAGGGGAGAAAAATGTTTATATAGAAAACTTCAACATTGACACTGTCAAGAACAAAGAAAAATTAAATGACATTTTCGAACTGATGCAGGATATAGATTTTTAAAACCAGTACATGGTTCTCCTCCATATTGGCAAGGTGTTCAAAAAGATTTGTTTGCAATGATACGACAACTTGGCATTCCAACTTGGTTTTGTTCATTTTCATCTGCTGATTTAAGATGGGCTGAATTGCTTAACACAATTCTGAAACAACAATGTAAAAAGCAGACAGCAAATGAAATGTCATGGGAGCAAAAGAACGACGTGTTACGCAGTAACCCTGTTTCAGTGGCTCGAATGTTTGAACATAGATTTAAATATTTCTTGAGAAATGTTATTATGTCTCCTGCAAATCCAATAGGCAAAGTGATTGATTATTTTTACCGTATAGAATTTCAACAGCGTGGTTCTCCACACACACACTGTTTATTTTGGGTGGAAAATGCTCCAAAACTTGATCAACAATCAGACAAAGAAGTAGTTGATTTTATTGATAGATATATAACTAATGAACTTCCAGATGAAAATGAAGAACTTCATGAAATTGTTTCAAATGTACAAACTCACAGTAAAAATCATTCTAGATCTTGCAAGAAAAGAAACACTGTGTGTCGATTCAATTTTCCTCGTCCTCCATCAAAATTCACATTTATAGTCAGACCAGTAGAAGATGAAAATACAAACAAGCAGAACATAGAACACAAACCTAAATCTACGGAAGAAATTGAACAGAAAGCTATTCGACTGAGAAGGGCACGAAATATACTTGAAGTTTATTGGAAGACACTTACTTCAGAAAAAAAGTTTCAAAGCGTTGATGATCTTTTTCAAGAAATGGGAATAGAACAAAATGACTTTGAATGGGCTTACAAGGAGATTAGTAAAACAAAAAGTGTAATACTCAAACGTGGTGTCAATGATATGTGGATAAATCAGTATAACGCAGACCTGCTTCGTTGTTGGAATGGTAACATGGACATTCAATATGTAACTGATGCTTATGCATGTGTTGTGTACATTGTATCATATATAAGCAAGTCTGAAAGAGAAAGGGGACTTCTTTTGGCACAGGCTCATAGGGAGGCATATTCTGAGAATAATGTGGATGCAAAAGAAGCATTAAAAAGAGTAAGCAGAGTGTACATGCAAAGCAGAGAAGTAAGTGCACAAGAAGCAGCATATAGAGCATGTGGTATGACTTTAAAAGAATGTTCTCGGAAAGTACAGTTTGTCCCAACAGGTGACAATAAAATACAAATCACTAAGCCTCTTTGGCAGATAGATACTACGGATGAAAATGCAAATATTTGGATGACAAGTTTTAATGACAGATATTTGGCTCGACCAAAACATGAAATTTTCAATGATATGTGTTTAGCTACGTTTGCGTCAGATTACATAGTACTTTATGGAAAGCAACAACAAAAAAATCCTGAAAAATGTGTTAATCCGGTCTGGGAACTACAAAATGGATTAGGCTATATACAAAAGCGATCACGATCAGACCCGGCTATTGTTAGATATGCAAGGTTTTCAAAGACTAAACATCCTGAGCAGCATTTCCAATCACAATTAGAATTATTCCTACCATACAGGTCAATAAAAGAACTCAAACCAATGCCTTTTGAGAAATATGAATCTTACTATGAAAATGGCAAAGTTAAAAATGGTGGAAAATCTATATTAGTTAAACATGTTGTTGATAGGAATAGGAGTTTGTTTGAAACAGATATTGATGCTGTTACAAAAGCAGAAAAGGACATTCAAGAAAATGGCTTTTATGAGGATGCATGGGCGCAACTATGTCCAGAAACTGAAAAAAATAGAGATGAATCTGTACAGGCAATAGGAAAAATAACAGATATGCATAATGAAGATGATGACAATATACCTGATCTACAATTAAAAGGGATACAAGTGGAAATTGATTGTGAAACAAATCCATGGTTGAGAAAAGAAGTTGCACTTTCAAATTTACAATCGATGAATGATGAACAGACAGCAGTATTTTATAAAGTGAGAGAATGGTGTATTAACAAATGTAAAAATCCTTTTGCTGAACCTTTTCGTTTATTTCTGACTGGGGGTGCTGGAGCAGGAAAAAGTCATCTCATAAAATGTATTTATTACGAGGCCACAAAAATCTTCAGCCAGTATGCAAACACTCCTAATGATGTGCCAGTAATGCTAACAGCCCCAACAGGAGTAGCAGCTTTCAATATCAATGGTTGTACATTGCACAGTGCTTTCTCCCTTGATCTCAGATTAAAATTACCATATAGACCACTTGGTGAAGACAAGTTGAACACGTTAAGATCAAGACTTTGTTCATTGCAAATCCTTGTGATTGATGAAATCTCTATGGTTGATCACAGACTTTTAGCATACATACATGGAAGACTTAAACAAATAAATAGAACAAAAAATGATGTAATATTTGGGAATGTTTCTATTCTAGCTGTGGGTGATTTCTACCAGTTGCCTCCAGTCAATGGTAAAAGTCTGTATGAGAAAAATGAGTTGGACTTTTGGAATGGTGAATTTACAATTGTTGATTTAAAGACAAATGAAAGGCAGTCTGGGGACACTACATATGCAAATGTACTTAATATATTAAGAACAAGAGAGAAGGATCAGATTATTCCTAATCACATCATTTCTCTTTTACAAAAACAAGAAACTGGTGAAGATCCAAATGTACCCCATATCTATGCAACAAATGAAGAAGTTAACCAGTACAATTTAAAAGCACTGAAAAAACATTGTAGCGACCTTGTAGAAATACAAGCACATGATTACCAATGTGATAAAAGAACTGGAAAACAAACAAGAATATATACTAATGTAACAAAGAAGGCTGACACGTCACTATCATCAACACTTATTTTAGCAGTTGGTGCTAGGGTTATGCTTACACATAATATTTCTGTATCTGATGGTTTAGTCAATGGAGCAACTGGTGAAGTACGTGAAATACAACACTCTGATAGCCAACAACTGCCAGCAAAAGTTTTTGTTTGCTTTGATAATGAAAGAGTAGGTCGAACTTACAGAAGAGAGCATGTATCAAATTATCCAGACTGTGTTGCAATTGAACCACATGAAGACCAAATAAGAAACAAAAATGAAGTGCGTAGGCAGTTGCCCTTGAAACTGGCTTGGGCTAGCACTGTACATAAAGTTCAAGGTCTTTCAATGACAAATGCTTGTATTTCAATGGAAAGTAAACATTTTTCAAGGAAAGGCATGGGATATACAGCTTTAAGTCGTCTTTGTTCACTAAACGGATTAACTTTAGAACATTTTGATGCAAAAAAAATTTTTTGTGATTCAAATATAAAGCCTGCCTTAGAATCAATGCCAAAATTTTTGTTATCATTTTCTCAAAATTACAACATAGTTTTGCAAAACATTGAAGGTCTGTATCAACATTTCCTTGATTTATCTAATGACAGGCGCCTCTTGAAAGGAGACATCATATTCTTGACTGAAACTTGGATTTGTGACTGCAATGAACTTCCAGATTTGCCTGGTTTCCTCTCCTATAATAAAACACGAAAAGAGTCTTTTGATAATTCAGAGGCCTATCAACAATATCAAATGCAAAAACATGGTGGAGTAGGAATTTATTACAAACATGCAGGAACCTGTAAGAGAGTATCAACAATTCAGAAAAATATTGAATATATTGCTTGCAAATACAATGATATAATTGTTGTTGTTATGTACAGATCTCCAAGCTACACTGTTGGTCTTTTCAAAGAAAATTTGGCACAATTGTTAAATGAGCTCAGTACTTACCCTAAAGTCATGATACTTGGTGATTTTAATGAAGATTTAAAAACATCTACCTCTTTTCAATCATTTTTCAAAAACTATGGTTACCAACAAATGGTAAAATGTCCAACAACCATAGGTTTTACAATAATTGATCATGTCTATGTCAGAAATGTAAACTGTAAAGTGCATGTAATACCCACATACTACAGTTATCATGATGCAGTAAATATAAAAATTAACAGTTTCACATGATGAAATTTACTGTAAAAGTAGGATGTTGTTTATTGCAGATAGACGATTACGAAAAAAAGAGGTTAAACATAATTCTTCCATAAAAATGCAAAAGAAAAGAGATTATTACAAAAATTTTCAACAATTTTTGGGGCTCATGAAAGCAGCGTCCTCGTCGCGAGCCCTGGGTACAATCACTCTTAGAGTGATTGTAGCTGATGCTTTCAAACAAAACCTGTAGAGGTAGTGCACAGCTTTTAGCTAAGCACAATTTTACGGTAAGTTCAAGACAAGTTTGTGTGATTCCTAGGCTCTACATATGCCTGATGTCCTGAAAAACTGCAATGTGGCAGCACTGCATTTGCCTGAAGTAGACATTGCCACCAGAGGCCTGAAATACTTTCTGTTAAACAAAACACAAACACACATACAAAAACAAAAAAAAACTGTAGTGCCTGCCTTATAGTCAGGATATTGGTGAACATCGTAATAAAGTCATTAGAAATAAAAGCGTCTGCCTCAGTTGCATTCCCAAGTTGTAAAAAATGTTATTGTTAAGATATAAGAACCTTTAAAAAGCTATTCATATATTTTACAATATAAGCTTTTAAAATGTCAAACAATGCAAATCTTAGAACTGAAGTGTGATGACATGTAAAAGGAGTTCTTATAACCTCCCCTTGATAATCAAATTTCATATCTCCCCTGAAAAATATTATCTCCATTTTCCTACACTCAAGTTTAGATTTTAATTAAAAATGATAAACAGAATCACACAATGTATCTTTCTACGATGTGGTTTTCTCGAAAATCAAATTCAGTTTTCATATGCACAGAAATTGTATTTTTCCCATAGGCTGCAATGTTAACTTTGATACAGATTATCTCGCCTAAATGTGATAACACTTGAAAAAACTCTCGATGAAACACTTATTTTTGGATGTCTTCAATGTAACAAAGTTTCATAGCAATATTACAATCCAGTAACAAGATATGGAATATGGCATTCACAGTCCGTAAAACTAAATAGCCCCCTTGCTTGGTGCTCAGCATATTTTTCACTTGTTGTGGTATCATGCAACATGTCTGTGATGTCGTACTGCTCTGTAACAGCACAATATCTGTCTCAAGAAGACGTCGTCTCTAAATGACTGATATACTGTCTATGGAAAGTTAAACCCAGGAAATAAACAAAATAATTACACATTGTTATCTTCCATGTGTTTAGCTCTGAACAAATGTATGTAGTTTCAGAGTTTGTTGGCAATATTTCAAAATAACATATATCTTGATCTATTTGCTTTGTTCCCAGAAATCTATGGTGTTGAAACAATCCTTAGGAACAACAAGGCCAAGATTTCAGATATTTGGTTTATGACATTGCCTTATTAACATCTTACAAGTTTGTACAAATCATGGGTGTTTCTGACTCTTTATATAAACTTACATAAGACATATTTATTAAATATCGTCACAAAAAAACATGACTTTATTTAATGTGTATGTAACATGGCCTTGTGGATATAAACCAAGTTTTCAAATTGGACCACAAATCAAAATTGTTCACACTCTAAAGATAACTTTTTTGTGTTGATTTAAGATAATATTCCTGTTTTTCTGCATGGTGTTGTATTCAGCATGGGCAATGAAAGCAATATTTCTCATCTGGGAATACAGGGCTACTTTGATCCTCTTGTCCGGATCTAATAAGACCTCCTTTTGTCTGTCTGCTTGCTGCCTTTGGCATCGGCTTATTTCAAAACTAGACTAAGAACTTGTGTTGATGGTGCTGATTGCATCTAAAACTTTTTTTTACAAGAAAGGACAAAAAGAGTACTTAAATTCTGCACAAGCATAAGTTTGTGTAAATGTTTGGGTATGGCAACTTCTGGAAGCCCTGCTGTTATCCTGAAAATAACCTAGCAGTGGAATTGCAAATAGACCATTGTCAGCATTTCAGAACTGATTTGCCAGTTCCAAGTGGAGACTGGTGAGAGCAAAGTCCTCAACAGTATGTTTAAGATCTATCCAAAATTGCTAAATAGCAAAATTGAAAACATTGTCCAAATGGGAGCATCTGCCTTGTAGGCATGATCATGTAAGTTCAACACCCTGCCACAGAGGTAACATACCCAATTATGGATTTGAAGGTAGTGCGTCTGAACCCTGTTCTTGACCTTCCCTGGTACAAAGTACTAGTCCATCCAAGGAACCTGTTCCCCAATAAATGTGCAAAAATGTGACTTAAAATTAATAATCACTACAAAAATGGGTTGTTTTAGTCTTCAGTTTTTATTTCATATTCAAATTTTAAGGTTTTCTTGTTGGATGATAATATAATAAAGTTATGAATACCAGTTTATGGTCAAATGCAAGAAAATGTCTGTAAACTACCCATTTTGACATCCTTTTTGTGTCGCCTGCATAGCATGGCAGACACATAGGGATCACTTTGTCCGTCGTCGTCGTCGTCGTCGTCGGCGTCGTCGGCGTCGTCGTCGTCGTCGGCGTCGTCGGCGTCACACTTTCTTGTCCGGAGCATAACTCGAAAAGTATTTGAGGTATCACCTTGAAACTTAAAACATGGATAGATCACATTGAGGTGGAGTGCAGTGCACAAGAATGATAACTCTGACTTTCGTATTTTCTGAGTTATTACCCTTTGTTGATTCTGAGATTTTATTTTTGTCCGGACCATAACTCAAAAAGTATTTGAGGTATCACCTTGAAACTTAAAACATGGATAGATCACATTGAGGTGGAGTGCAGTGCACAAGAATGATAACTCTGACTTTCATATTTTCTGAGTTATTGCCCTTTGTTGATTTTCAGTCTTAATTTTTGTCCAGGGCATAACTCAAAAAGTATTTGAGGTGCTGACTTAAAACTTTATAGATAGATAGATCTCATTGAAGAGGAGTGCAGTTCACATAAATGATAACTCTCACTTTCTTTTCTCCTGAGTTATTGTCCTTTGTTGATTAAAAAAAGTATTTTTTATTTTCTTTTCCCTTTTTATTTTACTTAATTTTCTGGATACTCGAAACGTATTTGAGGTGTTGACTTGAAACTTCATAGATCTCATTGGTCTGAGTGCAGTACACAAGAATGATAACTCAATAATGATAATGATGACTACAAACTTGCAACATATATATAATTAACGTCATAAGTGCTTAATGACGTCATAATTTTTCTTACAGTTAATGTTTTGAATTCATAGTCATTCTGACACTCCTCTGATGAAGACTGTATAGTTGAAAGTGCTCGGGAAAATTATTACATATTGCACTGTTTGAATATTTTATTCCCCCCCACCCCCACCAAAAAAAAAATATATATATATATATATATATATATATATATATGTGTGTGTGTGTGTGTGTGTGTGTGATTTGGTGTTATTTTGTACCTCACAAAATAGATTATGCTTTATCAAATTTGTCAAAAGATCGATTTTCTAGTCAATTCTTTCATCAAACATGCTTAAATGCAGGCGACACAAGTGTTCCGAGGAACACCCACATCTAGTTTTTTTTATGCTCACCGAAGGTGACGCATATAGTTGCCGCTTCGTCCGTCCTTCCGTCCGTCCGTTCGTCCATCTCACTTTCCTTGTCCAGACTATTTCTCAGGAACTAATGGCTTGAATTCAACGAAACTTTATGGGAAGCTTTATTACCAAGAGGAGATGCGCATATCGTCAGCAAGACCCAATTCCTAAATTTTTCAAGGAGTTAAGGCCCCTTGACATTTTGGCCAATAGTACATATTGCATGATTCTTGTCCGGGCTATTTCTGAGGAACTAATGGCTTGAATTCAACAAAACTTTATGGGAAGCTTTATCACCAAGAGTAGATACGCATATCGTCGGCGTGACCTGGTTCCTCAATTTTTCACAGAGTTATGGCCCCTTGACTTTTGGCCTATAGTTCATGTTGCATGATTCTTGTCCGGGCTATTTCTCAGGAACTAATGGCTTGAATTCAACGAAACTTTATGGGAAGCTTTATTACCAAGGGTAAATACGCATATCGTTGACGTGACCTGGTTCCTCAATTTTTAAGAGAGTTATGGCCCCTACTACCATGTTGTTGACTGATATTCATGTCATTTGCCTAATTTAACAGGAGATATCATTTAAACAAAACCCCACAAAATTCAATATGCTAGTAATGTCAATCATAATCATGTCAGCTAATTGTTGTTTAGGCCATTATTCACTATTTCAAATATCCAGTCATATGTCAAGAGTGTTGGTTAACCTCTTTGATATGAGCACACAATGAAATGTATCACTTAATTTTCAGTAGTATAAAAACTTAAAAAAAATCAATGAAAGATCTGATGAGTAACACGTATTATCATATTAAATAGTAAACTGTTACTAAGTCTCCAAATTAGAGTTGGTAAAACATCTCATCTGATGAGGAGAATAGATATGATTTAGGAATGGGGATTTCAACAGCTTTGAGCTGAAAGGTCCTAAGTAAAATTTTGGGGGTGGGGCCTGACCCCTGTGTGATCTTGGGGGACACCAAAGTATTTACCATTTTATCTTCTGTCTCATCAAAAGGAACAAGAATATATAATATGGTTTACTGTTTAGAGAGTTGAGAGCTTTTTTTTTTACCTTTTTTTATGCTCACTGAAGGTGACGCATATAGTCGCCGCTTTGTCCGTCCGTTCGTTTGTTCGTCCGTCACACTTTCCTTGTCCGGACTATTCTCAGGAACTAACGGCTTGATTTCAACAAAACTTTTTATGTGAAGCTTTATTACCAAGAGGAGATGCGCATTACCTGGATTCTATACATGATAAGCATGTGCTGATCCCATTCCGGTCCTTAACATATCCTCCCACCCATTGACCAAGGCCTTATTTGTAACAATGACGTTCTTCGGGGAGCATCTGTCAGTTCTACTGACTTTCTTGTTGTTTTTTTTTGGCCCTGAGCTAGAAATGGTAGAAATAAAAACAAAAAGAAACCCACATAACAATATATTCAGAATTAAAAACATATTTATGAAGTTAGCATTAAAGTCCCAACGACAGTGTGATTATTTCAATTATTTGGATACTATCCTGATTCACATGTGCTTACGAGAAAAAAGTCACAAAAGTGATAACACACTGAAGTATCAAGCCGTAGACATGTGGCATGAAATCACAACCAATCATATTATCCTGACACTGGGTGAACAAGTCCTGAAACTACCCTTATACATGTATGTTGAGTGCTAAGGCAAGGTTACTATCCTAGTACCATATTCTACAACTTGAGTATATTCCTGCCGGGGATAGAATCGTCTTTTTTAGCTCACCTGAGCACTTGTGCTCGGGTGAGCTTTTGTGATCGCCTTTCGTGCGTCGTCCGTCTTCCGTCGTCAACAATTGCTTGTGAACACTCTAGAGGCCACAGTTTTGGCCCAATCTTCATATAACTTGGTCAGGATGTTTGTCTACATGATATCTCGGATGAGTTCGAAATTGGGTCATGTGGGGTCAAAAACTAGGTCACCAGGTCAAATTTTAGAAAAACCTTGTGAACACTCTAGAGGCCACAGTTTTGGCCCAATCTTCATGAAACTTGGTCAGGATGTTTGTCTACATGATATCTCGGATGAGTTTGAAATTGGGTCATGTGGGGTCAAACTAGGTCACCAGGTCAAATCTTCGAAAAACCTTGTGAACACTCTAGAGGCCACAGTTTTGGCCCAACCTTCATAAAACTTGGTCAGGATGTTTGTCTACATGATATCTCGGATGAGTTCGAAATTGGGTCATGTGGGGTCAAAAACTAGGTCACCAGGTCAAATCTTAGAAAAACCTTGTGAACACTCTAGAGGTCACAGTTTTGGCCCAATCTTCATGAAACTTGGTCAGGATGTTTGTCTACATGATATCTTGTACGAGTTCGAAATTGGGTCATGTGGGGTCAAAAACTAGGTCACCAGGTCAAATCTAAGAAAAACCTTGTGAACTCTCTAGAGGCCACAGTTTTAGCCAAATCTTCAATAGATTTGGTCAGGATGTTTGTCTAAATAATATATTGGATGAGTTGGATAATAAGTCACGTGGGGTCAAAAACTAGGTCACCAGATCAAATCTTAGAAAAATCTTGTGAACATGTTTGAGGCCACATTTTTGGCTCAATCTTCATGAAATTTTGCTAGAATGTTTGTCTTTATGCTATGTCGGATGAGTTTGAAATTGGGTCATGTTGGGTCAAAAACTAGGTCACTATGTCAAATCTTAGAAAAACCTTGTTAACACTCTAGAGGCAACAGTTTTGGCCCAGTCTTCATGAAATTTGGCCAGGATGTTTGTCTACATGATATCTTGGATGAGTTTAAAATTGTGTCACTTTAGGGTTAACATTTAGGTCACCAGGTCAAATCTTAGAAAAATCTTGTGAACACTTTAGAGATTACAGTTTTAGACTAACCTTAATGTAACTTGGTCAGAATGTTTGTTTACATCAAATCTCGGATGAATTCAAAACTGGGCAACATAGGGTCAAAAAGTAGGTCACCAGGGCAAAGTTTAGAAAAATCTTGTGAACACACTAGAGGCCTACATTTATTTCCCAGTTTTCATTAAACTTGATATGAATGATGACTGCATGAATTCCCAGGTGAGTGCAAATTCAGGTAGGATCAAAATGTAGGCCACTTAGTCAAATGTTAGAAAAACACTTTAGATGCCAGATTTTTTGTCATTTTGCCTAACACAGCCATCTTAATCAGGTGAGCGACACAGGGCCATCTGTTTAATTTCTGCTGTACAGTTCAGAAACCACACCCATATGTAAGTGGAAGACTTTTTCATTAAACATTTCATCAGCACAACATATCCTTAGAGTTTTCAAAATCATTAGTGGATCCAATCTGTGTTAGCTTATTTTACTTATTTTCCACCACCTCCATAAAATGCACTTCATCCCGATTCGCAATACTGAACACTTTTTTACGATTCTTTTCATTATGATATTCACCAAATATCCAAATACATTATGCTCTCTCCCTATGCCTGTACACTTGCTGTAATAAACTGGACTTCGCTATATGACTGAAATTTACTGTCGGCCACAGTAAACACTAAAATCGCAAATCAAAACACTTGCAGATATCCTTATCAATCTCAGGACAGCTATCTTAATAGTGTGTCTATCTCAAATCACTTTCATCTCTGCGGGGAGCAGTGGTCCAATGGTAAGACAAGCGCTTTGTGATCGAAGGGCCCCCGGGTTCAAACCCCACTTGTGACGCTGCTAATTTCCTTGAACAAGTAGCCCGATGAACATGGTAAATATTATAAAGTTGGTGAACGTGCACATGCATTTAACTTTAGACTTTAAAATGTTTTTATTATAACCCCTGTTTCCTTGCATCCTAGAGATTCTTTAAAGCAAATTGACAAGCTTGAAATATTTACTTGAAAATCGATATGCACAGAACAGTTAGTGTAACCCCTTGCAAGAAAATACAGGTCCCAATTAAACAAATTGTTGACATTCAGTACATATAATAACTGGGTGTGTGGAAGATGTAGAGAAAAATATTTCGAGATACCAGACATATACAACGTTTAACTAAAATGGGATAGGTGATATACAGAGATACAATCTGTTTGGATGCGTGAAATAGAACATACAGAATAATTGAAACTGAAACATGCAGAGATACATTAATACCGAATGTGGGGAGATACAGAGGTTAACTATTTCAAGACCCGGATGATACAATATTTACAGACATTGAAAATGCAGTAGATACAGACATATGGTATTTCAAAAAACAATATTTCAGGACAATGGAGAAACAAAAACAGATATTATATTTGATAGAGATACAAGGTTTCAAGACATGGCCTGAGATACATCTATACAATATAATGATACGTAGGACATACGGAGGTATTACTTTATGGAGCACGGGAAATCCAGGAATACAATATTTGGTTCACGAGAGAACCCGAGATACAATAAAATTAGATACCAGATATACAATATTGCAAGACACCAGCGAAACAAACACAATATAAAATGATACAGAGATACTATATTATGGGACCAGGGATATACAAAGATATTATGACAAAGGAAAAAGATTTATCATATCACGGGATACGGAAGATACATATTATTTTACAGAATATGGGTGACGTAATTTGGCGCCATTTTTGTAATGTTTCGACTTGTATAAAGTGATACAATTTTCATGGTATCACTTCTCGTCGCGATGTAATCCTTAGTTACTCAAAACAAATATTAAAATATCATTATTTACTATTCCTATATACAGTGTAAGTGAAAAAGATTTCATTCGATTTACCAAAAGGCATTTTGAATAGTCAAGCATGATGTCTTCTGATCGCTTTTGTCTAGAATGTGAGAGCTAAGCTTGCTGTGCACACCCCTGTCGAGATTTTGAACAGCTGAGGTTAGTCTCGCATTTCGGCTACCGTTTCTTATTACTTGAATTCGCATGATCAAAAAAGTGATGATTTTCAGTTTAAAAAAATGTATACGCTAACAATAGGTACAAAGTAATCAACGATATATTCATAAACTGCTGAGTTATTGATGTTTTCCCAATGAAGGTATGAATCATGATCAGTAGGGAGTAGTATCCCTTGTATTTTATATAGTGATATATGAGCACCGGCCCTAGTTCTTTCGTACCAAACCCCTGTGATCACAATTTGACTAATAAAAACTAATAAACAAGAAAAAAAGATCAAGAAAGGGTTAAACTTTGGATCTTCAAAAACGAAACATTACCGGAAAGAGCTATTGAAAACCTAAATATTTTGTTCCTATAAAAGCAATTAAATAATTTTAGTTTTGGAGTTATTCGGGGCAAAGATAGATAAACCGTATTTGAGCTTGACCCAAGCAATATTTTTATTGTTCCTTCCCATGGGAAGGAACATCTATAGTCGTTCCTCGCTACTTGCCGGATATAAGATAAGCACATGATGAAATGTTAGCCCGCTCAGTATTATGTGTGCTTCATGATTCTTATGATGAGACGGGATCCAGTCTGAAGTCAGGTGATATTAACTATAAACGTGATATCACGTGATGTGCGCCATTTATACGCCATTTTATCGACCATTTTTAGTCAGTCTAGCAGGTGCGTGCAGGTTTAAATTACGGGTTCGTGTTGTCCCGATTAAGAAAACAGGATATCAGCCTAAATTGAACTTAGCCCTATTAAAGTCCTTGAATTTCTTGCTTCATTTCCTGTGCTACCATGACTTAAAGAAAAAAAACCCATAAAGTTTTGACTTGGAGAGAAATGTTCAACCACCAACAGTTTGTCCTTTTCGTACCCTAAGGTTATCTCTTCCATATGCAAATGCTGAAAAACGGCTTTCACTTCATACTTCATCATTTAGAAATGCCCTGGAAGGAAATTTTGGTAGGCTAAAACTTGTTAAACTATTTAATAATAAGACCCTTTAAAACACAACAATACAATGCAAAAAATTCATGGAGATTAAACAAAAAAAAGTCAAGAGGGACAAAAACGTTTTTGAAATTCTGAATTTCCAAAATTTTAGTGAAGTTTGACCGTTTCTTGATGACAAACCATGCATTTCACAAAATCTATTGAAACGTATCATATGTTATTATGCTTTTGACAAGGAACACAATGCAAAAATCCGCATTTGAATCGGACCTCAAATAACAGAGTTATTAGCCTCTAGTGACTTTTACCAAACGCCCCCTAGCGTCAAAATGAGAAACAAAAATTTATTAACATTTTACCATAAGGTACTTTGAAATGCAGTTAATAGTTCAATCAAGTATAAGAAAGCGCTATTGAATCATATATTTCTTATAAATCACAATTTGAAGCAAAAATACTGATTTACAATTATTCCTGAAAAAGATCAAACTTCAGACTGCTGTTAAATGACCAAATCAAGTTCGATCTTCAAAATCTAAACATCATTTGAAAGAACTCTTCTATAACTTAATCTTTTGTTCATATATTGTTTATGACTTGTTTTTAGTTTTTAAGCTATTTGGGACCGAATTGATATACAATAATCCTAATATGACCTTGACCATTACAATACTTTTTTAACTTTTTTATTATGTGACACTTAAGAAAGTTATACATTAAATGTGAAAACTTCATGGAAAATGAACTAAAAATTAAGTCAGGAACTGCAAATAACCTTAAAAGTCATGCTTTGAAAAGGTTGATTTTTCGAAAATATTGGTTATGTTTGACCGAATACTGTGGACAAACCATGCATTTCTCAAAATCGTATATGTCTTGTGAATCATATGCAACAAACAAAATTCTCCTATCTCATCTCTGAAAAAAATGGGGACTTTTTTCGTAGACCTACCTTTATTTCATCGTTTTTTTTCGAGATTCGAACTTTCAACCTCCTGTAGCACGAAAGTTTAATATACGCAAATAATTGAAACGTATCAAATTTTATTTATTTTCTGACAAGGAACACAATGCAAAAAACCACATTTGAATCGGACCTCAAATAACAGAGTTATTAGCCCTTAGTCATTTTTACAAAACGCCACCTAGCGGCAAAACTAAGACAAAAATGAAAATTTTCTCAACGTTAGAATCAAATTCAGACCATAGGACAAAACTGGTAAAAAGATCAGAAATGTGACTTTTTTCTATCATGGTGATATGCCGTTCACAAGAAAAGGTTAGAAAAATAATAAAAAAAAAAAATAAATAAAATAAAACTGAAGAAGAACAATAGATTTTCGCAAACGATGCGAAAACCTATCGCGATATCATCGGTTTTCGCAAAAGCAATTTACCTCAGTTAACGAGTCGTATGATTCGAAAAACATATTTCTCCGTTCAATGGCTTGTTGAATACTGTTAACAGCGATCTTTCAAACATTTTTGTCGCAATGTTTTAGCAGACTTTTTACCCAAAAGAATATTTTTGAGTATTACCTGTCAGTTATATAGTCGCGATACCAATGGTTTTCACGAACGCAATTCCATTCAGTTCATAAGTTGCATGATTCGAAAACATTTCTTCGTTCAATGGCTTGTTGATACTGTTTACAGCGATCTTTCAATCATTTCTGTCGCAATGTTTAAGCAGACTTTTTACCCAAAAGAATATTGTTGAGTATTACCTGTCAGTTATGTAGTCGCGATATCATCAGTTTTCACGAAAGCAATTCCATTCAAGTCACGAGTCGCATGTTTCGAAAAACATATTTTTTCGTTCAATGGCTTGTTGAATACTGTTAACAGTGATCTTTCAAATATTTTTGTTGCAATGTTTAAGCAGACTTTTTACCAGAAGAATACTTTTAAGTATTACCTGTCAGTTATGTAGTCACGATACCAATGGTTTTCACGAATGCAATTTCATTCAGTTCACAAGTTGCATGATTCGAAAAACATTTCTTAGTTCAATGGCTTGTTGATACTGTTAACAGCCATCTTTCAAACATTTCTGTCGCAATGTTTAAGCAGACTTTTTACCCAAAAGAATATTGTTGAGTATTACCTGTCAGTTATGTAGTCGCGATATCATCAGTTTTCACGAAAGCAATTCCATTCAAGTCACGAGTCGCATGTTTTGAAAAACATTTCTTCGTTCAATGGCTTGTTGATACTGTTAACAAAGATCTTTCAAACATTTCTGTCGCAATGTTTAAGCAGACTTTTTACCCAAAAGAATATTGTTGAGTATTACCTGTCAGTTATGTAGTCGTGATATCATCAGTTTTCACGAAAGCAATTCCATTCAAGTCAAGAGTCGCATGTTTCGAAAAACATATTTCTTCGTTTAATGGCTTGTTGAATACTGTTAACAGTGATCTTTCAAACATTTTTGTCGCAGACTTTTTACCAAAGGGAATACTTTTAAGTATTACCTGTCTGTTATGTAGTCGCAAACTTGAAAACTTTTTTTACGGACTTCGGGTACTGCATAATTATATGTGTGTGTTGCTTTATGATGGCGACATACGACAATTGTCATCGATAAACAAGAATTGCAAACGACAAACAACAGTTTAAAATAACACGCGACAATGTATTATGCCACTCAACACTATTATAAACTAATGTTGCATTGAATTACTATCATTTATATGAAATATCGCATTAATTTTTTAGTGTTCTTTCAAATTGATGTCACCAAGGAACAGAATGCAAAAAATTGCATAAAATCAGACTTCAATTATTTTAGTTATGAAGAGTGATTTCAAGCTAAGTGCCCCCTAGCTTCAAAACGAGAAACAAAATTGAGTAAATATTCGCCACCCCAAATATTTTGTGCGTATATGTCTTGCAAATCATTTGCAGCAAACAGAATTCTTCTATCTGATGTCTAACAAACATGGGTAGGTTTTTCGTAGACCTACCCTCATCTGCACAGTTTTTTGCGAGGTTCGAACTTTCAACCTTCCGTTACTAGCTCAAAAAGTTTCAGCCATTAATACCTAGAAGCTATCATTTTTAATTAGGCTTTCAACAAGGAATATAATGCAACAAACCACATTTGAACCAGACTTCAACTTTTTGAGTTATAAGTAGAAGAGTGATTTCAAGCTAAGCGCCCCCTAGCGTCAAAATGAGAAAAAATGATTACAATTTTACCATTAGGTACCTAGCAATGCAGCAAATAGTTCAATCAAGTATACAAGTCGCACTAGTCGAACATTCTATTTCTTATATATCACAATTTGAAGGATAAAAACTGATTTACAATTATTCCAAAAAAGGATCAAACTTTGGACTGCCGTAAAATGACCAAATCAAGTCCGATCTTCAAAAACTAAACATCACTGGAAAGAGCTCTTGAAGAACTAAAACTTTTGCTCATATACTCTCAAAGAAATATTTTTAGTTCTGGAGCTATTTGGGGCCGAATAAAAACACAATAATCGTAATATGACCTTGACCTTTTCATTTATTTTTTAACTTTTTAATTGTGATCCCCTTTCAGACATAACAATACATAACTTGTGAAAATATCATGAAGAATTAACAAAAAATAAAGTCAGAAGCGATAAAAAACATGTTTTTGAAACTTTAACTTTTCCTAAAATTTAGTGAAGTTTGACCGTTTCCAGAAGACAAACCATACATTTCTTAAATTCGCCACCCCATATATTTTGTGTGTATATGTCTTGCAAATCATTTGCAGCAAACAGAATTCTCTATCTGATCTCTAACAAAAATGGATAGGTTTTTCGTAGACCTACCCTATTTCACAGTTTTGCGAGTTCGAACTTTCAACCTTGTACTCAAATACTTTCAGCGACACGTACCCTCGAAACCTATCATATTTTATTTGGCTATCAACAGGAACAAATGCAAAAACCGATTTGATCGCCCTCAAATAAGTGAGTTATTACCATTAAAATTCATGCAAACGCCCCTGCGGAAAAGTAAGACATAATGAAATTTTCTCAACGTTAGATCAGTTCAAAACGTAATAACTGATTAAAATTCATACATTGACTTTTTTCTATCATGGTGTATGCCGTTCACAAAAAGGTTAGAAAAATAAAAAAAAAAAAAAAAAAAAATAAACAGAAGAAGAACAATAGGTTTCGCATGCGAGTGCAAAACCTAATAAAAATCGACATAAATAAGAGAGATACATAGTTTTCGCACAACGATGCGAAAACTAAGAATAAAAGAGAACAATATTTTCGCACTTAGGATGAAAATTTTCTATGTGGCTAAACCTGATTAAAATTTAATGACATGACCTTTATATCTAAGCATGTGTTATGGTCCTGTTCACACAAATTGCATAAAATGAATATATATAAATACATGAATAAAATTCAACAGAAGGAACATTGGTTGGAACTCGATGTGGATAACCAACAAATACGCACTTCGAATTCTGATTCAATTCGCGATTTTCGAATACAACCCTTATTGAAGACAACAGAAATCTGCAATTTTTTAGAATCATTTTAGATTTGGACTTTTGCAGATATAAATAATACAAATTGTAATACCTAAACATAATTATGCTTCATTTTTCTATGATTTATTTGTTTAAAAATCTGCATAATACAGTGAAATAATGATGAGAGTTGAACCAAAAATAATGTCAGGAGCAGCAAAAAAGGAAACATGATGAATATACAATTGTTTGATAAAGGTATCAAACTTTGGACTGTGGTACATTTGTCAAATGAAGATCCGATCTTCAAAAACTAAACACCAATGTAAAGATCTCTTCACAAACTAAAACTTTTGTTCATATACTTTTTATAAAATATTTTTAGATTTGAAGCTATTTTATGCCAAAAGGACTAACCATCATTGGTATATGACCTTGACATTTGCTATATCTTCGCTGTTTTTTTTTCTATGATTTTATTTGTATAATAAAAATGCATAAACAGGGAAATAATGATGAAGATTGAACAAAAAATAAAGTCAGGAGCTGCAAATAACCTTAAAAGTCATGTTTTTAAAATGTTGATTTTCGAAAATATTGGTGAAGTTTGACCGCATACTGTGACAAACATGCATTTCTCAAAATAGCCACACCATATATTTTGTGCGTAAATGTCTTGCGAAACATATGCAACAAACAAAATTCTCCTATCTCATCTCTAAAATATTTGTAGATTGAGTATTTTATGCCGATACTTAATTACATTATTGGTATATGAACTTTACCTTTGACATATTATGCATATGGTATTTTCATATTTTATTTAGTTTTTAAAAACCTGCATTAACAGGAAATTTGATAGGACTGAACATAAACAATAATAGCCTAGGGAGCAAAAAAGAGGAACAATGGATATACAAATTTATGTAAAGGATCAGACTTGGAATGGTCATTTGTCCATGAAGTCGATTTCAAAAACTATAACACCACTGAAAGATCTACTTTACAGCCTAAAACTTGATTTTCATATATTTCTAAAAATAATTTTAGATTGAGCCCTTTTAT
Organism: Solen grandis; assembly: GCA_021229015.1. Lineage (NCBI taxonomy): Eukaryota > Metazoa > Mollusca > Bivalvia > Adapedonta > Solenidae > Solen > Solen grandis. The sequence goes on along the minus strand of CM037782.1, from coordinate 37,526,428 downwards.
GCCGAAATAAGTAATCTTAAATTAATATTGACCTTGACCTTTGCTAAAAGTAATTTTTTTTCTATGGTTTATATTGTTTTATAAACTGCATTAACAGTGAATAAATGATGAAGATTGAATAACAATAAATCCAGAGCTGCAAATAACCTTAAAAGTCATCTTTTAAATTTGATTTTTCGAACATATTGTATGTTTACGCGTAATGTGGACAAATCATGCAATTCTAAATAATCGCCACTAACATATATTTGTGTCGTATATGTCCTTGTGAATCATATGCAACAACCCAAAATTCTCCTATTCTCATCCTGAAAAGACGTTGATAATTTTGCGCAGACCTACCCTCATTTCACATGTTTTTTCGAGTTCGAACTTTCAACCTCCTGTAGCACAAAGTTTATATACGCAACTTTTTGAACCTATCATATTTTATTAGTATGACAAGGAACGCAATGCAAAAAACCCATTCAATCGGACTTCAAATAACAGAGTTATTAGCCATTAGTCACATTTACAAAACGCCCCCTAGCGGCAAAATAAGACAAAAATGAAAATTTCTCGACGTTAGGATCAATTCAGATCCTAGGACAAAAACTGGTAAAAAAATCAGAACTGTGACTGTTTCTATCTTGTTGATATGCCGTTCACAAAAAAGACGGAAATATAATAAAAAAAAAAAAATAAACAAGAACATAGTTCGCAGCGATGCGAAAAACTAGATCCTATGCGATATCATCGGTTTTCGCAAAAGCAATTCCATTCAGTTCACGAGTCACATGTTTCGAAAAACATATTTCTTCGTTCAATGGCTTTTTGAATACTGTTGAATACAGTGATCTTTCAAACATTTTTGTCGCAATGTTTAAGCAGACTTTTTACCAAGAAGAATACTTCTAAGTATTACCTGTCTGTAATGTAGTCGCAAACTTGAAAACTTTTTTTACAGACTTCGGGTACTGCAACATTATATGTGTGTGTTGCTTTATGAGGATGACATACGACAATTGTACTCGATAAACAACAATAGCAAACGACACACAACAGTATAAAATGACACGCGACAATGCGATATGCCACTTAACATTATAACGAACTAATGTTGCATTGAATTACTATCATTTTCATGAAATATCGCATAAATATTTTAGTGTTGTTTCAAATTGATGTCACCAAGGAACAGAATGCAAAAAATTGCATAAAAATCAGACTTTAATCATTTTAGTAATAAAGGGTGATTTCAAGCCAAGCGCCCCCTAGCAGCAAAATGAGAAACAAAATTTAGTAAAATTTTACTATTAGGTACCTAGAAATGCAGCAAATGGTTCAATGAAGCATACAAGTCGCACTAGTCGAACATTCTATTCCTTATATATCACAATTTGAAGCATAAAAACTGATTTACAATTATTCCAAAAAGGATCAAACTTTGGACTGCCGTAATATGACCAAATCAAGTCCGATCTTCAAAACCTAAACATCACTGGAAAGGGCTATTCAAGAACTAAAACTTTTGTTTATATACTTTCAATAAAATATTTTTTGTTTTGGAGCTATTCGGAGCCGAATAAAAACACAATTATCGTAATATGACCTTGACCTTTGAAATTTCATTTTAACTTTTTAATTGTGAGGCCCTTTAAAACATAACAATACATAACTTGTGAAAATATCATGAAGAATGAACTAAAAATAAAGTCAGGAGCGACAAAAAACATCTTTTCGAAATTTTAATTTTTCCTAAAATTTAGTGAAGTTTGACCGTTTCTAGAGGACAAACCATGTATTTATTAAATTCGCTACCCCATATATTTTGTGCGTATATGTCTTGCAAATCATTTGCAGCAAACAGAATTCTTCTATCTGATGTCTAACAAAAACGGATAGGTTTTTCGTACACATACCCTCATCTGCACAGTTTTTTGCGAGGTTCGAACTTTCAACCTTCCGTTGCTAGCTCAAAAAGTTTCAGCCACTCATACCTAGAAACTATCATATTTTATTAGGCTATCAACAAGAAACATAATGCAATAAACCGCATTTGGATCAGGCTTTAACTTTTTGAGTTATAAGTAGAAGAGTGCTTTCAAGCTAAGCGCCCCCTAGCGGCAAAATGAGAAACAAAATTGATTACAATTTTTCCATTAGGTACCTAGCAATGCAGCAAATAGTTCAATCAAGTACGCAAGTCGCACTAGTCGAAAATTCTATTACTTATATATCACAATTTGAAGCATAAAAACTGATTTACAATTATTCCAAAAAAGGATCAAATTTTGGACTGCCGTAATATGACCAAATCAAGTCCGATCTTCAAAAACTAAACATCACTGGAAAGAGCTCTTAAAGAACTAAAACTTTTGTTCATATACTTTCTATAAAATATTTTTAGATTTGGAGCTATTTTATGCCGATAAAAATAATAATAATAATTGGTATATGACCTTGACCTTTGCATATTATGCTTGATATTTTTTCTATGAATTTATTTGTTTTATAAAAGTGCATAAACAGTGAAATAATGATGAAGATTGAATAAAAAATAAAGTCAGGAGCTGCAAATAACCGTAAAAGTCATGCTTTGAAAATGTTGATTTTTCGAAAATATTGGTAAAGTTTGACCGCATACTGTGGACAAACCATGCATTTCTCAAAATCGCCACACCATATATTTTGTGCGTATATGTCTTGCGAATCACATGCAACAAACAAAATTCTCCTATCTCATCTCTAAAAAAAATGGGAACTTTTTTCGTAGACCTACCTTTATATCATCGTTTTTTCGAGATTCGAACGTTCAACCTCCTGTAGCACGAAAGTTTTATATACGCAAATAATTGAAACGTATCATATTTTATTAAGTTTCTGACAAGGAACACAATGCAAAAAACCGCATTTGAATCGGACCTCAAATAACAGAGTTATTAGCCCTTAGTCATTTTTACAAAACGCCACCTAGCGGCAAAACTAAGGAAAAAAATGAAAATTTTCTCAACGTTAGGATCAAATTGAGATCTTCGGACAAAACTGGTAAAAAAATCAGAAATGTGACTTTTTTCTATCATGGTGATATGCCGTTCACAAAAAAAGGTTAGAAAAATAATAATAAAAAAAATAAAACAGAAGAAGAACAATAGGTTTTCGCACTGCGGGTGCGAAAACCTAAAAATAAAACAGAAAAAACAATAGGTTTTCGCCTGCGGGCAAAAAAAAAAAAAAAAAAAAAAAACAAAGTTCCACTGCGAGGTGCGAAAACCTAATAACAAAAGTTTGGAGAAAGCCGTAATGACAAAGACAATATGCTTATCGGTACTGGTGTACACAATTGCATCCTAAAATGCACCTCATTCTCTCAAATACGCATCACAATTCACCTTTCAACACGGGCAGTATTTCCTGCGTAGGAACGTCCGGATAGAGGGTAACCAACCCAATAACCGCCTTCTTTTCTTACTTCAACTTGCTAGATTTTCGTGTACAAGCCCTTATCCGAAAAACATGAATATCTGCCATGTTTGTTGAAGGAATCATCTGAAATTTTCAGGTCTTTTTGCACACCGTAGGCTACGGCATTCCTGCAAATTTCAACTTCATACGTCAACTTGCCGATTTTATATGATTTTTTTAATAATTCTTGCTTAAATATGCATGACGTCATAATCACGTGACCAAACAAATATTCCTTGCAGTATACATCACTTCACTTTTCAGTGTCTTAATCCTGAAGAAATCATAATTTTTGACTCAAAGTTCATGAAACTACAGCGTTTCAATTTCGTTAAAAGTACACTTTTCGCCTTTCTGCCATAACTCAACCAATTCAACCCCGATCTTCAAAAACTTAACATCACTGGAAAGAGCTCTTGAAGAACTAAAACTTTTGTTCATATACTTTCAATGAAATATTTGTAGTTTTGGAGCTCTTTGGGGCCGAATAAAAACACAATTATCGTAATATGACCTTGACCTTTTCATTTATTTTTTAACTTTTTAATTGTGAAGCCCTTTCAAACATAACAATACATAAATTGTGAAAATATCATGAAGAATGAACTAAAAATTAAGTCAGGAGCGACAAAAAACATGTTTTTGAAAATTTAATTTTTCCTAAAATTTAGTGAAGTTTGACCGTTTCTAGAGGACAAACCATGCATTTCTTAAATTTGCCACCCCATATAGTTTGTGCGTATATGTCTTTCAAATCATTTGCAGTAAACAGAATTCTTTTATTTGATGTCTAACAAAAATGGATAGGTTTTTCGTAGACCTACCCTAATCTGCACATTTTTTTTTTTTTTTTTTTGCGAGGTTCGAACTTTCAACCTTCCGTTACTTGCTCAAAATTTTTCAACCACTCATACCTAGAAACTATCATTTTTTTTTTTAGGCTATTAACAAGGAACACAATGCAACAAACCGCATTTGGATCAGACTTCAACTTTTTGAGTTATAAGTAGAAGAGTGCTTCCAAGCTAAGCGCCCCCTAGCGGCAAAATGAGAAGAAAAAAAAAAAGATTACAATTTTTCCATTAGGTACCTAGCAATGCAGCAAATAGTTCAATCAAGTATACAAGTCGCACTAGTCGATCATTCTATTTCTTATATATCACAATTTGAAGCATAAAAACTGATTTACAACTATTCCAAAAAAGGATCAAAGTTTGGACTGCCGTAAAATGACCAAATCAAGTCCGATCTTCAAAAACTAAACCTCAATGGAAAGAGCTCTTGAAGAACTAAAACTTTTGTTCATATACTCTCATTGAAATATTTTTAATTGTGAGGCCCTTTCAAACATAACAATACATAACTTGTGAAAATATCATGAAGAATGAACTAAAAATTAAGTCAGGAGCGACAAAAAACATGTTTTTGAAATTTTAATTTTTCCTAAAATTTAGTGAAGTTTGACCGTTTCTAGAGGACAAACCATTCATTTCTTCAATTCGTCACCCCATATATTTTGTGCGTATATGTCTTGCAAATCATTTGCAGCAAACAAAATTCTTCTATTTGATCTCTAACATAAATGGATAGGTTTTTCGTAGACCTACCCTCATCTGCACAGTTTTTTGCGAGGTTCGAACTTTCAACCTTCCGTTACTAGCTCAAAGAATATCAGCCACTCATACCTAGAAACGATAATATTTTATTAGGCTATCAACAAGGAACAAAATGCAACAAACTGCATTTGGATCAGACTTCAACTTCTTGAGTTATAAGTAGAAGAGTGATTTCAAGCAAAGCGCCCTCTAGCGGCAAAATGAGAAAGAAAATTGATTAAAATTTTACCATTAGGTACCTAGCAATGCAGCAAATAGTTCAATCAAGTATACACGTCGCACTTGTCGAACATTCTATTTCTAATATACCACAATTTGAAGCATTAAAACTGATTTACAATCATTCCCAAAAAGGATCAAACTTTGGACTGCCGTAAAATGACCAAATCAAGTCCGATCTTCAAAAACAAAACATCACTGGAAAGATCTCTTCAAGAACTAAAACTTTTGTTCATATACTCTCAATGAAATACTTTTAGTTTTGGAGCTATTTAGGGCCGAATAAAAACATGTGATTATGCATAACAATACATAATTTGCGAAATTTTCTTGAAGAATGAACGAAAAATAAAGTCAGGAGCAACAAAAAACATGTTTTTGAAATTTTAATTTTTCCTAAAATTTAGTGAAGTTTGACCGTTCCTAGAGGACAAACCATGCATTTCTTAAATTCGCCACCCCATATATTTTGTGCGTATATGTCTTGCAAATCATTTGCAGCAAACAGAACTCTTCTATCTGATCTCTAACAAAAATGGATAGGTTTTTCGTGGACCTACCCTCATTTTCGCAGTTTTTTGCGAGGTTCGAACATTCAACCTTCTGTAGCTCAAAACTTTCAGCGACACGTACCTTCAAATTCTATCATATTTTATGAGGCTATCAACAAGGAACAGAATGCAAAAAACCGCATTTGAATCGGACCTCAAATAACTGAGTTATTAGCCAATTTTTAAAACGCCCCCTAGCGGGAAAAGTAAGACAAAAATGAAAATTTTCTCAACGTTAGGATCATCTTCAAATACGTGGTAATAACTGATTAAAATTTCATAAATGTGGCTTTTCTGATCACGGAGATTTGCCGTTAACAAAAAAGGGTTAGAAAAATAATAAAAAAAAAAAAAAAAAAAAAAATAAAACAGAAGAAGAACAATAGGTTTTCGCACTGCGAGGTGCGAAAACCTAAAAAAAAAATAAAACAGAAGAAGAACAATAGGTTTTCGCACTGCGAGGTGCGAAAACCTAATAATAAAAGTTTGGAGAAAGCCGTAATGACAAAGGCAATATGCTTATCGGTCCTGGTGTACACAATTGCATCCTAAAATGCACCTCATTTCTCTAAATACGCATCGCAATTCACCTTTCAACACGGGCAGTATTTCCTGCGTAGGAACGTCCGGATAGAGGGTAACCAACCCAATAACCGCCTTCTTTTCTTACTTCAACTTGCTAGATTTTCGTGTACAAGCCCTTATCCGATAAACATGAATATCTGCCATGTTTGTTGAAGGAATCATCTGAAATTTTCAGGACTTTTTGCACACCGTAGGCTTCGGCATTCCTGCAAATTTCAACTTCATACGTCAACTTGCCGATTTTATATGATTTTTTTAATAATTCTTGCTTAAATATGCATGACGTCATAATCACGTGACCAAACAAATATTCCTTGCAGTATACATCACTTCACTTTTCAGTGTCTTAATCCTGAAGAAATCATAATTTTTGACTCAAAGTTCATGAAACTACAGCGTTTCAATTTCGTTAAAAGTACACTTTTCGCCTTTCTGCCATAACTCAACCAATTCAACCCCGATCTTCAAAAACTTAACATCACTGGAAAGAGCTCTTGAAGAACTAAAACTTTTGTTCATATACTTTCAATGAAATATTTGTAGTTTTGGAGCTCTTTGGGGCCGAATAAAAACACAATAATCGTAATATGACCTTGACCTTTTCATTTATTTTTTTACTTTTTAATTGTGAGGCCCTTTCAAACATAACAATACATAAATTGTGAAAATATCACGAAGAATGAACTAAAAATTAAGTCAGGAGCGACAAAAAACATGTTTTTGAAAATTTATTTTTTCCTAAAATTTAGTGAAGTTTGACCGTTTCTAGAGGACAAACCATTCATTTCTTAAATTCGCCACCCCATATATTTTGTGCGTATATGTCTTGCAAATCATTTGCAGCAAACAGAACTCTTCTATCTGATCTCTAACAAAAATGGATAGGTTTTTCGTAGACCTACCCTCATTTGCGCAGTTTTTTGCGAGGTTCGAACATTCAACCTTCTAAAGCTCAAAAACTTTCAGCGACACGTACCTCAAAATCTATCATATTTTTTGAGGCTATCAACAAGGAACAGAATGCAACAAACCGCATTTGAATCGGACCTCAAATAACTGAGTTATTAGCCATTTATAAATTTCATACAAAACGCCCCCTAGCGGAAAAAGTAAGACATAAATGAAAATTTTCTCAACGTTAGGATCATCTTCAAATACGTGGTAAAACCTGATTAAAATTTCATAAATGTGGCTTTTCTGATCACGGAGATTTGCCGTTAAAAAAAAGGGTTAGAAAAAAAAAAAAAAAAAAACAGAAGAGAACAAGGTTTTCGCACTGCGAGGTGCGAAAACCTAAAAAAAAATAAAACAGAAGAAGAACAATAGGTTTTCGCACTGCGAGGTGCGAAAACCTAAAAAAAATAAAACAGAAGAAGAACAATAGGTTTTCGCCCAGCGATGCGAAAACCTAAAAAAAAGAAACAGAAGAAGAACAATAGGTTTTCGCACTGCGATGCGAAAACCTAATAATTCTACTTGAGGCTGAAAGCCCTAATAAAAGTTTGAAGAAAGCCGTTATAACAAAGGCAATGTGCTTATCGGTCCTGGTGTACACCATTGCATCCTAAAATGCACCTCATTCTCTCAAATACGCATCGCAATTCACCTTTCAACACGGACACTCTTTCCTGCGTAGGAACGTCCGGATCGTGGGTAACCAACCCAATAACCGCCTTCTTCTCTTACGTCCAATTGCTAGATTTTCGTATACAAGCCCTTATCCGAAAAACATGAATATCTGCCATGTTTGTTGACGGAATCACTTGAATTTTTCAGGACATTTTGCACATTGTAGTCTACGGCATTCTTGCAAATTTCAACTTCAAACATCAACTTGTCGATTTTATATGGTTTTTTAAATAATTTCTGCTTAAATATGCATGAAATCATAATCACGTGACCAAACAAGTATTCCTTGCAGTATACATCACTTCACTTTTCAGTGTGTTAATGCTGAAGAAATCATAATTTTTGACTCAAAGTTCATGAAACTACAGCGTTTCAATTTCGTTAAAAGTACACTTTTCGCCTTTCTGTCATAACTCAACCAATTCAAGCCCGATCTTCAAAAACTAAACACCAATGGAAAGATCTCTTCACAAACTAAAACTTTTGTTCATATACTTTCTATAAAATATTTTTAAATTTGAAGCTATTTCGTGCCGATAAAAATAACAATAATCGGTATTATGACCTTGACCTTTTCATATTTTCATCGTTATTTACTACGATTTTATTTGTATTATTTAAATGCATAAACAGTGAAAAAATGATGAAGATTGATCAAAAAATAAGGTCAGGAGCTGCAATAAAGAGGAAATATATGGATTTACACTTGTTTGATAAAAGTATCAAACTTTGGACTGTGGTAATTTGATCAAATGAAGTCCGATCTTCACAAACTAAACACCAATGGAAAGATCTCTTCACAAACTAAAACTTTTGTTCATATACTTTCTATAAAATATTTTTAGATTTGGAGCTATTTTATGCCGATATAACTAATAATAATAGGTATATGACCTTGACCTTTGCATATTATGGGTGATTTTTTTTCTATGATTTTATTTGTTTTATAAAAATGCATTAACAGTGAAAAAATGATGAAGATTGAACAAAAAATAAAGTCAGGAGCTGCAAATAACCTTAAAAGTCATGCTTTTAAAATGTTGACTTTTCGAAAATATTGGTTATGTTTGACCTCGTACTGTGAACAAACCATGCATTTCTAAAAATCGCCACCCCATATATTTTGTGCGTATATGTCTTGCAAATCATATGCAACAAACAAAATTCTTCTATCTCATCTCTGAATAAAATGGGCACGTTTTTGGTAGACCTACCCTTATTTCACAGTTTTTGCGAGATTCGAACTTTCAACCTCCTGTAGCACGAAAGTTTTATATACGCAAATTTTTGGAACCTATCATATTTTATTGGGCTATTTACAAGGAACATTATGCAAAAACCGCATTTGAATCGGACCTCAAATAATTGAGATATTGCTTATTAAACATTTTCATATAAAACGCCCCCTGGCGGGAAAATCAAAACAAAGTGAAAATTTTCTCGACGTTAGGATCATCTTCAAGTACGTGGTTATTACTGATAAAAGTTTCATAGATGTGACTTTTCTCACCTCGGAGCTATGCCGTTCACAAAAAAGGGTTAGAAAAATAAAAAAAAAAAAAAAAGAAACAGAAGAAGAACAATAGGTTTTCGCACTGCGATGCGAAAACCTAATAATTCTACTTGAGGCTGAAAGCCCTAATAAAAGTTTGAAGAAAGCCGTTATAACAAAGGCAATGTGCTTATCGGTCCTGGTGTACACCATTGCATCCTAAAATGCACCTCATTCTCTCAAATACGCATCGCAATTCACCTTTCAACACGGACACTCTTTCCTGCGTAGGAACGTCCGGATCGTGGGTAACCAACCCAATAACCGCCTTCTTCTCTTACGTCCAATTGCTAGATTTTCGTTTACAAGCCCTTATCCGAAAAACATGAATATTGCCATGTTTGTTGACGGAATCACTTGAATTTTTCAGGACATTTTGCACATTGTAGTCTACGGCATTCTTGCAAATTTCAACTTCAAACATCAACTTGTCGATTTTATATGGTTTTTTAAATAATTTCTGCTTAAATATGCATGAAATCATAATCACGTGACCAAACAAGTATTCCTTGCAGTATACATCACTTCACTTTTCAGTGTGTTAATGCTGAAGAAATCATAATTTTTGACTCAAAGTTCATGAAACTACAGCGTTTCAATTTCGTTAAAAGTACACTTTTCGCCTTTCTGTCATAACTCAACCAATTCAAGCCCGATCTTCAAAAACTAAACACCAATGGAAAGATCTCTTCACAAACTAAAACTTTTGTTCATATACTTTCTATAAAATATTTTTAAATTTGAAGCTATTTCGTGCCGATAAAATAACAATAATCGGTATTATGACCTTGACCTTTTCATATTTTCATCGTTATTTACTACGATTTTATTTGTATTATTTAAATGCATAAACAGTGAAAAAATGATGAAGATTGATCAAAAAAATAAGGTCAGGAGCTGCAATAAAGAGGAAATATATGGATTTACACTTGTTTGATAAAAGTATCAAACTTTGGACTGTGGTAATTTGATCAAATGAAGTCCGATCTTCACAAACTAAACACCAATGGAAAGATCTCTTCACAAACTAAAACTTTTGTTCATATACTTTCTATAAAATATTTTTAGATTTGGAGCTATTTTATGCCGATATAACTAATAATAATAGGTATATGACCTTGACCTTTGCATATTATGGGTGATTTTTTTTCTATGATTTTATTTGTTTTATAAAAATGCATTAACAGTGAAAAAATGATGAAGATTGAACAAAAAATAAAGTCAGGAGCTGCAAATAACCTTAAAAGTCATGCTTTTAAAATGTTGACTTTTCGAAAATATTGGTTATGTTTGACCTCGTACTGTGAACAAACCATGCATTTCTAAAAATCGCCACCCATATATTTTGTGCGTATATGTCTTGCAAATCATATGCAACAAACAAAATTCTTCTATCTCATCTCTGAATAAAATGGGCACGTTTTTGGTAGACCTACCCTTATTTCACAGTTTTTGCGAGATTCGAACTTTCAACCTCCTGTAGCACGAAAGTTTTATATACGCAAATTTTTGGAACCTATCATATTTTATTGGGCTATTTACAAGGAACATTATGCAAAAACCGCATTTGAATCGGACCTCAAATAATTGAGATATTGCTTATTAAACATTTTCATATAAAACGCCCCTGGCGGGAAAATCAAAACAAAGATGAAAATTTTCTCGACGTTAGGATCATCTTCAAGTACGTGGTTATTACTGATAAAAGTTTCATAGATGTGACTTTTCTCACCTCGGAGCTATGCCGTTCACAAAAAAGGGTTAGAAAAAAAAAAAAAATAAAAAAAGAAACAGAAGAAGAACAATAGGTTTTCGCACTGCGATGCGAAAACCTAATAATTCTACTTGAGGCTGAAAGCCCTAATAAAAGTTTGAAGAAAGCCGTTATAACAAAGGCAATGTGCTTATCGGTCCTGGTGTACACCATTGCATCCTAAAATGCACCTCATTCTCTCAAATACGCATCGCAATTCACCTTTCAACACGGACACTCTTTCCTGCGTAGGAACGTCCGGATCGTGGGTAACCAACCCAATAACCGCCTTCTTCTCTTACGTCCAATTGCTAGATTTTCGTTATACAAGCCCTTATCCGAAAAACATGAATATCTGCCATGTTTGTTGACGGAATCACTTGAATTTTTCAGGACATTTTGCACATTGTAGTCTACGGCATTCTTGCAAATTTCAACTTCAAACATCAACTTGTCGATTTTATATGGTTTTTTAAATAATTTCTGCTTAAATATGCATGAAATCATAATCACGTGACCAAACAAGTATTCCTTGCAGTATACATCACTTCACTTTTCAGTGTGTTAATGCTGAAGAAATCATAATTTTTGACTCAAAGTTCATGAAACTACAGCGTTTCAATTTCGTTAAAAGTACACTTTTCGCCTTTCTGTCATAACTCAACCAATTCAAGCCCGATCTTCAAAAACTAAACACCAATGGAAAGATCTCTTCACAAACTAAAACTTTTGTTCATATACTTTCTATAAAATATTTTTAAATTTGAAGCTATTTCGTGCCGATAAAAATAACAATAATCGGTATTATGACCTTGACCTTTTCATATTTTCATCGTTATTTACTACGATTTTATTTGTATTATTTAAATGCATAAACAGTGAAAAAATGATGAAGATTGATCAAAAAATAAGGTCAGGAGCTGCAATAAAGAGGAAATATATGGATTTACACTTGTTTGATAAAAGTATCAAACTTTGGACTGTGGTAATTTGATCAAATGAAGTCCGATCTTCACAAACTAAACACCAATGGAAAGATCTCTTCACAAACTAAAACTTTTGTTCATATACTTTCTATAAAATATTTTTAGATTTGGAGCTATTTTATGCCGATATAACTAATAATAATAGGTATATGACCTTGACCTTTGCATATTATGGGTGATTTTTTTTCTATGATTTTATTTGTTTTATAAAAATGCATTAACAGTGAAAAAATGATGAAGATTGAACAAAAAATAAAGTCAGGAGCTGCAAATAACCTTAAAAGTCATGCTTTTAAAATGTTGACTTTTCGAAAATATTGGTTATGTTTGACCTCGTACTGTGAACAAACCATGCATTTCTAAAAATCGCCACCCCATATATTTTGTGCGTATATGTCTTGCAAATCATATGCAACAAACAAAATTCTTCTATCTCATCTCTGAATAAAATGGGCACGTTTTTGGTAGACCTACCCTTATTTCACAGTTTTTGCGAGATTCGAACTTTCAACCTCCTGTAGCACGAAAGTTTTATATACGCAAATTTTTGGAACCTATCATATTTTATTGGGCTATTTACAAGGAACATTATGCAAAAACCGCATTTGAATCGGACCTCAAATAATTGAGATATTGCTTATTAAACATTTTCATATAAAACGCCCCCTGGCGGGAAAATCAAAACAAAGATGAAAATTTTCTCGACGTTAGGATCATCTTCAAGTACGTGGTTATTACTGATAAAAGTTTCATAGATGTGACTTTTCTCACCTCGGAGCTATGCCGTTCACAAAAAAGGGTTAGAAAAATAAAAAAAAACTAGAATCGCAATCGCGATATCTCGGTTTTCGCAAACAATTCATCTGTCACGAGTCTATATTCGAAAAAATTTCTTCGTTCAAGCGAAGTTTTTATAATGACCCAGCGATCTTCATACACTTTTTGTCGCTTTTAAAGACTTTTTGCAAAAGAACATTTTGATATTACCTGCAAATATTAGTCGCATATATCGTTATGAAACAATTCCATTAATGTCAACAAGTCGACAAGATCGAAAACATTTTCTTGCGTTAAATTCTTGTTATACGTAACAGTGATTTTCAAAGTTTCTGTCGCAATGTTAGAACTTTTTCCAAGAGAGCTATGTTAATTACAGTAGTATAAATCGCAGATCGAACATCGTTTTCATGAAAGCAATTCCATTCAGTTACTGATCGCATGATTCGAAAAACATATTTCTTCATTAATAGCTTGTGAATACTGTAACAGGATCTTTCAAACATTTTTGTCTAATGTTAACTAGACTTTTTACCAAGAAGAATACTTTTAGTATTACCTGTCTGTTATGTAGTCGAAACTGAAAAACTTTTTTTATGGACTTCGGGTACTGCAATTTTATATGTGTGTTTGCTTTATGATGAGACAAATGACATTAATTCGATAAACAACAATTGCAAACGACAAACAACAGTATTAAAATGAACACATGGGCAAATGCATATATGCCACCACATATTACGAACAACTGTTGCATTGAATTACTATCATTTTCATGAAATATCGGATATTTTTTGTTGTCATTTCAAATTGATGTCACCGAAGAACAGAATGCAAAAAAAAATGCATAAAAATCAGACTTCATTTTTTTTTTTAATATAAAGTGATTTCAAGCAAGCGCCCCTAGCGGCAAAATGAGAACAAAATGATTAAAATTTTACTATTAGGTACCTAGCAATGCAGCAAATGTTCAATCAAGTATACAAGTCGCAAACTAGTCAAACATTCTATTCCTTATATATCACAATTTGAAGCATAAAAACTGATTTACAATTGTTCTAAAGAGGATCAAAACTTGGACTCCGTAAAATGAACAAATCAAGTCCGATCTTCAAAAACTAACATCACTGGAAAGGGCTTTTCAAGAACTAAAACTTTTGTTATATACTTTCAATGAAATATTTTTGTTTTGGAGCTATTTGGAGCCAAATAAAAACACAATAATCGTAATATGACCTTGACTTTGCAATTTCATTTTAACTTTTAATTGTGAGGTCCTTTCAAAATAACAATACATAACTTGTGAAAATATCATGAAGAATGAACTAAAAATAAAGTCAGGAGCGACAAAAACATGTTTTGAAATTTTAATTTTTCCTAAAATTTAGTGAAGTTTGACCGTTTCTAGAGGACAAACCATGCATTTCTTGAATTCGCCACCCCAATATTTTGTGCGTATATGTCTTGAAATCATTTGCAGCAAACAGAATTCTTCTATCTGATCTCTAACAAAATGGATAGATTTTTGGTAGACCTACCCTCATCTGCACAGTTTTTTGTGAGGTTCGAACATTCAACCTTCCGCTAGTAGCTCAAAAAGTTTCAGCCACTCATACCTAGTAACTATCATATTTTATTAGGCTATCAACAAGGAACATAATGCAATAAACCGCATTTGGATCAGACTTTAAGTTTTTTAGTTATAAGTAGAAGAATGCTTTCAAGCTAAGCGCCCCCTACCGGCAAAATAAGAAACAAAATTGATTAAAATTTTACTATTAGGTAACTAGTAATGCAGCAAATAGTTCAATCAAGTATACAAGTCGCACTAGTCGAACATTCTATTTCTTATATATCACAATTTGAAGCATAAAAACTGATTTACAATAATTCCAAAAAAGGTTAAAGTTTGGACTGCCGTAAAATGACCAAATCAAGTCCGATCTTCAAAAACTAAACATCAATGGAAAGAGCTCTTGAAGAACTAAAACTTTTGTTCATATACTCTCAATGAAATATTTTTTTGTTTTGGAGCTATTTGGGGCCGAATATAAACACAATTATCGTAATATGACCTTGACCTTTTCATTCATTATTAAACTTTTTAATTGTGAGGCCCTTTTAAACATAACAATACATAACTTGTGAAAATATCATGAAGAATGAACTAAAAATAAAGTCAGGAGCGACAAAAAACATGTTTTTGAAAATTTAATTTTTCCTAAAATTTAGTGAAGTTTGACCGTTTCTAGAGGACAAACCATGCATTTCTTAAATTCGTCACCCCATATATTATGTGCGTTTATGTCTTGCAAATCATTTGCAGCAAACAAAACTCTTCTATCTGATCTCTAACAAAAATGGGTAGGTTTTTCATAGACCTACTCTTATTTGCACATTTTTTGCGAGGTTCGAACTCACAACCTTCCATTACTAACACAAAAATTTTCAGTCACTCATACCTTCACACTATCCTTTTTTATTAGGCTATCAACAAAGAACATAATACAATAAACAACATTTGAATCAGGATTCAACTTTTTGAGTTATGAGCAAAAGAGTGATTTCAAGCAAAGCGCCCCCTAGCGGCAAAATGAGAAAGAAAATTGATTAAAATTTTACCATTAGGTACCTAGCAATGCATCAAATAGTTCAATAAAGTATACAAGTCGCACACGTCGAACATTCTATTTCTGATATATCACAATATGAAGCATAAAAACGGTTTAACAATTATTCCAAAAAAGAATCAAACTTTGGACTGCCGTAAAATGACCAAATAAAGTCCGATCTTCAAAAACTAAAGATCACTAGAAAGAGCTCTTCAGGAACAAAATAGTTTCTCCATAAACTCTTAATAAAATATTTTTAGTTTTGGAGGTATTTCGGGCCGAATAAAAACACAATAATCGTAATATGACCTTGACCTTTTCATTCATTTTTAAACTTTTTAATTGTGAGGCTCTTTCAAACATAACAATACATAACTTGTGAAAATATCATGAAGAATGAACGAAATATAAAGTCAGGAGCGACAAAAAACATGTTTTTGAAAATTTAATTTTTCCTAAAATTTAGTGAAGTTTGACCGTTTCTAGAGGACAAACCATGCAATTATTAAATTCGCCACCCCATATATTTTGTGCGTATATATCTTGCAAATCATTTGCAGCAAACAGAACTCTTCTATCTGATCTCTAACAGAAATGGATAGGTTTTTCGTAGACCTACCCTCATTTGCGCAGTTTTTTGCGAGGTTCGAACATTCAACCTTCAAAAGCTCAAATACTTTCAGCGACACGCATCCTCAAAATCTATCATATTTTTTAGGCTATCAACAAGGAACAGAATGCAAAAAACCGCATTTGAATCGGACCTCAAATAACTGAGTTATAAGCCATTAATAAATTTCATACAAAACGCCCCCTAGCGGGAAAAGTAAGACATAAATGAAAATTTTCTCAACGTTAGGATCATCTTCAAATACGTGGTAAAAACTGATTAAAATTTCATAAATGTGGCTTTTCTGATCACGGAGATTTGCCGTTAACAAAAAAGGGTTAGAAAAATAATAAAAAAAAAAAAAAAAAAAAAATAAAACAGAAGAAGAACAATAGGTTTTCGCACTGCGAGGTGCGAAAACCTAAAAAAAAAAAAAAAAAAAAAATAGGTTTCGACGCGAGGTGCGAAAACCTAATAACAAAAGTTTGGAGAAAGCCGTAATGACAAAGGCAATATGCTTATCGGTCCTGGTGTACACAATTGCATCCTAAAATGCACCTCATTCTCTCAAATACGCATCGCAATTCACCTTTCAACACGGGCAGTATTTCCTGCGTAGGAACGTCCGGATAGAGGGTAACCAACCCAATAACCGCCTTCTTTTCTTACTTCAACTTGCTAGATTTTCGTGTACAAGCCCTTATCCGAAAAACATGAATATCTGCCATGTTTGTTAAAGGAATCATCTGAAATTTTCAGGACTTTTTGCACACCGTAGGCTACGGCATTCCTGCAAATTTCAACTTCATACGTCAACTTGCCGATTTTATATGATTTTTTTAATAATTCTTGCTTAAATATGCATGACGTCATAATCACGTGACCAAACAAATATTCCTTGCAGTATACATCACTTCACTTTTCAGTGTCTTAATCCTGAAGAAATCATAATTTTTGACTCAAAGTTCATGAAACTACAGCGTTTCAATTTCGTTAAAAGTACACTTTTCGCCTTTCTGTCATAACTCAACCAATTCAACCCCGATCTTCAAAAACTTAACATCACTGGAAAGAGCTCTTGAAGAACTAAAACTTTTGTTCATATACTTTCAATGAAATATTTGTAGTTTTGGAGCTCTTTGGGGCCGAATAAAAACACAATAATCGTAATATGACCTTGACCTTTTCATTTATTTTTTAACTTTTTAATTGTGAAGCCCTTTCAAACATAACAATACATAAATTGTGAAAATATCATGAAGAATGAACTAAAAATTAAGTCAGGAGCGACAAAAAACATGTTTTTGAAAATTTAATTTTTCCTAAAATTTAGTGAAGTTTGACCGTTTCTAGAGGACAAACCATTCATTTCTTAAATTCGCCACCCCATATATTTTGTGCGTATATGTCTTGCAAATCATTTGCAGCAAACAGAACTCTTCTATCTGATCTCTAACAAAAATGGATAGGTTTTTCGTAGACCTACCCTCATTTGCGCAGTTTTTTGCGAGGTTCGAACATTCAACCTTCTAAAGCTCAAAACTTTCAGCGACACGTACCTCAAAATCTATCATATTTTATGAGGCTATCAACAAGGAACAGAATGCAACA